>OZ004642.1:377764-921652 GCA_963924495.1 Nemapogon koenigi
AGAGGCCATCGTGGTAGACACTGAGAAGACGGCCTACCGCTCTATGCTGTGTACAGGTGCTCAAGGAGCGCTTGCTGGAGCCAGAGACGTTCCTGCCGCTCGACTACATACAGGCCAAGCCGCTGCGGGAGAGGCTACGGTCAGTACCATACATTTATGTTATACTAGCGACTCGCCCCGGTTTCACATAGAGGCTATCGTGGTAGACACTGAGAAGACGGCCTGCCGCTCTATGCTGTGTACAGGTGCTCAAGGGGCGCTTGCTGGAGCCAGAGACGTTCCTGCCGCTCGACTACATACAGGCCAAGCCGCTGCGGGAGAGGCTACGGTCAGTACCATACATTTATGTTATACTAGCGACTCGCCCCCGGTTTCACATAGAGGCCATCGTGGTAGACACTGAGAAGACGGCCTGCCGCTCTATGCTGTGTACAGGTGCTCAAGGAGCGCTTGCTGGAGCCAGAGACGTTCCTGCCGCTCGACTACATACAGGCCAAGCCGCTGCGGGAGAGGCTACGGTCAGTACCATACATTTATGTTATACTAGCGACTCGCCCCCGGTTTCACATAGAGGCCATCGTGGTAGACACTGAGAAGACGGCCTGCCGCTCTATGCTGTGTACAGGTGCTCAAGGAGCGCTTGCTGGAGCCAGAGACGTTCCTGCCGCTCGACTACATACAGGCCAAGCCGCTGCGGGAGAGGCTACGGTCAGTACCATACATTTATGTTATACTAGCGACTCGCCCCCGGTTTCACATAGAGGCCATCGTGGTAGACACTGAGAAGACGGCCTGCCGCTATATGCTGTGTACAGGTGCTCAAGGAGCGCTTGCTGGAGCCAGAGACGTTCCTGCCGCTCGACTACATACAGGCCAAGCCGCTGCGGGAGAGGCTACGGTCAGTACCATACATTTATGTTATACTAGCGCCTCGCCCCCGGTTTCACATAGAGGCCATCGTGGTAGACACTGAGAAGACGGCCTGCCGCTATATGCTGTGTACAGGTGCTCAAGGAGCGCTTGCTGGAGCCAGAGACGTTCCTGCCGCTCGACTACATACAGGCCAAGCCGCTGCGGGAGAGGCTACGGTCAGTACCATACATTTATGTTATACTAGCGACTCGCCCCCGGTTTCACATAGAGGCCATCGTGGTAGACACTGAGAAGACGGCCTGCCGCTATATGCTGTGTACAGGTGCTCAAGGAGCGCTTGCTGGAGCCAGAGACGTTCCTGCCGCTCGACTACATACAGGCCAAGCCGCTGCGGGAGAGGCTACGGTCAGTACCATACATTTATGTTATACTAGCGACTCGCCCCCGGTTTCACATAGAGGCCATCGTGGTAGACACTGAGAAGACGGCCTGCCGCTATATGCTGTGTACAGGTGCTCAAGGAGCGCTTGCTGGAGCCAGAGACGTTCCTGCCGCTCGACTACATACAGGCCAAGCCGCTGCGGGAGAGGCTACGGTCAGTACCATACATTTATGTTATACTAGCGACTCGCCCCCGGTTTCACATAGAGGCCATCGTGGTAGACACTGAGAAGACGGCCTGCCGCTATATGCTGTGTACAGGTGCTCAAGGAGCGCTTGCTGGAGCCAGAGACGTTCCTGCCGCTCGACTACATACAGGCCAAGCCGCTGCGGGAGAGGCTACGGTCAGTACCATACATTTATGTTATACTAGCGACTCGCCCCCGGTTTCACATAGAGGCCATCGTGGTAGACACTGAGAAGACGGCCTGCCGCTATATGCTGTGTACAGGTGCTCAAGGAGCGCTTGCTGGAGCCAGAGACGTTCCTGCCGCTCGACTACATACAGGCCAAGCCGCTGCGGGAGAGGCTACGGTCAGTACCATACATTTATGTTATACTAGCGACTCGCCCCCGGTTTCACATAGAGGCCATCGTGGTAGACACTGAGAAGACGGCCTGCCGCTATATGCTGTGTACAGGTGCTCAAGGAGCGCTTGCTGGAGCCAGAGACGTTCCTGCCGCTCGACTACATACAGGCCAAGCCGCTGCGGGAGAGGCTACGGTCAGTACCATACATTTATGTTATACTAGCGACTCGCCCCCGGTTTCACATAGAGGCCATCGTGGTAGACACTGAGAAGACGGCCTGCCGCTATATGCTGTGTACAGGTGCTCAAGGAGCGCTTGCTGGAGCCAGAGACGTTCCTGCCGCTCGACTACATACAGGCCAAGCCGCTGCGGGAGAGGCTACGGTCAGTACCATACATTTATGTTATACTAGCGCCTCGCCCCCGGTTTCACATAGAGGCCATCGTGGTAGACACTGAGAAGACGGCCTGCCGCTATATGCTGTGTACAGGTGCTCAAGGAGCGCTTGCTGGAGCCAGAGACGTTCCTGCCGCTCGACTACATACAGGCCAAGCCGCTGCGGGAGAGGCTACGGTCAGTACCATACATTTATGTTATACTAGCGACTCGCCCCCGGTTTCACATAGAGGCCATCGTGGTAGACACTGAGAAGACGGCCTGCCGCTATATGCTGTGTACAGGTGCTCAAGGAGCGCTTGCTGGAGCCAGAGACGTTCCTGCCGCTCGACTACATACAGGCCAAGCCGCTGCGGGAGAGGCTACGGTCAGTACCATACATTTATGTTATACTAGCGACTCGCCCCGGTTTCACATAGAGGCCATCGTGGTAGACACTGAGAAGACGGCCTGCCGCTATATGCTGTGTACAGGTGCTCAAGGAGCGCTTGCTGGAGCCAGAGACGTTCCTGCCGCTCGACTACATACAGGCCAAGCCGCTGCGGGAGAGGCTACGGTCAGTACCATACATTTATGTTATACTAGCGACTCGCCCCCGGTTTCACATAGAGGCCATCGTGGTAGACACTGAGAAGACGGCCTGCCGCTATATGCTGTGTACAGTTGCTCAAGGAGCGCTTGCTGGAGCCAGAGACGTTCCTGCCGCTCGACTACATACAGGCCAAGCCGCTGCGGGAGAGGCTACGGTCAGTACCATACATTTATGTTATACTAGCGACTCGCCCCCGGTTTCACATAGAGGCCATCGTGGTAGACACTGAGAAGACGGCCTGCCGCTATATGCTGTGTACAGGTGCTCAAGGAGCGCTTGCTGGAGCCAGAGACGTTCCTGCCGCTCGACTACATACAGGCCAAGCCGCTGCGGGAGAGGCTACGGTCAGTACCATACATTTATGTTATACTAGCGACTCGCCCCCGGTTTCACATAGAGGCCATCGTGGTAGACACTGAGAAGACGGCCTGCCGCTATATGCTGTGTACAGGTGCTCAAGGAGCGCTTGCTGGAGCCAGAGACGTTCCTGCCGCTCGACTACATACAGGCCAAGCCGCTGCGGGAGAGGCTACGGTCAGTACCATACATTTATGTTATACTAGCGACTCGCCCCCGTTTCACATAGAGGCCATCGTGGTAGACACTGAGAAGACGGCCTGCCGCTATATGCTGTGTACAGTTGCTCAAGGAGCGCTTGCTGGAGCCAGAGACGTTCCTGCCGCTCGACTACATACAGGCCAAGCCGCTGCGGGAGAGGCTACGGTCAGTACCATACATTTATGTTATACTAGCGACTCGCCCCGGTTTCACATAGAGGCCATCGTGGTAGACACTGAGAAGACGGCCTGCCGCTATATGCTGTGTACAGGTGCTCAAGGAGCGCTTGCTGGAGCCAGAGACGTTCCTGCCGCTCGACTACATACAGGCCAAGCCGCTGCGGGAGAGGCTACGGTCAGTACCATACATTTATGTTATACTAGCGACTCGCCCCCGGTTTCACATAGAGGCCATCGTGGTAGACACTGAGAAGACGGCCTGCCGCTATATGCTGTGTACAGGTGCTCAAGGAGCGCTTGCTGGAGCCAGAGACGTTCCTGCCGCTCGACTACATACAGGCCAAGCCGCTGCGGGAGAGGCTACGGTCAGTACCATACATTTATGTTATACTAGCGACTCGCCCCCGGTTTCACATAGAGGCCATCGTGGTAGACACTGAGAAGACGGCCTGCCGCTATATGCTGTGTACAGGTGCTCAAGGAGCGCTTGCTGGAGCCAGAGACGTTCCTGCCGCTCGACTACATACAGGCCAAGCCGCTGCGGGAGAGGCTACGGTCAGTACCATACATTTATGTTATACTAGCGCCTCGCCCCCGGTTTCACATAGAGGCCATCGTGGTAGACACTGAGAAGACGGCCTGCCGCTATATGCTGTGTACAGGTGCTCAAGGAGCGCTTGCTGGAGCCAGAGACGTTCCTGCCGCTCGACTACATACAGGCCAAGCCGCTGCGGGAGAGGCTACGGTCAGTACCATACATTTATGTTATACTAGCGACTCGCCCCCGGTTTCACATAGAGGCCATCGTGGTAGACACTGAGAAGACGGCCTGCCGCTCTATGCTGTGTACAGGTGCTCAAGGAGCGCTTGCTGGAGCCAGAGACGTTCCTGCCGCTCGACTACATACAGGCCAAGCCGCTGCGGGAGAGGCTACGGTCAGTACCATACATTTATGTTATACTAGCGACTCGCCCCCGGTTTCACATAGAGGCCATCGTGGTAGACACTGAGAAGACGGCCTGCCGCTATATGCTGTGTACAGGTGCTCAAGGAGCGCTTGCTGGAGCCAGAGACGTTCCTGCCGCTCGACTACATACAGGCCAAGCCGCTGCGGGAGAGGCTACGGTCAGTACCATACATTTATGTTATACTAGCGCCTCGCCCCCGGTTTCACATAGAGGCCATCGTGGTAGACACTGAGAAGACGGCCTGCCGCTATATGCTGTGTACAGGTGCTCAAGGAGCGCTTGCTGGAGCCAGAGACGTTCCTGCCGCTCGACTACATACAGGCCAAGCCGCTGCGGGAGAGGCTACGGTCAGTACCATACATTTATGTTATACTAGCGACTCGCCCCCGGTTTCACATAGAGGCCATCGTGGTAGACACTGAGAAGACGGCCTGCCGCTCTATGCTGTGTACAGGTGCTCAAGGAGCGCTTGCTGGAGCCAGAGACGTTCCTGCCGCTCGACTACATACAGGCCAAGCCGCTGCGGGAGAGGCTACGGTCAGTACCATACATTTATGTTATACTAGCGACTCGCCCCCGGTTTCACATAGAGGCCATCGTGGTAGACACTGAGAAGACGGCCTGCCGCTATATGCTGTGTACAGGTGCTCAAGGAGCGCTTGCTGGAGCCAGAGACGTTCCTGCCGCTCGACTACATACAGGCCAAGCCGCTGCGGGAGAGGCTACGGTCAGTACTATACATTTATGTTATACTAGCGACTCGCCCCCGGTTTCACATAGAGGCCATCGTGGTAGACACTGAGAAGACGGCCTGCCGCTATATGCTGTGTACAGGTGCTCAAGGAGCGCTTGCTGGAGCCAGAGACGTTCCTGCCGCTCGACTACATACAGGCCAAGCCGCTGCGGGAGAGGCTACGGTCAGTACCATACATTTATGTTATACTAGCGACTCGCCCCCGGTTTCACATAGAGGCCATCGTGGTAGACACTGAGAAGACGGCCTGCCGCTATATGCTGTGTACAGGTGCTCAAGGAGCGCTTGCTGGAGCCAGAGACGTTCCTGCCGCTCGACTACATACAGGCCAAGCCGCTGCGGGAGAGGCTACGGTCAGTACTATACATTTATGTTATACTAGCGACTCGCCCCCGGTTTCACATAGAGGCCATCGTGGTAGACACTGAGAAGACGGCCTGCCGCTATATGCTGTGTACAGGTGCTCAAGGAGCGCTTGCTGGAGCCAGAGACGTTCCTGCCGCTCGACTACATACAGGCCAAGCCGCTGCGGGAGAGGCTACGGTCAGTACCATACATTTATGTTATACTAGCGACTCGCCCCCGGTTTCACATAGAGGCCATCGTGGTAGACACTGAGAAGACGGCCTGCCGCTCTATGCTGTGTACAGGTGCTCAAGGAGCGCTTGCTGGAGCCAGAGACGTTCCTGCCGCTCGACTACATACAGGCCAAGCCGCTGCGGGAGAGGCTACGGTCAGTACCATACATTTATGTTATACTAGCGACTCGCCCCCGGTTTCACATAGAGGCCATCGTGGTAGACACTGAGAAGACGGCCTGCCGCTATATGCTGTGTACAGGTGCTCAAGGAGCGCTTGCTGGAGCCAGAGACGTTCCTGCCGCTCGACTACATACAGGCCAAGCCGCTGCGGGAGAGGCTACGGTCAGTACCATACATTTATGTTATACTAGCGACTCGCCCCCGGTTTCACATAGAGGCCATCGTGGTAGACACTGAGAAGACGGCCTGCCGCTATATGCTGTGTACAGGTGCTCAAGGAGCGCTTGCTGGAGCCAGAGACGTTCCTGCCGCTCGACTACATACAGGCCAAGCCGCTGCGGGAGAGGCTACGGTCAGTACCATACATTTATGTTATACTAGCGACTCGCCCCCGGTTTCACATAGAGGCCATCGTGGTAGACACTGAGAAGACGGCCTGCCGCTATATGCTGTGTACAGGTGCTCAAGGAGCGCTTGCTGGAGCCAGAGACGTTCCTGCCGCTCGACTACATACAGGCCAAGCCGCTGCGGGAGAGGCTACGGTCAGTACCATACATTTATGTTATACTAGCGACTCGCCCCCGGTTTCACATAGAGGCCATCGTGGTAGACACTGAGAAGACGGCCTGCCGCTATATGCTGTGTACAGGTGCTCAAGGAGCGCTTGCTGGAGCCAGAGACGTTCCTGCCGCTCGACTACATACAGGCCAAGCCGCTGCGGGAGAGGCTACGGTCAGTACCATACATTTATGTTATACTAGCGACTCGCCCCCGGTTTCACATAGAGGCCATCGTGGTAGACACTGAGAAGACGGCCTGCCGCTATATGCTGTGTACAGGTGCTCAAGGAGCGCTTGCTGGAGCCAGAGACGTTCCTGCCGCTCGACTACATACAGGCCAAGCCGCTGCGGGAGAGGCTACGGTCAGTACCATACATTTATGTTATACTAGCGACTCGCCCCCGGTTTCACATAGAGGCCATCGTGGTAGACACTGAGAAGACGGCCTACCGCTCTATGCTGTGTACAGGTGCTCAAGGAGCGCTTGCTGGAGCCAGAGACGTTCCTGCCGCTCGACTACATACAGGCCAAGCCGCTGCGGGAGAGGCTACGGTCAGTACCATACATTTATGTTATACTAGCGACTCGCCCCCGGTTTCACATAGAGGCCATCGTGGTAGACACTGAGAAGACGGCCTGCCGCTATATGCTGTGTACAGGTGCTCAAGGAGCGCTTGCTGGAGCCAGAGACGTTCCTGCCGCTCGACTACATACAGGCCAAGCCGCTGCGGGAGAGGCTACGGTCAGTACTATACATTTATGTTATACTAGCGACTCGCCCCCGGTTTCACATAGAGGCCATCGTGGTAGACACTGAGAAGACGGCCTGCCGCTATATGCTGTGTACAGGTGCTCAAGGAGCGCTTGCTGGAGCCAGAGACGTTCCTGCCGCTCGACTACATACAGGCCAAGCCGCTGCGGGAGAGGCTACGGTCAGTACCATACATTTATGTTATACTAGCGACTCGCCCCCGGTTTCACATAGAGGCCATCGTGGTAGACACTGAGAAGACGGCCTGCCGCTCTATGCTGTGTACAGGTGCTCAAGGAGCGCTTGCTGGAGCCAGAGACGTTCCTGCCGCTCGACTACATACAGGCCAAGCCGCTGCGGGAGAGGCTACGGTCAGTACCATACATTTATGTTATACTAGCGACTCGCCCCCGGTTTCACATAGAGGCCATCGTGGTAGACACTGAGAAGACGGCCTGCCGCTATATGCTGTGTACAGGTGCTCAAGGAGCGCTTGCTGGAGCCAGAGACGTTCCTGCCGCTCGACTACATACAGGCCAAGCCGCTGCGGGAGAGGCTACGGTCAGTACCATACATTTATGTTATACTAGCGACTCGCCCCCGGTTTCACATAGAGGCCATCGTGGTAGACACTGAGAAGACGGCCTGCCGCTATATGCTGTGTACAGGTGCTCAAGGAGCGCTTGCTGGAGCCAGAGACGTTCCTGCCGCTCGACTACATACAGGCCAAGCCGCTGCGGGAGAGGCTACGGTCAGTACCATACATTTATGTTATACTAGCGACTCGCCCCCGGTTTCACATAGAGGCCATCGTGGTAGACACTGAGAAGACGGCCTGCCGCTATATGCTGTGTACAGGTGCTCAAGGAGCGCTTGCTGGAGCCAGAGACGTTCCTGCCGCTCGACTACATACAGGCCAAGCCGCTGCGGGAGAGGCTACGGTCAGTACCATACATTTATGTTATACTAGCGACTCGCCCCCGGTTTCACATAGAGGCCATCGTGGTAGACACTGAGAAGACGGCCTGCCGCTATATGCTGTGTACAGGTGCTCAAGGAGCGCTTGCTGGAGCCAGAGACGTTCCTGCCGCTCGACTACATACAGGCCAAGCCGCTGCGGGAGAGGCTACGGTCAGTACCATACATTTATGTTATACTAGCGACTCGCCCCCGGTTTCACATAGAGGCCATCGTGGTAGACACTGAGAAGACGGCCTGCCGCTATATGCTGTGTACAGGTGCTCAAGGAGCGCTTGCTGGAGCCAGAGACGTTCCTGCCGCTCGACTACATACAGGCCAAGCCGCTGCGGGAGAGGCTACGGTCAGTACCATACATTTATGTTATACTAGCGACTCGCCCCCGGTTTCACATAGAGGCCATCGTGGTAGACACTGAGAAGACGGCCTGCCGCTATATGCTGTGTACAGGTGCTCAAGGAGCGCTTGCTGGAGCCAGAGACGTTCCTGCCGCTCGACTACATACAGGCCAAGCCGCTGCGGGAGAGGCTACGGTCAGTACCATACATTTATGTTATACTAGCGACTCGCCCCCGGTTTCACATAGAGGCCATCGTGGTAGACACTGAGAAGACGGCCTGCCGCTATATGCTGTGTACAGGTGCTCAAGGAGCGCTTGCTGGAGCCAGAGACGTTCCTGCCGCTCGACTACATACAGGCCAAGCCGCTGCGGGAGAGGCTACGGTCAGTACCATACATTTATGTTATACTAGCGACTCGCCCCCGGTTTCACATAGAGGCCATCGTGGTAGACACTGAGAAGACGGCCTGCCGCTATATGCTGTGTACAGGTGCTCAAGGAGCGCTTGCTGGAGCCAGAGACGTTCCTGCCGCTCGACTACATACAGGCCAAGCCGCTGCGGGAGAGGCTACGGTCAGTACCATACATTTATGTTATACTAGCGACTCGCCCCCGGTTTCACATAGAGGCCATCGTGGTAGACACTGAGAAGACGGCCTGCCGCTATATGCTATGTACAGGTGCTCAAGGAGCGCATGCTGGAGCCCGAGACGTTCCTGCCGCTCGCTCGACTACATACATGTGACACAATGGTATATGCCAACTGATTTAGCGCTGTTTTAGCCTTCCATTATGCTTTAACTTCCAGAGATATAAGGGAACCCAAGAACGTGAAGCTCCTGTTCGACGTGCTCCGGTTCGAGCCGGCGGCGATACATCGCGCAGTACTCTTCGTGACCAACAACGCGCTCGTGTGCGAGACGCCCGAGGACGCCTCCAGGGTCGCCTACGATCTCGACAGGCAGAAGAACAGCCGCTACGATGTGAGTGTACCGTCTACTGGGGTATAGTTGCTAGAGGCATCACTGTGTTCTGATCTGACATATTATCACGATAGGTTCTATGTAGCAAAAAACAAATTACCAACCAATAGCAAAGCCTAACATACTGTCAAATAGATCCTATAAGACCTAGCATGAAGCTGATCGTCTAAAACCGGCGCCTGCGCTCCTTTCCAACGACTCAGACGTGATAGCGGATGTATACAGTTTGCCGACATCAATCTTTAAGTAATAATAAACATTAAATAAATAATAATGGACAACATTTCTATTTAAAGTAAGCATGTAAAAAACTTTAAAAGTTCAATATGTCAGCCTTAGTCCGCCGAAAATATAAATTACCCATATTTTAGCCAAGATGTGAAAGACTGGTCTTCTTGTTGATATGTTGGGACCGGTAACACTGTCTTGTATGTATAGCTATGATGGCTATTTACACTATATATATTTCAATTGTTTACAATTATCTATTATACAAAATATTTATAAAGAGTTATGTAACCACCATAATCGTCAATAACATTTTGACATATATATAATTATTAGGGATCGACCAATTAGTCGGTAAAGCCCACTATTCGGCCACTTTAAATTCGGTCATTTTGTGGCCGATTAGTTGTTAGTCGGCTAGTTGGCCAAATCCATAGTCGGTAGATAGCTAATATTTATTAAACAGTAGCTTTCCCCCCATGGAGTCCATACTAACTATTATGGATCTTGAGTTCATACAAAAAAGCACTTTCAGTTTTTCCAATTTTTCTTTCCCTAAAAACATGATTCGGACTATTACGAACATTAAAAAAAATAACCAAAAGGGTCCAGCCGTTCTCAAGTGATGCGCTTACCAACGAGCAGCATTTAATTTTTATTTATAACTAGCGGGCCTCGGCAGACGTTGTCCTGCCCAAACGTTGGCTTGCCTGCTATTTACTTTCCTTCGTCCGTGGAAAACAACTACCACTACCACTACCTACTACCACTACCCCTACTCCAACCCGTACCACTACCGCTACCCTACCAGTATCACTACAACTACTCCTACCACTACCACTACACCTATCTCTACTCCTACCACTACCACTACCCCTACTCCAACCACTACCGCTACTATCCTATGTCCGTCTCCTGGCTCTAAGCTACCTCCCCACCAATTTTCAGCCAAATCGGTACAGCCGTTCTTAAGTTATAAATAGTGTAACTAACACGACTTTCTTTTATATATATAGATTTATATGAGTAGTATGTCTATTTTGTAAATAAGTTGAATAGAAACTATTTACAATACATATAAGGAATATAGATTATTAGAAACAGTTATTTATCATATAGTATGTCCAATAACCAAGTATTTTATTATTTAGGCGTTGGCCCTGGACGGAACCTTCTACCAGAAATCTGGCATCATCTCCGGAGGTTCCTTGGACTTGGCACGTAAAGCTAAACGTTGGGACGAGAAACATCTCTCACAGCTGAAGGCGAAAAAGGTACGTCACACAATTACGTATAAATGACAAAGACATCCCATCAATCTAGTACACGAGCCAAATCACAAGTTTTTGCTTTTAATTAAAGTTATTCAATTTATTTTAGTTAAGTTAAGTTATCAAAGTTATTAATTAAATATTTGCCAGGTCACAGACTAAAAAATCGTAAAAGGCGCACTAACATACTAAACTAAATAAATAGTCATCTTGTCGCTTACCAACTCATTACACTATAGACACTATAGTATAAAATATTATGTTATAATTCAGAGATTTTGTTTTGTACAGATCAGATCAGAACAAGTTGCTAATTTCCTGGGTACAGATAAATAATTTTAGAAAAATGTTTTCAGGAAAAACTGACGGAGGAGCTCCGCGAGTCCATGAAGAAATCTCGCAAGGAGTCCGAGCTGACCACTGTCGACTCTCAGATACGGGGCCTCGAGTCTAGACTCAAGTACTCCATCACAGACAGGGACACCTCGGTATGTGGAACAATCAACTTAAATACTAGAGAATAGAGAGACGACGGATTTCTACTTGTTACGATTCATTGTATTCTTATTCAATTACAATCCAAGCCATTATTTCATTAGGTGACGTAAAATATACACGCCATTTCTTTTAATTTGACCAACTAAATAACTTTATTGAAGTGATTTATAGTTCGTTGGCTTCGAAATATAATAACGAATAAAATGGCCAATTACACTTCTATTTGTTCCCTAAACTATAACAAACAATCTAATTATTTCTGTCGTTTATCATTTAGTTGATTCTAGCTACATTATTCATTAACTTTCTTTTTTTTTTCAGTTAAAACAAATCAAAGCTTTGGACGCGGAAATTGCAGAATATCAGAGAAAAGTAGAACAGTTTGGTGTAAGTATTTTTTATTTTATAAACTGTAAGTAAAGGTAAAACGCGAAAAAAAATCATAGGAAAAGTTGTTTACTAGTCTGAATTTGTTATTGTGGGGGCTGTAGGTCCGGTTGCCCTCCCCTAAATCCGGCCCTGCTGGCGGCTGAGAGTACGGTACAACTCGTTCTATAGAAAACACCATATAACACTGATATTCATTTATTGTACACCGAATTATACACTCCATCGCGGGGCACGTATATATGTAAGTTAAATGCGTACTGTTGCAGCCTCAAATAGAGGAAGTGGAGCTCACGATGCGTCAGCGTGACGCTAATATACAGGAAATCAAGGAGAACATGAACAATGTAGAGGATGTCGTGTTCCGGAGGTTCTGTCGGGACATCGGGGTCGCCAACATACGGTAAGTTGATACATTGCATTCTACTAACACACTGCACTGTAACATACCTGCCTATACTACTTAGGGATAGTGTAGTTTCCATTAGTTTTGTTTTAATCAGTTCATTAGTTCCATAATTTACCCTCTACATAATATTATATACTAGACTCAAAATAGGTTAATAGATTATTAACTTCAAGGAGAAGGTCTCAAATGAAATATGGTTCAGGGGCCCCATAATAATTGAAACTTTTGGATAACTGACGGCACGTCGAGCTGAGAGTCAATATATATTTGTTTTAAGACTACATAATTTATTTAAGTTAATAGACATTTTGTCCACATGTTCAAATATTGTTCGTTAACAACAACGGAGTTCTCTATGCGGGAATAACTGCTTGCTTCGAAAATGGAGCAAAAATTTGATTTCTTCAATCTTATCCGCAACGACTTTTTGCCCGACATCGAGCTTTAACCGTCTACATTTTCATATTTGCTTCATTGAACGTAATATTCGTCGCGTATATCTCAGTTATTATAATATTGCAGACAATACGAGGAGAGAGAGCTGCGCGCCCAACAGGAGCGAGCTAAGAAACGGATGGAGTTCGACGCGCAGATTGACCGGATTAACTCTAACTTGGAGTTCGAGCGGACCCGGGACACGCAGAGTTAGTGCTTTATATACATTCAGTTTGATACAGAGAGAGAGAAGAGGTTACCTTCATTATGCTGGCTTATTGTTTGTTTATTGCAGAGAACGTAATACGCTGGGAGCGCACCGTACAAGACGGCGAGGACGAGCTGGAGACTGGGCGGCAGGCGGAGATGAAGCAGCGGGCGGACATAGACCGGGAGCTGAGACGTGTGGAGGACCTCAAGGCTGAGCGGACTGCCGCTAAGGCCAGGGCAGACGACGCTGAGGAAGATCTTACTAAGGTATGGCTGTCTCAAGGTTATATGCATACAATATATTATGAGTTAATACACTCCATAGTGTGACATTCTCAATAATTTTATAATTTTGCCTATTTTTAATGTTAATAAAAATATAGTATATTACATTACCATTATAAACTGTAAGCTTAATGTGCGTAAGAAATAAAAAACCAAAATAGGTATATACAATGTTTTATCTTTTTGTGTACAGGCTCGACGCGATCTGACCAATGTGCAGAAGGAGATACAGTCCATACAAAAACAGATCTCCAGTATAGAGTCCAAGATTGACAGCAAGAGAAACGAAAGACATAATATTTTACGACAGTGCAGGGTGCGTCGCTTTATTATGTTCAATTCAAATAGTTTTAATTTCCCTGTATCGCGATACACACATCTAAATACACAAGAACAAACATTATATATTGGTAACTAATGTTATAAATGCGAAAGTAGGTTTGTTTGTCCTTTGTTCACGTTAAAAGTGTTAAAACGGATTTGTAGGGCCCGACAGAGGATACTTTTTATTTCGGAAAATAGGACAAGTGTTTGGTTATTGTTGATACTTTAGGACGCAATAATTCGCTTACCAAATAATTTAAAATGTTTTATTTAAGTTAGTCCTAACCGTAGAACACATAGAGCGCTTGTTCGTATGTTGATGAATATTATGGAAATGTGAGGAAACGTGGAAGATCTGATGTAGATAGCGAGATTGGATCAGTTTGTTCATATGCGTGCTTACTGTTCGTACATACGCACTCTGGTTCGTTTGTTTCACATTAAATCACAGCAACGGATTGACGTGATGTCACACAGATAGTTGGAGGACCAAACAGTGACATAGGGTACCTTTTTATCCTTCAGGATAAATTATTGTCACACTTCAAAAATGTCCACAGACGAAGTCGGGGCGGAAGTAGTTTGATATAAATAGTTGGTCACTAACTCATTACCATCTGTAATGTTCGACCGTATGTTTCCCAGATGGACGACATAGTAATCCCGCTACTGGAGGGCAGTCTGGACGACACGGCCGACACAGAGTCCGAGTCTACCTCGATATCCACCACGCAGCAGTACAACAGAGAGGCCAGGTTACTAATAAACTCACATTCACTATAGTGTTGTATGAAGCTTGTTGTATGAAGCTGGTAACATTATGATGGTATTCATGTTGCAGAATCCGCGTGGACTACAGGTCGCTCTCCAGCTCGTGCAAGGAGCTAGAGGAACCAGATGAGGTCAAGCGGCGAGCCGACAAGCTGCAGCGAGCCATCAATAACCTGCAGCATACTGTGGACAAGATACAGGCGCCCAATATGCGGGTACGATACATATAGCTCCAATAACAGGAACTTCTCACAATATGCACCAATCTGTTCATCAACACAGGATCAAAGTGGAATAATAGAATAAAAAATGATTCTGTAATTTCACAGAATAAGTTAAAATTGTAGGAAGATTGAGGTGGCTATATGTAGTAGCTAAGTATAACCTGTAAAAGTTAACTTGGGACCCGGCCAGAATGCGCGCTCTCCTCCCGCCCAGCGTCAGTACTGTTAGCAGTCATGATTGATCCAAGCGAGTTTAATTTCGATTCGTTTTGGTAGTTTTTGCAGTTAGTATGGCGCGCTTACGTCATCAGCGAAGTCCCAAGTTAACTTTTGCGGACTATTCACTATACAATCTAATATATATTTGGCATTTCTCTTAATATGAAGCTCTATTTATTAGACTGACAAAAGTGTTTAATGATGTCACAGGCCATACACAAGCTGAACGAGATGCGAGAGAAGATGTCTGTTACCAACGAAGCGTTCGTGGCGGCCAGAAAGCGGGCGCACAAGGCCAAGATGTCCTTCGAGAAGGTACGGAAATGAATAGTGATATACGAGAGGCGTACTGAAATTATCGGGAATAAAAAAAACTAAATGCATGATATTAATTAACTTAATTAATTTTTATATTGATTTTCGAAGTATTCTCCTATATAATTCTGCATTCGTTCAGTAATTCCAGTACAGCTGCTTCTGGGTCTTCAAACCACTGACTACGCAACAAATCTTTCATTCTAGGGAATGTAAAGAAATCTTTAGCGCTCAGGTCAGGACTGTACGAAGAATGGTCCATCAAGTCAAAATTTTTCTAATTCGTACCAATCAGCGGTAACTGTTCTTGTTCTTTTTTTGAACTTTTGTTGGATTGACCTTCTTTGAGGGTCTTTGAGGACCCAAACTACCGATTGGTTTTTCTTTTAGGTTTATATGAATAAATCCATGATTCGTCTCCTGAGACGATGTTATTTATATAAACGACTTTTGAGTTCCCTCTGTTGAAGCGTTGTAAAGGAGACAGACAACCAACTTATTACGCAAAATAGTTTGAATTGCAGTCATTCCAATACCTATAGTTGCCCGAGTCTGCTCGTGTCACATGTCGGTCATCGTGTATAATTTTTTGTTACATTTACATTTTGTTTGTGAGCATGAATAACGGATGTTATTAGATATAAACTACAAATTATTAATAAAGTAATTATTTGTTGAATACAGGTGAAGAAGGAGCGACACGACAAGTTTATGGCCTGTTTCGAACATGTCTCCAATGAGATTGACGCTATTTATAAGGTATACTCTCATTTATACCTCAATATTAACTAATATTATAAATAATATAATAGAAAGTGTTTGTTTGTTATTCTCTCGCGTCAAAACAAATCGAGAGATAGTTGGAGGGACGGACTGTGACATAGGTTACTTCTATAATAATGTCCACGGCCGAAGAATTTATATAAACAATGTTTATGTTCTGAATACCAGGCCTTGGCGATGAACCAGTCGGCGCAGGCGTTCCTGGGGCCCGAAAATCCAGAGGAACCCTACTTGGACGGAGTCAATTATAACTGTGTCGCTCCGGGGAAGCGGTTTCAGCCAATGTCCAACCTCTCCGGTGGGGAGAAGACTGTCGCTGCGCTCGCACTGCTCTTTGCTATACACAGGTAACATATTGTAACAAATATATACTGCGCGGTAAGCTGGACCGATTTGAAAGTGTTTTACTGTTTTAGAAAACTATATTATTCCAGATGGACTTTCGAAGCATATACACAGCGCGCACATGTAGTAGGGTTTCTGATGCCTGAAGTTCATAACTTTGTTATATACTATAGCTACCACCCGGCGCCGTTCTTCCTGCTGGACGAAATAGACGCGGCGCTGGACAACACCAACATCGGTAAGGTGGCCTCCTACATCAGGAACAAGAAGTCCACACTGCAGACCATAGTCATCTCGCTGAAGGAGGAGTTCTACGGGTGCTCCGACGCGCTCATCGGGATCTGTTCAGAGGTACTACTTACTATGTCGCGGTCTATTATTGATTCCCATATGTAATGATAGTACTAACTAGAGCTTGTCTTGTTCCAGCCGGCGGACTGTCTCGTGAGTGATGTGTACACGCTAAGTTTGGAGGACTGGAGAGACTAACTAGACGATAACTTTATGTTTAATATAGATATAGGTTCATGTTACTTGTGCTATTTTATTTACAATTGATTCCGGCCTCAATTAAATAATGCGCATGGATAACTAATGTTATTTATTCATCTTAATTTGTACATTATATCATCATTATTTATTAAGAAAATATTTCATTTTACTATTATTCTAAAACAATTAAAATTGCCCAATGACATTTGCAAACAAGAAAATTAATTGGTGAACACTTATTTTTTGTTTTTAACACACAAACGTTCACTATTTAACATATTATACATTTGTACACAGAACAAGATCTTCAGTTTATACTACCTATATAATATACTTAAACCTAGACAGAACATACTCAATATTCACAAACTTTAATTAGTTTTAACGAGATCAACTATCGTTGTTCGTAACAGTATATTTAGCTCCGCCGCGCGCCGTACAAGACCATATCTAATATATAAAATTCTCCTGTCACAATGTTCGTTCCCATACTCCTCCGAAACGGCTTGACCGATCCTTATGAAATTTTGTATGCATATCCGTTAGGGTTGAGAATCGGACAACATCTATTTTTCATCCCCCTAAATGTTAAGGGTGGTCCACCCTTAAATATTTTTTATATAGGGGGAGGGGTAGGAGTAGGGGTAGTGCGGGCAAGTAACGTTTGGGCAGGACAACGTCTGCCGGGTCCGCTAGTAATATATAAAACAAAATATTGTGCTGTACATACAAATTTTCGTTTGTGGCGGTTGTGAAGTTGGCAGCAAATGAAGTTTTGATATTTCTGTTGACGCGCTAATGAACACGCACCGGTTCTGTTTTCGATAATATTGATTAATTCGAACAACGCTGCAAATTGACGATGCGTGAACTAATCCTGCCTAACTTCACTCAACCGGCAAGATGATTTATTTGTACTGTAAAAAAAAGTATCGCGTATACAAGTCACGCTCGCAATACCGACTACCGACTCGTAGGAGTAAATGGTACGTGTGGTCGTGTACGGCGGGACTTATAGAATAGCTGTGTTGTGAAAGATGTCATTAGTCGGGTGCGCGCGGCGGCTCGCAGCTGAAGTACGGCGCGGTGTGCGGCTGCAGCAGTGTGCGACACACGGAGCACACGCGGGAAGGAGCACCGCGGGGCCCGCTGGGGACCTCGTGAGACACACAAGCTCCACAGTAGATCCGACCGCAATGTCGACAGTGGACCTTGCGCCGGGAGGAGGGGAGCGCGGTGCGACACAGCTGACACGACGTCACGTCTTCCTCGTGCTGCCACCGGACCTCCGTGTCGGCTTCGCGGATACGCTCTAATTGGACCTGCAATTAACGAGAAATCTATGTATCAGTTCAGAGGCTAAATTGTAACTGTAACTGTAGGACTCAGGATACTCGGCTGAATAAAAATCTTCCTCATTTAGCTGATAATATGTTTGAGGCTACAGGCTTACATGGCCGATGATCTATCTGTCTGGAGTAGTAAGATCGCTTTACGAGTTTGTTTTAAACAAGTGTAGCTACCTGTAGTGACTGCGACAGCCGCACAAAGTCTTGCTGCACCTTCTCGCTGTTGTCGAGCTCCTGCTGCAGAGAACTGACGCGCGCTCGGAGCTCGTGGTTCTCAGTCTGGGAGCGTTTCTGTAACATAAACCGTGATATACGACACGCGCAACAACTCATTCATACATTGTGTGACATTGCGTTATACAGTCCGAATTATTTTCTAAAATGGTCTCGATACTTCCACGATGGACGGAACAAACCATGTAAGAGAAGTTGGCACATACTCTCTGAAGACCCCACGACACGCACCTTATCATTGAGCAGCTCCTCTATCCTGTTGTTGGACTGTCGCAGTTTGTCTCCCAGCTCGTTCATCTGTTGTCTCTCCGCCTCCATACTCTCCATTTTTGTTCTGAACATATAACAATACAGTTCACATTAAAGATGCAGGATATACAGTGAAGTTCGAAGCATTGTGACGATTGGTAGCTTTATAAACACAATTTTTACACGTTGATACTGTACGAAGAGGAGCAAATGTCCTCCTGGTACGAGTGTGTGTGTGTTAATGCTATAATCGTGTATTTTTAGTGAGAGATATATGTACCCGAGCTGTATACACTGTGCTCTCAGCGCGGCTATCTGTTCGTCGGCGCGGGCGGCCCGTCGCGAGTGTTCCAGCAGCTGTTGTCGCAGGTCTTCCTCAGACTGCAGCGCCCCCTCGCGGCCCACACAGCACACTATCAGCTCCTCGCGCACTCGCAACGCGTACTCTTGGAGCTCCTGGGGATATCTACTGTTAATGTCTTATTTCGGAAGCCAGACTTTGTGGTGCGTGACGCCCGAGATATGGCATCCGTTAGTAGCTAATGTAATAAAATAATTCTGTTAACATACCTCAATGGTGTCTGGCAAATTGATATCCTCATTTTGCATCTCCATAGCTTTCTTAGCATACTTCCCCACCAACATGGCATTATCACGTTCTAAACTGAAATATAATATATTATAATAGGTACATATATAATATGTAAGACTACAAGTACATACAATAATTTAGAAAATGATCCAAGACATGACAGGATTTATCCCTCTTGGGATAAAAGGCGTCATCATAGATCATATAGAATAGATAGAGATCCAATAAATATATTCCAGTGACATAAAGGCTTATTTCCATTTATTTAAGGCACAAGTGGCGATAAAAGGTATAATTTTAAAATGTAGTGTCTGTCACAGAGTAGTCGGACTACACTGCACAGGTGACCTTGACAGGACTTATATCCCATGTCTATTTATATAGGTAGTCTGTGGTCCAAAAAGAAGATAATCCTCACGTGTCCAGCTTATCCTGCAAGGTCTGCCGCTGCACCGTAAGATCCGTGACCGCCCGCAGCGCCCGGTCGCTGGCCTGCTGCGCGTCGTCTGTGCGACTCTGCAGCTCGGTCTGTGCGGCGGCTAGCTCCTGTCGCAGCCCGTCTAACGAGACTGCGACGGCGGACCGGGTGTTCTGCCACGAGCGGACAGTCTCGTCGTGCACTGACCGAGCACCTTCCAACTCGTCTGCAGCCTGGTACAAGTACAACAGAGATGATTAGTGATTTGATGTTATTATCCCTAAAAAGTATAAAACAAAATTGAAACCCGTTTGTTTGTGTATTCGCATATAACTTCTAAGCAAACTTCAATGTGGTTTCCATCATAATAACATTCACATTTCGTAATCAAGTCGTCAATTAACCGCTTTACATGGCTGATGTTGATGCCAGATGCAGAAAGTGTTACGGTCCCAGGGTACCCAGCTGATGGTATTTGTGAGGCTATATCTAACGAGTGGCCAGTTCTGTTGAGGCATTTACATACCAGTTAGGAACTGAAAGTACGTCATATGTGTGAAGCCCAAATCTAATTAATGGTGAAAAGTGCATCACTGCAGTAGGTCCTGTAGATCTCGTGTGATAAGGGAACAGAGACAGATATAGCAATACGTCGGGTGTCACCAATATAGAAAGGGCAATACACACAACAATCCAACGACTGTGACTAAAAGGGAATACTTCCCAACGCGTGTCTCTAGAAACTTGTATATATGCCAATCTATTAAATATTTTCAATAGCGCGATACAGGTTTCAGTTGAAATATTGTGAGACGGTAAGGTTGCGACATCTATCGACGCGATATTTAGATAAAATAAAAGTACATACAATTTTGAGAGCGCGCTCAGCGTTCCTGGCCTTCTGACTGGCCTCCTCAGATTTAGCTTGCTCGGCCACCAACTGTTTCTCGTAGTTCGCGCACATGTCGCACTGAGCGTCGCCTTCTGTTTAACAACAATATATGTATATTTAATCTGTGGCTTTGTAATGAACAACTTGTTATAAGTAAAATGTGTGTCATCTGCGTATGTCGTTACTTACCCTTAGCTTCACTTTTGACAGCCTTCTTATTTGCCTGCAAAACCATTATATTTGTTAAGTAGTGATAATTTAATAAAAGTGTTTAAAATCCTCCCTTTAAATTATTTTTAATATGGAACAAAATCCATAGATGTTTTGAGCATACTATACGTAACATATTAGGTAGGTTACCAAAACTGTTTGTAGTTGTGTGTCAGTGTCACGAAGTTTTTCTTTCAGTGCCTTGATCTCCTGCTCCAGCGGCCTCAGTAGCTCGGAATCTTCTTGTACCTGGACAGTGGACATTGTATGGTAATCATAAACTTTTGGTCCGTGGAGTGCATCTTTACCATTCATAAATAACATTTATTTGGTGTCATTTTCATATGTTATTAGTATAATGATGTGTGGACCAAAGACAGTTTAGTATATTTTCAGTTCCATTTGTATGTTCAATGTCAACATAGAACAGTACACGCAGCAATGACAGAGTTTACTCTTATTGTTAATACTAAGAGTAGCTATAACACATATTAAAACCAAAGCAAGTGTACCACGAAATTTGTAGCGAGTGAAGACACTGGGATCCTTATGATCCTGGTTCTGGACAATACTAGCAGCCCTAATCAAGTGGTACCTTAGCGCCTCCAGTTGATGATGAGGACTGCACATCACAAAGAGACTCAAATAAAATAAATAAGTAAAATAATGGTACTAACATATCTGATTACCTTCTCAGCAGGCTTGTCGTCGTCCCCGCCCAGCTTGCGGACGATGGTGCGGGTCATCGTCTGCACGAGCGCGGCGGGCGCTATCGACACGTCCTGCCACAGCGAGCGAACGGTCAACACTGACTTCTTACCCACTGATTTTAATTCCATTTTAACTTTTACATGTATTTGAACTCTATACTCCAAGTCAGCTCCAAAAATTATGAAATATGACAATATTTTGAATAGTTAAAACTAAAATTGAATAGGTAAGTTCAGTAGAGACATGAAATGACTTATGAATGTTTAACAAATGTAAAATTAACGTCGGAACGATATGCAAATTGTGTTCAGAAAGTGATAAGAAACCAAGTTTCCTGAGTTGATAACGTCATATTACTGCCTGTTACCAATTTTACTTTCAAAACTAAATGTTTGTGTGAATGGTCTAATGACTTATTACTCATTGTTTTTGTAATGTTGGTAGTTTACAGAGAAAAAACATCAAATATATGTAAATGAAATAGTGTCTGTGAATATATAGGAACCTGAGAGGCTTGTCGAGCCGCTGTAAGTTGTTGTTCCAGTTCAAGTGCCCGCTTCTGCAACCTCTGGACCTCCTCCGAGCTAGCACTGGAAGACACCTCCATGGTCTCTGTAAAGCACAACAAACAAGCCACAATTATTGGTAATATTATAAATAAAAAAATGAAGTGTAAGAGTGTGTTGAGTTTTGTTTGTAAGAAGTAAAACAGGAGGGTTATTATTTTTGAACATTTAGAAATCTCCAAATGTATAAGTAGTATTCAGAATAATACAACCTTCTGTTCTCCATAACAAACAGAATGCAGGAAGCATATCCCACACTGAAGCACACACTCATTAGTACCAAAAACCAAACTAACAACAGAAATATTCTCACCAATTTCAAAGCAAAGTTTTAATTAATTGTTTTAGATAACCTATTATATATATATATAGTATAGTCACAGTAAAAACAGAACAGTATGATAACATTTGAAATTTTATGGAGGGAGTGTAGGGATTCAAACCTCGCTCATGCCAATAATTCTAAGCATAATATGCTTCAAACTTCTCATACTTCATAGAGCACATAAAGATGGTGTCTGAACTTTTTTTAAAAAGTGATAACCTTAGATACATTGGGAACAGTGTGGACATCATTGGCTGCACCACAAGATATAAAAGCCATAATGATGTATGTCACTTTTGGACACTTAAGCTAAGTGAAGTGTACACAAGGCGACAGTTGAACTTAACTGTTTATAGGAGTACCTACCAAGTATCCTTTTCTTTTTATTTTATTCTTCACGGGTTGCTTTACAGCTCCCGGCCCCAGGGTACCCAGTGGAAGACAAAGTCTTCCTCATTTAGCCAATGATTTTTTGAGGCTATACCTAACGAGTGGCCAGCTCTGTTGAGGTATGTAGATGGAAAAGCCTCTTTGTACAGTTTGTCGGATAATGTACATAGATTTTTTATTATAAAAACTTATTGGTACATGGTCGGAGTAGGAATCGAACCCGCGACTTTTAAGATGCGAGCCGACGTCATACCCACTCGACCACCGACGCCCAAGTTTCAAGTATCCTTTTTTGTGTTAATAACTACCTTAAAAGCTACTAAACCTAAACAATTATGCATTAATTAATGTTATTATTTAAATTTCTCATAAAAAATGACCTGTTAGCAAGCAAGACCTGTTAGCAAGCAAGGCCTGCCAGTATTGTCAATTACCATGATGATGTAATCTTTTAAAGTTAATTCAGCTATTTCATTTAATGCATCAGGATTTGCAGTATGAGATTTACAAATTTTAAATATAATATTGACAAAGTTAGGTCCATTAAGTGCAGCAACAGGTTTGCCACCTGTTCTGTTTAATATTTATTCAATTCAATTCAAAATATATTTATTTCGTAGGTACACAAGGCACACTTGAAACAGTCAATTAGAAATACAATACACTTTTGAATTAGCAGATTAACAGTAAAATACAATTTATATAATAAAATGTCTAAATAATATGTCACTAAAATACAATTACAATTAAAAAAAAAACAAAATTGAAACATGAAATCGATAGTTAAAAATTAATTTATATGCCTATCTAATTATTGAAAGAGACAGCCTATGCTTATCATCCAAGTACTCAGATATCTTATAATAACTTTTGTTAATTAATTTAATATAAACAAGTGACCAAATGTGGATACTGTTACTGGTGTCTCTGGCCATGCCACTAGATATAAAGACTAGTGTTAAGGGTCCTATATTGGGAATTTTTCTGGGATAAACTATTCCCAATTTCTCTGTAAATAATCCACCTGTGTCACTGTAATTTAGCATATAGTTACTTATTGAATATATCTAAGTGATATAGCTCTTATTTTTTCAATGGGTTTTATTGAATAGGAAATATGGGTAGTTTAACTTTGCCCCTGCTGTCTCTTTCATAATCAATCACAAAACTTTAAATTTTTTTAAAAGCGCTGTTATACCATTACCCTTCAATTATATATGTCGAATTTTTTGGTAGCTTATTGAAAATTTAAAATAATAATTATTTTATTAATTTTGCCAAATTAAAAAATCATAATTATTTTTTTTTTGTTAATTTTCAATAAGCTACAAAAAAAAGCGATATATATAATTGAAGAATAATGGTATAAGAGTGCTTTAAAAAAAATTTAGAGTTTTGTGATAGATTATGAAAGAGACAGAAGGGGCAGAATAATCCTTTATTCTACCACCCATATTTCCTATTAAATAAAACCAATTGAAAAAATAGCGACTATTTCACTTAGATATATTGAATAAGTAACTATATGCTAAATTACAGTGACACAGGTGGAGTATTTACAGAGAAATTGGGAATAGTAATATCTCCATACAAATTCCCAGTATAGGACCCTTAAGGATTTTAGTACACACACACACACACACACACATACAATATTTATGTTTGTATTGTTTATGAACCTTGTATAAGCATTTGTAGTGACTGCAACTCATGTTGTTGGTTCTGACTGAGTGTGTGCAGTTCTGTCAACTGTGACCGCAGACCAACCACCTCCGACTCTAACTGCTGCTTTTCTTTGGAAATATTTCTCAGTTCCTCTGTAATTTGGAAAATATCATTATAAAATATGAAAAAATTAAAAGACAACTTTGAATTCTAACAATAATATAATATAATTTTAGATAGAGATCTACCCGCGATCGCTATCAAGTAAGAAGTATTGTTGACCTCGTCTGCAAATTTTAATTAATTTTTCACCAAAATAGTAATTATTTCATATCCAAACTTACATAAATATTTAAACCTAGTGCTAGGGCGTGAAAATTACAAACAAGTGAAGTGCGAGAGCTGCAAAAAGGGCTAAAAAGTGCTAAAACTGTGGACAATCCTCTATACATATATTTATATACAACAACTATAAATATAACATTTTAGTACTACCCTACAGTCTGCACTTCATATTGACAGTGACAGCTGACTGAAGCCATAGACAAGCTAGAGTAAGGGTGCATTCGAAATAACAACGAACTTAAGAAAGTGTTGCCAGTTTAAGTATTTTGTGAAATTGAAGAGAGAGAAATGGCAATGAATCTACAATTGGAAATTTTACTGGAAAAAATGAAAGAAGAGTTCCAAATACAGACTATTACCATCACGGAAAATGTAATCAAAAGCTTATCCATTACAATAGATGAAAAACTTAAAACACTATTCAAGACCAACGAAATTACAAATATGGACACCTGGGATAAGTGGAAAATTAGTAAAGTTCAAAGAATAGGAAAGAAAGAGGACAAAAAGATCAGACCTATATTAATGACACTCACCTTAGCTTGGAGAAGATTAGAAGTCCTTAAAAATAAAAGACATTTTCCACAAAACATTTATGTTACAGAAGACTTTCCAAAAGAGGTTCTGGCTATAAGCCAAAGCTCAAAAAGAAGAGGAAGAACGAAAAGGAAATCAAGCCTTTATCCGATACGATAGACTAATAGTAAAAGATAAGGTAATGGAGAAAAGGAAAAGATCCCCTTCAAACTCACCTAACCATACACTGGATCATAAAAGAGAAAATAAACGAATAGCGCCAAAAAGAATAAATACATTTGAGCGCATGCATCACTCTCAATCAAGGTCAACTACAGAAATTAAGAAATATTAGCGATCACCACACATCGGTAACAAAGAAAAAGCAACCATTATGAACAAGAAAACAAATACAAACAAAGAATTAACAATTCTTTGCGCAACAACAAAAGAACCTCCCCCAAGCCGGCTTGTCACCGAGGGGGAAAAAGACTACTACCCTCCAACGGATTCAATTCCTGTAAACATGTCCTCAAACCAATCTGGGAAGGAAAACAAATTTACATACATAGCAACCTTTAACACACTCTCCCTGAGAACGGAGGAAAGTTTACTAGAACTGATAACAGCACTGAAAAACGTGAAGTGGACTATCATTGGCCTCAGTGAGGTACGACGATACGGGGAAAGGATTGAAGAGCATGACGAATTTATTCTATACCATAAAGGAGAATCTCCTGGTAAATATGGAGTCGGGTTTTTGATCAAAAAAGAAATAAAACATAATATTGAAGGAATACTTGGAATATCAGAACGCATTGCAATACTAAATGTGGTGATCCCACCCCACAAGGAAAAATGGTCCGTAATACAAATTTACTCCCCGACAGAGCAATCCAGTAAGGCAGAAATTGAATCATTTTACTTCGATCTTAACAATACAATAAAAGAACATACACATGACAACTTAATATTAATGAGAGATTTTAATGCACAAATTGGAGAAAGAAGGATTGGTGAAGAATTAATAATGGGTCCTTACTGCACAGGGAAGAGAACACGAAATGGAGAAAAACTAATAAATTTGGCGTTTGAAAATAATTTGAAAATACTAAACAGCTACTACAAAAAACGAATACAACGTAGATGGACATGGATATCTCCAGATGGTCGCTACAGAAACGAGATAGACTTCGTCTTAACAAACAAAAGCAAGGCTTTCGAGGATTGTAGCGTGCTAAACAACATTAACTTCAACAGCAACCATAGAATGGTCAGAACAAAATTAAAACTTTTGAATCTTAAGAAAAACAGACCTATAATTACAAAAACATTAGCATCTTTACCTGCCCACGAACTAAATGCAAGACTTAACAACTTCATAGAAGTAACAAAGAAACTAAAAACTCAAGAAAAATACAATAAATTCATTGAAATAATAAATACAAAATTTGAAAGCGAAATACATAAACATAAAATGGAAGAAAAGCTGTCAGACACAACAAGGATACTCATGGAAGAAAGAGCTAAACTAATTGTTACATATAACAAGTCAAAAAATACTAGAAAAGAAATAATGAACCTTAGTAAACAAATTAAAATAAGCATGAGAAAGGACAGACAACATAAAAGATTAAAAATCTTTGAGACACATATAGCAAGAACTGGGGGAATCAAAAAAGCTATCAAACAACTGTCAGAGAAAAAAGAATGGATACCCAGAATGAAAAATAGTACAGGTAGCTGTAAGACCAATCGACCAGACATAATCTCTATTGCTACTCAGTTCTACAGAGAGTTATATTCAAGCCAACAGAAGCTAGAAGAAACAAACTTGCCTGAGGGTGAAACTGTCCCTGAAATCATGGAAAGAGAAGTTGAGAAAGCGATAGAGACACAAAAGAAAGACAAAGCCCCTGGACCTGAGCAAATAAACAACGATTTTCTAATAGAGCACAAAGACATCCTCACACCAGTACTGACACATATATTTAACGACGTCTTGGAAAGTGAAACAATCCCTGAACAATGGACATCTTCAAACATCATACTGCTGCACAAGAAGGGCGACAAAAATGATATTAACAATTACAGGCCAATCAGTTTGATATCAAGTATTTATAGGGTATTCGCTAAAGTTATTCTAAATAGAATAACAAGAAGACTAGATGAAAATCAGCCTAGAGAACAAGCGGGATTTAGAAGCGGCTATTCAGTAATAGACCATATTCATGTTGTGAAACAAGTCTTTGAGAAATGTAAAGAATACAACTTACCATTTTATTGTTGCTTTGTGGACTATTGCAAGGCTTTTGACTCACTTGAACATGAAAAAATATGGAATTCATTAAAGAAACAAGGGGTAGAGGGGAAGTTTATAAGGATAATTAAAAACCTATATGCAAACAGCACAGTAAAAGTCAAATTAGAAAAAGAGGGAGATAAAATATCATTAGAAAGGGGTGTACGTCAAGGAGACCCTCTGTCACCCAAACTCTTCACAGCAGTGCTAGAGGACATCTTTCGAAACCTCATGTGGGATGATTGTGGATTAAACATTGACGGAGAATATCTATCGCATCTTAGATTTGCTGATGATCTTATAATCTTTTCAACAACCCATGAAAATCTACAAGAAATGCTCATTGAATTGGATTTACAGAGTCGGGTGGCAGGACTGACAATGAATACACAGAAAACAAAAGCTATGACAAACTACAAAGAAGAACCAATAATAGTGAATAACACAACAATTGACTATGAAAAAGAGTATGTCTACCTTGGTCAGTTAATATCACCAAACGACTTAATGTCCAAAGAAATAGATACACGAATTGGAAAAGCATGGAAAAGCTACTGGGCACTAAAAGAGATAATGAAAAACAAACATATTAGTGTAAATATCAAGAGAAAACTATATAACACCTGTGTGCTACCTGTATTAACATATGGCTGCCAAACTTGGGCTCTCACCAAGGCTCACACTAGAAAACTAGAAGTCTGCCAAAGTGCCATGGAAAGGAGTATGCTCGGCAAAAGAATATCGGATAGAATAAAAAACCAAACTCTTAGGAAGACCACAAAAATAGAAGATGTAACAGTAAAAATACGAACTTTAAAATGGAGGTGGACAGGTCACACAATAAGAGGAAAAGAAAAATGGAGTAAAAAGATTATCTATTGGTATCCTAGAAATAGAAAGAGGAAGCGGGGGAGACAATTTCGGAGATGGGATGATGAGATAAAAGATAAGGCAGGAAAAACTTGGACCAGACTGGCAGGAGATAGAATAAAATGGAAAAAGATGGAGGAGGCCTTTGCCATTAGGCAAACAGACAGAGTTACCGATGTGTGAAAAAATGTTTAGATTTAAGTGATTTTTTAATGTATATCTGAATAAAAGGCTATTATTATTATTATTATTAGAGATAGAGCTTATTGTTTTGAAATGGGGTTTTGCTGTAAAAAAGGCTTATTGGTTTTGGTACCTGTTCTGTTTAATATGGACAACTGGCAAAAGAGGACACTGTTACTGGTGTCTGGCCACACCGCAAGGTTTAAAGGCTGTGTGTTTGTGTGTGGTAGTGGCATTACAAAAAGAGTTTGGTAGTGTTTTATTTTTATGAGTGCACGGTCATGACAGCCAACCTGGGCACTACTGAGCAGCCAATGGCAACCAAGGATGCATGACATTTGTTGCCTTCCAAATCATAGAGTATTTATTACCTAGTTATTCACTGTTTGTTTCTAGTTCTATTCTTTTATTTTGATGAATGTTTCATTTGTAGCAGATTATTATAGGATTATAAACTTTATATTCTTTAATTTACATTTTATACAATACAAACATGTAAAGTATAATTATGCATGTCTTTAAACATATTTCCTTTATTGTTTTGCTTTTGTGTTTTCATATTACATAATTTATATCCATTATATATTTTGTAATTTTTCTTATTGTTCCATATAATACAAAATCCATATCCATATTATAAATGTGAAAGTAACTCTGTCTGTTCCACTTTTGCAGATAAACCACTCATGAAATTTGATACACTGTAAACTTGAACCCTAGGGAAGGAAGGACATAGGCTACTTTTTTTTAAATCCACCCCACTAAGTGGGTATAATAGGGAAAAATTAGTATGGGCTCCATGGGCAGAGAGCTAGTATACTATAAATACACTAGTGCTACTGAAAAAAACTGACACTGGGTTCGTCAATCTTCTTTTAAATTGCAAAGTGGCTAACACTACAGATTTATATCAAATATAGAATTGTACAGAGATTAAGCTCTTATTACTATATTATTGTAGTGAAGGCTGTAACAGGTATATTATAATTTCAATTTTATATTTTTTGATTCTAATAAGTATTGTTAAAATACCTTCTTTCTGCAGAAATAGGTCTTTCATTTTTGCTCTTTGTGCATTGAACTCTTCTGTTAGTTGTTGTCGCTGCACTTTCATGTGAGTGTCGTCATCAGCTGGAAGCAAAAACTGTCGACTACAACAAGGCCTCTCGATGAAATCAGATCAAGATCAAACAGTTGTAAAAAACAGATAGGTACTTATATATTATTTTTTATTTTATACAGATTTTAATCTGTTCAAAAATAGTAATTGGGGTCATTACCTGCAGTGCTGGATTCGGAAATGGCTGTGGTTTCTTCCATTATTATTATTTTATATGAGCCACCTACAATAGGCGCCAGAATTTAGGGTTCCAAATTAGTTTAAACTGTTGCCGTGCCAGTGGATATTTTGATACGTGTGTACGAATCAAACACAATATCATATTTACTATCTTATAACATTGAAATCATCAGATTTATAAAATTATTTGCTTTCTCCAGATTTTTTCCAAATAAAAAATCAAAAACGTCAAAATGATAATGACTGATAATTAATTGACATAACGACGACTGAGATTGACACTCTTTATTATAATATTTGGGAAAACTAGAGAAAAAGGCAAGGCAAATTATAATGTAGAACCATACAGCCAAAAATTATAATAATTGTTTTTTTTATAGTCTTCTTTCAGAGGAAAAGGCAAATATTTAGGATGTAGGCCAAGGGTTTACTCTATGCAGCATATAAACAGTACAAATGGCAAGCCTGTCTGAGTACTAAGCTAACGAGGGGCCCTAGACAGGCTCCCCCTTTCGCCAATTTATTGCTGTTTGATCAGGTACTTTGGGTTGACTTGGGACTGGGTACAGTTATAACAACCTGAATATCAAATAATATTAAGAAAGACATCGAGAGGGGAAAAAGAGCTAATCCACTACAAGAACGCTTGTAATGAGGTGAAGCAAGGGGCTTCATTGAAGCGAGCTGCGGAGAAGTACGGTGTCAACTATGTGTCTCTCTTGAGATACAAACGAAAGAGGGATGCCTCAAACGAAGATGACCCTGACCTGGGTTATGTGCACAGTTCCTACAAGAAAATCTGTGGTTATGTAGCACACAACAGAGTTTTCACTGTCGGCCAAGAACGAGAATTGGTAAAGGAAACATTATTGATGTGAAACATCTATACGCGCGTTAGACTAGGGTAAAACTAAAACGTCTCACAATTCAGGAGACACTTGGTTTTGGCCTACTCCGTCTGCGCCTAGGGCTGTGCGCAGGTAGAAGGGATACCGCGTTGGCATGAGGCAAGACCAAGCGTCTCACAGAATTATGTTGTTAATCAAACTCACAATTTCTTCTTCTTTTGCATATATCTTATTTCATTTATAATAATAGTTGTAGGTATACTAATTTTGATGTTTCACATCTACCGGGTGTCCGCTGCGCACTTGATTTCTTTTAACTTTGTCTTAAAATGTAAAAGAGTGTGTATAAATATGCCTATAATATTGTGATATTAATTAAAAGTACATTTTAGTGTTTGGAGTAATAAAGTCTTGAATTGTGTATCATTGCTAACTACTAAAATTGCCACCCCCATCACTGTAACAACTACAACCGTTCCGAGTATCGCATAATTTCTGCCAATCTATTTAATTAGGCGTTTGATTTTGGAAACAGTTTATAGACAAAGGACCAGACTTTCATCTGAAATGTTTCAATACTGGTTTATAGCTGCTGTAGTGGCAATGCTATGAACGATTAAATGAAAATTATTACAACCGTACCCAGTCTACCCTACCTCAAATATAAAAAGTACGGTAGATGGTAGGTAATATATGAATATATATTCTATATTCCTTGCTCTTGGTGATGTTGATTGAGGGTAGATCTACATAGTATATTCTTTCATTTAATTTGACTTGATTTAGCTAGGCTGATTCTTTGTGCCAGAAAGCTGCCAGCTTTTTTGTCACCGGTGGCCTCGACGAGACTCACTGAAAGATCTGTCAGAAATGATTTAGCACTTGGACCACATGGGCCCAAGATCTCAAAGCCGACTGGCGTGATAATGTATATATATTATATTTCTCCATGTAGAAGGGTTAGTGAGAAAGTCCACTTAAATCCTCTGGAGATTCATTTGGATTTTTTGTCCACAAGAGAAGTAAATAAATAAATAAAAAATTGTTAATAAATAATACTTTATTTGGCAAACTATTCAACATTCATAATAAACTGTCTCTCATTTATTAATATCTACACCTAGGTATATTTATATTACAATTACAATAAATTACAACAATAGTACAATTTTATAAAACTGCGTGAAACGAACATTTTATTTTACAAGTTTACACTGCGGCACAGGTAGCAGACTACCATTTAAACATCCATATAGCGCATGTGGGAACCAATTTGTGTTCATGAAGGCACGATGATATCACAGTTTCACAATTTTATTAAGGGCCAGTATCGACAACGTCCTGAGTTTTCCTACTGTTCGTTTCTGTCACAGTATTACAATATAGATAGATTTACTACCTAAGTTTTAACCAATTATAAAGACGCTATATGGAAATGTAACGGAACCCTAGAAGCCCTGCTTCGCTTCCCTAAACTGTCTCCCAAAAGGATGATCTTCGAGACAAGGCACTTGTACTAAATTGAAATATATGTTCCCCATAAGATGTGCTGCTGACGTATTGGTGGCTTTAAGACAATCGAACAGCATGTCGTCGCACGCGCAATGAGACTTGCTATATATAGAGTTGTTGGTGAGATTGTATCGCGTAGAGAACGCCCGCACTTTGGTTGGACAGAGGTCGTGGGTTCTGCAACATCGATCGAGTCTCCGGTCAGCCCCCAGCTCGTGGTAGTTTGCTGCTATGTCACCAGTCCCGCACCATTTGGTACCTGGAATCAATTGCACATAAGTTAGGGTTTAGAGTATCCAGGGTATCCAGCGGAATACCAGGCTACATATTTGACATGTTTAAGGCTTCCTAACGAACGAGTGACCAGCAGTTCTGTTGAGGTAGGTATTTTGATAGTAAGTATGTTAGGTTTGTCGATTACCTAAGCTTTTAAATAACGTATACCTAGGCAGTTTGTCACATAATATGACCCATGTAGAGACCGAACCCTTCATGCACTTGTAAATCCACACGCTATTACTAAGCTTGCAAATATCAAAACTTAATATTATCTATAGACTATATCTGTCTGTCTGTTACGATTTCACGGTTAAACCACTGAACCGATCTTGATAAAATTTGATTCGGTGAAAGCTTGTACCCATGGAAAAAACATAGGCAAACATTTTTTTTATTTCCACCACCCTAAGTGGGTATAATAGGGAATGAAAGTTAGTAATGGAGTTAGTTAGTACGGGCGAACAGCTAGTAGGTATAAGATAAAGCTTACCAGGTATGATGCCCTGCAGTAAGGTCAGAGGGCTTCCACCCAGTAATCCTACATGATTTCCGCCAGCGTCCAGACGAGCTTTAGCTGCAGCTTCCTCGCGCCATGTTGACGACCCTCGACGTGTTCCCTCTTCTATCTCACGTTCCACACCTTCAACCTGGAAGTAAGACAGGATTGTCAACTTGTCATTTTTTGGGTAAATAGTAATTATAAATGCGAAAGTGTGGGTTTTTCCTTCTTTCAGAGCATCGATAAATCCTTCCTCCCTCCCCCACCCTTAAACAATTTTTACTGTTCGTAACAATTAATAACGGTTAATGACACGAAATGCGTTCAGATCGATGTGATATTTTTAAATCTTGAAAAATACCTACGAGTATGTAGGTATCCCCTTCTTCCTTGTTTGCGAAACTACGAACTTTGTTTATAACGCGAGTCGCGACCAACAAACGATTCACAAGACCTGTATGGATCGTTGGGTAGGTACGTGGACAGATAAACCCTGAACGATTTCAGGAAATAGGAAACATATATAAGTAAGAAGCCTAGCTACGATTATATCTTTACATATCATCTGTATCTACTAATTATTTAGACAAAAAATATTCATGAATATTTAGGCAGCACCCAAAATACGACCTTGGACATAAAAACACAAAGAAACTAACCGCGGAAGAAACATATCTAAGTATCGTATTCGTACCTAACGTTCACTGAATTAATTACCTACCTACATACCTTTGTTATTATATTATTAACAGCAATTAACCAGTTTTAGGTGATCATTTACTCACATCCATGAGAGAAGACAACTGATGGGCATTTAAGAATAATATGTGGGTTTGACACACACTTCAGAAAACTAGACTTTAAACTGTTCACTGAAAAGCAAGAAATAATTAAATATTTAGTTTCGCCGTTGAATTTAAAGTCGGTTGGTGCCAAATTAGGCTACAAAATTAAATAATAGGTATATGTATATTCTAAAGATCTGTTCAATGTTTGTTAGTGAAATTTAGAGCTAGGTACCTAGTTTCTAAGTTGGCACCAACCGACTTTTAATTCAACGGCGAAACGAAATATTTAATTATTTCTTTTCAGTGAACAAAGTTTGAAGTCAGTATCTATATAAAAAAAGTTAATAGTTATCATAAAAAAATCATCTAGATCGGCATAAATTTCATCGAGTTATGACAAAAATTGCCTTAAAAGTCAGTTTTTCAAAATTTCTGAAAAACTACTAAATCAATTTTCACCAAAACAAGAATGGGAGCAATCTGGAAGTATATCCTGTCAAATAAAAAAAAATCTAATCGTTTTATAAATGACAGAGTTCTGAGGAAACAAACATCCTCCTTTTTGAAGTCGGTTAAAAGGGGGTCCAAGCCCAGGAATTAAGTAGATAACTATTATTACATCGTTACTTCGACCTATCTTGAAATCCAACTCAGTCTAAAAAATGAGGCTGTGTTGCTTCACCAATTTTGGTCACAGCCTTGAATCTTGATGTCTGTCTTCAGCAATATTGCAAACAAATTAACACTATTATTTGATAATTTGCTTGTGATTGCTTCTGAATAGACACGCCCCGCGCATTGTGGACAAACCGGATGCGCTTCGGTCGCCAACAATAGTGAGACCGTCGCACTATATTCCAAGTAAATTATGATATTATGAAGTCCCTGAACGTGACAGACTGTGTGTCGCTGGGTCGTTCATCGTTCCCTACTACGTGACAATCTCATGTAACAATTATAATTACAAATAAGTATATCTTTATATTTCGTAACTATTGTAAGGATGTTTGACAAGTACTGAAGTACCTATACAACTCGCGCAGATAAAGAATGGGTTTGTAATTGGCGGATTTTCTATTTAATACCTCTCACACTTAGATGTTCATACAAAAGCAGCCATTTCTCATCCATCAAAGTATTTGATTCCTCGCTTTATAAAAAAAATTGGCAATCATTCTTCTATTGTATTCTATTCTTTTTCAAAATGGTTCCATCAGGGGTTTGATGATTCCGCCAATGTCAAGTATTATAGACAGTAACAATAAGCCGATACAACTATCACAGCGCGAACGGGATTAAACTGAATTCCCTATCACGTCTCCGCGGGCGCGTGCGCTATCCACCAAAGCGTGACGTGGAATCGCAATCATGCTTCATATCCTTGGATCGTTTTGACATTGATACCATAAGTCCCTGAACGTGACCGATTTTGTATCGTTGGGTACGTGACACTCTCAAAGTTTCACGATTTGATGTATCGTGTAACAGTGTAGGTACATATCACTTTATATTTCGTAATTAGGTATTTCATATCTAAAGGGATGTTTTGCAAGTGTTCGTTGAGTGTAACCAGAATGGTTGGACAAATATTTTATAAAACTTCTAAGTATACGAGTACCTATTGTTCACTAAACATTTATTAGCAATACAAATTGGCAAGCTAAATGTGAAATTTGACAACGCTGCCTGCTTGTCTGCATTGTAAGTCATGATTATGTCCATACATAATAATAGATATAGTCATTGTACTTTCTGCCTAGGTAGAGAAGCCATTATGATCAAAGGAAGACACCCAAGTGCTAAAAGGCTTGCATTTCTGTTTCAGCACTTCAGCAATAGGTACTAGGTAAACACCCGCATTGCAAAGATTCAAATAGTTACGTATTTGAAAACTTTGGAAGAAAATTTGTTTCACGAAAATAATGCCCGATAGATGGAACTGGGAGATGAGGAAACCTCTTGCCCCTCATGGAGGAGTGTCAAATCTTTTCTACCAAGATAAAAAAATATTACGTTCTATATCTACCTGTTGGCATTGTAACATAAGTTTGATCATCTGCGGGAAGGTGACTCCGTAAGGTCGGTTGATCTCTCCCAGCTGCACCAGCAACCGGCGGGTGTCGTTCTCATCGCTGAAATTAAAAACGGAAAACTTAATTTTCACACTACTATGTATATTACTTATAACATAATTCTAATATAACGCATGAAATGAAACGCATGCAGGATGCAAATGTTATTTGTTATTCGTTATTATGTCTAACAATAACAAATAACATAATGCCGACTTATTAAAAACACCGACAAGTCCAAACCTGCTGGGTTAGCATATATTTTGACAGCGACACTTTCGTTTCGGTCGAATGGCCTTGAACAGGCCAAAACGTTCATGTCCAACAAGGACCGGCCAGAGATAGCCCGGCCCAACAATGTGCGGGAAAATTCTGTGTACTTGTCTTTGTCCGGCCAAGCAAATTGCTCGGCATTCTTGTGCAGGACATGCCCGGTCCGAGAATGTCCGGTCCAACACTAGGATGAAACCGGGGGCAAAAGATAGTAAGTATTAAATCGATTTACATAATGATAATAAGTGGAAGCCGTACCATGCCGTACGGATGAAGGCTACAGCACAAACAGGTCAGTGTCACCACTGTTATATCACAACCGGACATTGAACCTGTACTCACTTTCACTTCATTTATCAATTAAACCTAACTGTGTCCTGGTCAAGTTTTAAATGGTGCCCACGGCCTTGCGTTATTTTGGATTCCATATGTCCATTATTTTGCCTAGATCTAGTCTCCAGGGGGTGGATTTTGAGTTGCTGGGGGTTCCTGTCAACGAGAACAAAATTTGAGGTGCACGACCTAGAATGGAAAAAAATATTTAGGAGGCAAGGTCTATGGAGATTATCGGCAAGTGGTCTCCGTGTCCTCACATTTAGGAATCTTTGCCCTAGATTCTCCCATAACTCGCCATTTACCACAATGTTTAGGCTTAAATTGGGTGAGAAAATGACAGCTGAAGCTCTAAAACATATCGCCTGACTGCCACAAAATGATCCATTCGCTAAATATACTTTTTAGATTTTTTGATGGTTATTTTTATGGGTTTATATCTAGGCTAAATGCTACAGTCACCAGCCTGAGGAAAAAGTTTCTAAGCTTTTTTGAGGCTTGGACCTAACGAGTGGCTATCTCTGTTGAGGTATTCGAGGGTCCAAAAGTCTTTGCTGAATTACGTAATGTACCTACATAAGTTTTCATTTAAACCCATTCGTACTTCGGTAATTATGAAAGTCAAGGATAAGTTGCAGAAGTAGTGATCAATAGCGAGTTGGCCTAATTGCCCTTATATTTCATAGTAACAGGTAGCAGGTGCTTAGTTCTCTAGTGTCCCGACATGCATACTACCTTTATTGTTGCTTCTATTAACCTTGTATGAAAGTCAATGTCATTATCAATATTGTATTGATCGGTGTACTGAGAAGTGAGGGTATATGAAGGTAACTTAGGGATACATTCATCAATCATATATAACTTTTCTATATTTTTAACCGACTTCCAAAAAAAGAAGGAGAAGGTTCTCAATTCGGACCGTATTTTTTTTTTTATGTATGTATGTACATCGATAACTCCGCCAATTGTGAACCGATTTTCATGGTTTCTTTTTTAATCGACAGATAATTCTTCCGGATTGGTCCCATTTTTCTGTCATAAAAATTGGTTCATTAGTTTTTCAGAAATTTTGAAAAAACTGACTTTAAAAGTACATTTTTCTTGATATCTCGATAAAATAAGTACCGATTTTGACAACTTATTTTTTTTAAGACATTATAATTTCTCGACATTATCTCACAGACATATGACGAAAATCGGTTCAGTAGTTTTTCAGAAATTCAGTAATTAATTTCTGTTTACGGCTGAAAATTATGTATCAGAAAAAGCCTTAGCAACGGTTGCTATTGACACGAAGTTGTCAATTTTCGTGACGATAGTCTAGCGGTTAAATGTAATGGGGAGTCATAGGATGCACAAGCACATGGTTCAAATCACATCCACAGCGTTTTTTTTTTTAATTTTTCATCAATATTTTTTTAGTTGCGTTATTATTTGTCTCTCAAGGCAGCAAAATCACTTAAAAGAGTAAAATAAACCTTTTAAAAAAAAGTGCACCGACTTCAAAAATTTGCACTGAAAAGTAAGAAATAATAAAAATTTCGTCGTAGAATTTTAAGACGGTTGGTGCCAAATTAGAAACAACTTAGTTCCCAAATTCACTAATCTAGACAATTCATTAGGAACCTACGATCATCAGTACATACAAACATAGATAATATTGAACAGATCTTTATCTTCTTAGATATTTACTTAGTTTTGTATCCTAATTCGGCACCAACCGTCTTCAAATTCTACGACGAAATTTTTATTATTTCTTACTTTTCAGTGCAAATTTTTGAAGTCGGTGCACTTTTTTTTAAAAGGTTTATCTTTCTTTACAAATTGAATACTGTTTTGATCCCAAACTTGAATTCCCTTCGTCAAGTGCTATGATTTATGAAAAAGTAATTTTGTCGTCATGTATGAATATTTATCAATGGTTTTAGAAAACTAAACTAATAACAACCAAGACACGCACAAACCTTAAATTAATTAAGTTTAGTTTAGTGATTGTGCTGTAACTCACGGAAAAAAGGGCCCTGAGTTAGAATTGTTTGTATCCTGCAATATATGTGTTTGCCCTTTGTATATAAATACGTGACAATTACAATAGTTAGTAAACTTCTAGCTGAAAACTTCGTAAGAGCATAATTTGGAAAAATATGTATAAGCGGAAGCCATAACACGCACTACAAAACCCTAGATACCTATTCTAAATCAAAATATTTTTTATACATATTGAACTCCGACTAGAACTTTTTTTTTTTTTTTTTCTTCACGGGTTGCCGGCCCCAGGGTACCCAGTGGAATACAAAATCTTCCTCATTTAACCAATGATTTTTTGAGGCTATACCTAACGAGTGGCCAGTTCTGTTGAGGTATATGTAGATGGAAAAGGTGCGACTTTTCAGTTGTAAGCCGACATCTTACCCACTCGACCACCGACGCCCCTTTATTAATTAGAAATGAACATAATATTTTATTTTGCGCATAACAGAAATAAATATGACAATGACAGTAGCAATAATGTGATTAATAATTAGCACGAGTCATTGAACAATGCACCTAAATAATAAAAACATTTCATGTGAACCACAGAATACATAATAATACACAGAGCACCAAATTGGAGGTTTTCGGTTTGCTTCAACATACATATTTCTGAATATACTAGATAGATATATCTCAAAAGGGAGTAATCCACTTGGTGGTGAAACGGAGATAAAGTTGTCCTCTGTGCCCGTCTATCGGTTTTGACTTTTCCCTTTGTCCCCGATGGGTCAACCCGCCAACCGATCACCCTTTAAATTATATTACAAAACAAATAACAGACAATTTAAAAGGTACAGGCCTCTTATTGGTACATATATCGCTTTTGTACCTACTAAATAAAAAGTTAGAATGGGTGGACAGTGCTCAACCCCGTTTAACATCATTTGGTATCTCGATAGTGTTTGACCAAATTACAACATGTATTAATTGCATCTTCGCAACAAGAGCTGCAAAGCCTGGTTGCACTTTTGAACAAGGAATGCGAGAAGAAATTTATGAAAATTAATAATTCGAAATCAAAAGTACTAGTAATTATTTGAAAAGGATGATGAAAGGACGGAGTGTAACATTTGTGTGAAAGGATGTAAATTAGAGCAAGTGAATGAATTTGTTTATTTAGGTAGTAAGAAGTGAAAAGATAGACAAGGAAATTGAAAGGAGAGTGAAAGCGGGAAGCAAGGTATTTGGTAGACTAAACAATGTATGCAGAAATACACTATTTACAATGCAGTGGAAAAGCGGTCTTTACGTAGAATGTCACAAAGCGTTTTGACCGCATCCGGAACGATGTCATTAGAGAAGAATGCGGAGGGAAAGACGATGTTGTGACTAAAATGAAGAAAAGTATTTTGGTTTGGACACGTTGAAAGAATGAAGGATAAACCTGATAGCTGAAGTGAAAGAAAATGCTGACAGAGGATGACCTAGCTAGGTGAACTTAATAATAGCCGAGCATGTATGAAAGAAATGATGAATATAAAAGAAGCGAAAGTGGTATGTCAGGATCGTAACAAATGGCATTCGATTGTCTCTGCTTACCCCTCTTGAGATAAAAGGCGTGATGATAGATAGATAAAAAGTTAGATCAAAGGCGTCTTTAAAAAGTTTGTGAAATCTGTTTTATTTATGGGAAACTAAACTTCCACAAATTATGTTTCGACGTATGTCTGCATGACACGGACGCCGACAACCTCACAATCGTGTACTTTCTAAGAGTTTTCTCCAAGATAAGCAGACCGTGAGTTTTAACTGTCTTTACTCAAATATAGCGGTGTATATCCAAGTAGCCCACTATTTCCGGCCCCCGCTTCGCCCGTGAATATTTTCGAACAAATAATTTTAAAAAAAATTTTGAATCGGTTTAGAGGTTTGTGAGATTACCCCCTACATCCAAACTTTACCTTTTTTCTACACCACCATATTATTTCTGTAGAGGCGTTTTCAAACCATATTCAGTATATTTTCCTTTATCACTATTGAGCTATCTTATCTATAATCACGCTTTTTATTCCAGGTGGGGTAAGCAGAGACAATTGATTTTAGTCGATTTTACATGATTTTACATTTTACATGGATTGTGATTAGAGAAGAATGCAAATTAAAAGATTCAATATTTCAATGTGTCCTAACTTTTACTTTCTTAATTTTACCAACAATATGATCTTTTAATTTGCATTCTTCTCTAATCACAATCCAAATCCTAAATGCAGTTCAAATCTTGAGTTAAATCATGCTAAGAAGGCGACAGCATGATATTAAAAAAAATTATTGTATTTGAGTTAGTTTTCTAATCTATCGCATTTATCGCCACCTATTAAATTCAGATTTTAGAATTTAATAGGCGTTTTACATCAAACTATCTATCTATCATCACGGCTTTTATCCCAAGAGGGGTAGGTATCTCTACCATTTGCTACGATCCTGACATACCTCTTTCGCTTCTTTTATATTCATCATACCTTTCACACATGCTCGGTGATTGTGTGTACTTTTAATATTTCCATCGATCAATACATTTTTTATACACTATGTTGCAAAAAAAACGAGCACTTAAAACTTAATTGGTTATCATTATATTTTGAAGTTAATAATGTTTCAATAATTATTATTTATGATGTTTCAACATATTATAATCGAATTTCTACATTTTTTAATCATCACAAGAAAAAATCTGAGGTAAATTGAATAAAAAAATGAAAAACCATTTTATTAAGTAATTTTAATGAGTATGAAGTGACAAATTAAACTAATTTTTTTTTTATTAATCTTTTTTAAATGAACCTACACAAAAATCAATATCGAGTATGACCACCTCTCGCAGTTATGACAGCTGCCATTCTTTTTCTCATACTCCCGATCAGGTTTCTTATGATTTATTGTGGTATCAGTTCCCATTCAGCCTGAATCACAGTTTTTAACTCTGTGAGGTTTTGTGGAGCTGGAGTTACAGCTCGTACCCGGCGTTTTAGTACGTCCCATAGATGCTCTATAAGGTTGAGGTCGAGACTCCTCGCTGGACAATCCAATCGAGGAATCCCAACCTCCTCCATATATGCGGATACTGCAACGGACGAGCATTATCATCCATAAAAATGGACCTGTCTCCCATAACAACCAATGCAGGTTGCACATGTGGAAGTGCCCCATTTGGCAAAAAACTAACTCCGTACGAGCTTCAGAAGTTATTCCTGCCTAGAACATTAAGTATCCCCCACCGTATGGTGTTACCTCTTCAAAGCACACGTCGGCATAACGTTCACCTTGTCTTCTCAGTACTCTCCGACGTCTGTCTTCATCATGTAGACATATACGGGCCTCATCGGAAAACAGAACCCTACCCCAATCCTCAATTGTCCATAGTAACAAATTTTGCCCAAATCTTAGTCTTGCTACGCGATGCCCACGGAGTAATTTTGGTCCTCTAGCGGGTCTGTGAGAATGTATGCCTACTTCGATAAGTGTCCTCCGTACAGTCCATTTACTAACTCTCACCAATCTCACTTCTTGTAGATGGTTTTTAGATAATTGTAAGATTTTCGTCGATTTCTAAGAGCTTGACTGACAAGGAATCGATCATCCTTCTGCTCCGTGCATCTTTTTCTTCCAGAACCAGGCCTTCTACAGAGAGAATCAGTCTCTTGGAACCTCTTCCAAATCTATTGAACTTTAGAACGTGTAATTCCAAGCCGCCGTGCCACATAACATTAGTCTAAACCTTCATCGAGAAGAGTGAAGACTTTACTAGCTAATATTGTGTTGTCCATATGGTAATGAAACTAGTGCACTTGTGCACTACTTCTATTCATCAATAAAGTCGTGAAACTAAGGAATATTTTGTTAATAATAACACAATTGACGATAATATTGAGAATATATCCCGCGTTTAGTTGGCGTTTTAAATACAAAATTAGAGAATATTTGTCATAAAACGTAGAAATTTAAATTTGGAATGTTCATTATTAGTGGCCAGCACGCGTAATTGAACATGGAACAACATTCAGAACATAGAATACATATATATAAAATATTTAAATATATACTACAATATATCTTAAGTGCTCGTTTTTTTTGCAACATAGTGTATGTTCAATAAAATTACACCTAGGTCTCTTCTGCCAGCATTTCTTTTCACTTCAGCCATATATACCTTTTTAGTCAATCTTTCATCCTTCATTCTTTCAACGTGTCCAAACCAAACTACTTTTGTTCATTTTAGTCAAACATCAAACATTCGTGATAAAGATCGCATAGAGTCCATCTTTACCTATACTTGGAGAAATAAGAAATTGGTCAAATATGAATAGTGTTTCGTAAAAACTTGAATGAAAGACGAACAAATACGACATTAAAGTGTTACGTAATGTTTGTAGAAGGCTGTCCGCTAAACGCGAGCCTCGTATTTAGAACAAGGATCGACAGCTAACATTCACTGTTCGCCGTGGCCTTAACTAAATATATTATAATTATTATTACATAACGAAAACTTCAACAGTTCAGTAATTATCGTGGGAACCACACATTCAGGGTTTCCAAAGGTCTGTATCTTTGTGGCCATATCCTGATGCTGCACGGAATGATAAAATGTTTTTCTTATACCGGAAAAGCGGGAAAGGGGCATATAACAACCACGGGCTTATTTCGTTTCTCGGTTATATTTTCACGCGGGTGAAACCGCGGGCAAAAACTAGTATGGATCATAATCCATCAGTCATACATTTTTCGAATTTTCGCGCGTGAACACTTTTCAAATAAATAAAATATGATAGTGGGCCACATAATGTGACTGATCAGTGATCACTGATTTTTATAATCCTAAAAGTAATAATCAGTAAAGGTTTATAGTTATATGTAATGACTGAATCTATATGAATACGATTTTTTATAGCATTGTGTGGTTAGACAGGTACCGCAAGACGAAGGGAACTATTTTGTGAAACGAAATCTCAGTTCTATCATCATTATTTGATATACTAACTTTCAGCACCGGCTTTGCCCGTGGAAATTACTGATTGGTTGAAGTTTGGTTATTGCTCCGCTCATTTGGGTTTAGTATAAAAGATCTGTGGTCTATAACCATCCTCAATAAATGCCAAATAATCAAATAACATTGCTTCCTCAACTATTGACTTCATTAAAAACAGTGCCGAAAGTACGTAATTACGGTCTTACAAATATGCGGAAAGAAAATTCTCATGAAAATACTTTCGTCCCACTCAGCGGCCGCTGACCGGATATAATGGATTTTGACATTTTTATTTTTTCCACACACTCAAATCTTCATTATAAGAGAAATAGGCGCGCGTGTTGCTGTTGTTGTTGAAACAGTTAATTTGTTGCATTTTTCTCGTATAAGTGTAGTATAAAATAAGTTCGATTCCCAAATGGTGTGTTTTAAGGCCTCAAATGTGCTTATTGGTAATCAGCCAGTTTCATCCCTTCTGGAGCGAGCTGGCTATTTTTTTAAATGTTCGTAATAGCATAGATTAAATAATAATTACTACGGTAAATGCAGTTCAAATCTTGAGTTAAATCATGCTAAGAAGGCGACAGCATGATATTAAAAAAAATTATTGTATTTGAGTTAGTTTTCTAATCTATCGCATTTATCGCCACCTATTAAATTCAGATTTTAGAATTTAATAGGCGTTTTACATCAAACTATCTATCTATCATCACGGCTTTTATCCCAAGAGGGGTAGGTATCTCTACCATTTGCTACGATCCTGACATACCTCTTTCGCTTCTTTTATATTCATCATACCTTTCACACATGCTCGGTGATTGTGTGTACTTTTAATATTTCCATCGATCAATACATTTTTTATACACTATGTTGCAAAAAAAACGAGCACTTAAAACTTAATTGGTTATCATTATATTTTGAAGTTAATAATGTTTCAATAATTATTATTTATGATGTTTCAACATATTATAATCGAATTTCTACATTTTTTAATCATCACAAGAAAAAATCTGAGGTAAATTGAATAAAAAAATGAAAAACCATTTTATTAAGTAATTTTAATGAGTATGAAGTGACAAATTAAACTAATTTTTTTTTTATTAATCTTTTTTAAATGAACCTACACAAAAATCAATATCGAGTATGACCACCTCTCGCAGTTATGACAGCTGCCATTCTTTTTCTCATACTCCCGATCAGGTTTCTTATGATTTATTGTGGTATCAGTTCCCATTCAGCCTGAATCACAGTTTTTAACTCTGTGAGGTTTTGTGGAGCTGGAGTTACAGCTCGTACCCGGCGTTTTAGTACGTCCCATAGATGCTCTATAAGGTTGAGGTCGAGACTCCTCGCTGGACAATCCAATCGAGGAATCCCAACCTCCTCCATATATGCGGATACTGCAACGGACGAGCATTATCATCCATAAAAATGGACCTGTCTCCCATAACAACCAATGCAGGTTGCACATGTGGAAGTGCCCCATTTGGCAAAAAACTAACTCCGTACGAGCTTCAGAAGTTATTCCTGCCTAGAACATTAAGTATCCCCCACCGTATGGTGTTACCTCTTCAAAGCACACGTCGGCATAACGTTCACCTTGTCTTCTCAGTACTCTCCGACGTCTGTCTTCATCATGTAGACATATACGGGCCTCATCGGAAAACAGAACCCTACCCCAATCCTCAATTGTCCATAGTAACAAATTTTGCCCAAATCTTAGTCTTGCTACGCGATGCCCACGGAGTAATTTTGGTCCTCTAGCGGGTCTGTGAGAATGTATGCCTACTTCGATAAGTGTCCTCCGTACAGTCCATTTACTAACTCTCACCAATCTCACTTCTTGTAGATGGTTTTTAGATAATTGTAAGATTTTCGTCGATTTCTAAGAGCTTGACTGACAAGGAATCGATCATCCTTCTGCTCCGTGCATCTTTTTCTTCCAGAACCAGGCCTTCTACAGAGAGAATCAGTCTCTTGGAACCTCTTCCAAATCTATTGAACTTTAGAACGTGTAATTCCAAGCCGCCGTGCCACATAACATTAGTCTAAACCTTCATCGAGAAGAGTGAAGACTTTACTAGCTAATATTGTGTTGTCCATATGGTAATGAAACTAGTGCACTTGTGCACTACTTCTATTCATCAATAAAGTCGTGAAACTAAGGAATATTTTGTTAATAATAACACAATTGACGATAATATTGAGAATATATCCCGCGTTTAGTTGGCGTTTTAAATACAAAATTAGAGAATATTTGTCATAAAACGTAGAAATTTAAATTTGGAATGTTCATTATTAGTGGCCAGCACGCGTAATTGAACATGGAACAACATTCAGAACATAGAATACATATATATAAAATATTTAAATATATACTACAATATATCTTAAGTGCTCGTTTTTTTTGCAACATAGTGTATGTTCAATAAAATTACACCTAGGTCTCTTCTGCCAGCATTTCTTTTCACTTCAGCCATATATACCTTTTTAGTCAATCTTTCATCCTTCATTCTTTCAACGTGTCCAAACCAAACTACTTTTGTTCATTTTAGTCAAACATCAAACATTCGTGATAAAGATCGCATAGAGTCCATCTTTACCTATACTTGGAGAAATAAGAAATTGGTCAAATATGAATAGTGTTTCGTAAAAACTTGAATGAAAGACGAACAAATACGACATTAAAGTGTTACGTAATGTTTGTAGAAGGCTGTCCGCTAAACGCGAGCCTCGTATTTAGAACAAGGATCGACAGCTAACATTCACTGTTCGCCGTGGCCTTAACTAAATATATTATAATTATTATTACATAACGAAAACTTCAACAGTTCAGTAATTATCGTGGGAACCACACATTCAGGGTTTCCAAAGGTCTGTATCTTTGTGGCCATATCCTGATGCTGCACGGAATGATAAAATGTTTTTCTTATACCGGAAAAGCGGGAAAGGGGCATATAACAACCACGGGCTTATTTCGTTTCTCGGTTATATTTTCACGCGGGTGAAACCGCGGGCAAAAACTAGTATGGATCATAATCCATCAGTCATACATTTTTCGAATTTTCGCGCGTGAACACTTTTCAAATAAATAAAATATGATAGTGGGCCACATAATGTGACTGATCAGTGATCACTGATTTTTATAATCCTAAAAGTAATAATCAGTAAAGGTTTATAGTTATATGTAATGACTGAATCTATATGAATACGATTTTTTATAGCATTGTGTGGTTAGACAGGTACCGCAAGACGAAGGGAACTATTTTGTGAAACGAAATCTCAGTTCTATCATCATTATTTGATATACTAACTTTCAGCACCGGCTTTGCCCGTGGAAATTACTGATTGGTTGAAGTTTGGTTATTGCTCCGCTCATTTGGGTTTAGTATAAAAGATCTGTGGTCTATAACCATCCTCAATAAATGCCAAATAATCAAATAACATTGCTTCCTCAACTATTGACTTCATTAAAAACAGTGCCGAAAGTACGTAATTACGGTCTTACAAATATGCGGAAAGAAAATTCTCATGAAAATACTTTCGTCCCACTCAGCGGCCGCTGACCGGATATAATGGATTTTGACATTTTTATTTTTTCCACACACTCAAATCTTCATTATAAGAGAAATAGGCGCGCGTGTTGCTGTTGTTGTTGAAACAGTTAATTTGTTGCATTTTTCTCGTATAAGTGTAGTATAAAATAAGTTCGATTCCCAAATGGTGTGTTTTAAGGCCTCAAATGTGCTTATTGGTAATCAGCCAGTTTCATCCCTTCTGGAGCGAGCTGGCTATTTTTTTAAATGTTCGTAATAGCATAGATTAAATAATAATTACTACGGTAAATGCAGTTCAAATCTTGAGTTAAATCATGCTAAGAAGGCGACAGCATGATATTAAAAAAAATTATTGTATTTGAGTTAGTTTTCTAATCTATCGCATTTATCGCCACCTATTAAATTCAGATTTTAGAATTTAATAGGCGTTTTACATCAAACTATCTATCTATCATCACGGCTTTTATCCCAAGAGGGGTAGGTATCTCTACCATTTGCTACGATCCTGACATACCTCTTTCGCTTCTTTTATATTCATCATACCTTTCACACATGCTCGGTGATTGTGTGTACTTTTAATATTTCCATCGATCAATACATTTTTTATACACTATGTTGCAAAAAAAACGAGCACTTAAAACTTAATTGGTTATCATTATATTTTGAAGTTAATAATGTTTCAATAATTATTATTTATGATGTTTCAACATATTATAATCGAATTTCTACATTTTTTAATCATCACAAGAAAAAATCTGAGGTAAATTGAATAAAAAAATGAAAAACCATTTTATTAAGTAATTTTAATGAGTATGAAGTGACAAATTAAACTAATTTTTTTTTTATTAATCTTTTTTAAATGAACCTACACAAAAATCAATATCGAGTATGACCACCTCTCGCAGTTATGACAGCTGCCATTCTTTTTCTCATACTCCCGATCAGGTTTCTTATGATTTATTGTGGTATCAGTTCCCATTCAGCCTGAATCACAGTTTTTAACTCTGTGAGGTTTTGTGGAGCTGGAGTTACAGCTCGTACCCGGCGTTTTAGTACGTCCCATAGATGCTCTATAAGGTTGAGGTCGAGACTCCTCGCTGGACAATCCAATCGAGGAATCCCAACCTCCTCCATATATGCGGATACTGCAACGGACGAGCATTATCATCCATAAAAATGGACCTGTCTCCCATAACAACCAATGCAGGTTGCACATGTGGAAGTGCCCCATTTGGCAAAAAACTAACTCCGTACGAGCTTCAGAAGTTATTCCTGCCTAGAACATTAAGTATCCCCCACCGTATGGTGTTACCTCTTCAAAGCACACGTCGGCATAACGTTCACCTTGTCTTCTCAGTACTCTCCGACGTCTGTCTTCATCATGTAGACATATACGGGCCTCATCGGAAAACAGAACCCTACCCCAATCCTCAATTGTCCATAGTAACAAATTTTGCCCAAATCTTAGTCTTGCTACGCGATGCCCACGGAGTAATTTTGGTCCTCTAGCGGGTCTGTGAGAATGTATGCCTACTTCGATAAGTGTCCTCCGTACAGTCCATTTACTAACTCTCACCAATCTCACTTCTTGTAGATGGTTTTTAGATAATTGTAAGATTTTCGTCGATTTCTAAGAGCTTGACTGACAAGGAATCGATCATCCTTCTGCTCCGTGCATCTTTTTCTTCCAGAACCAGGCCTTCTACAGAGAGAATCAGTCTCTTGGAACCTCTTCCAAATCTATTGAACTTTAGAACGTGTAATTCCAAGCCGCCGTGCCACATAACATTAGTCTAAACCTTCATCGAGAAGAGTGAAGACTTTACTAGCTAATATTGTGTTGTCCATATGGTAATGAAACTAGTGCACTTGTGCACTACTTCTATTCATCAATAAAGTCGTGAAACTAAGGAATATTTTGTTAATAATAACACAATTGACGATAATATTGAGAATATATCCCGCGTTTAGTTGGCGTTTTAAATACAAAATTAGAGAATATTTGTCATAAAACGTAGAAATTTAAATTTGGAATGTTCATTATTAGTGGCCAGCACGCGTAATTGAACATGGAACAACATTCAGAACATAGAATACATATATATAAAATATTTAAATATATACTACAATATATCTTAAGTGCTCGTTTTTTTTGCAACATAGTGTATGTTCAATAAAATTACACCTAGGTCTCTTCTGCCAGCATTTCTTTTCACTTCAGCCATATATACCTTTTTAGTCAATCTTTCATCCTTCATTCTTTCAACGTGTCCAAACCAAACTACTTTTGTTCATTTTAGTCAAACATCAAACATTCGTGATAAAGATCGCATAGAGTCCATCTTTACCTATACTTGGAGAAATAAGAAATTGGTCAAATATGAATAGTGTTTCGTAAAAACTTGAATAAAAGACGAACAAATACGACATTAAAGTGTTACGTAATGTTTGTAGAAGGCTGTCCGCTAAACGCGAGCCTCGTATTTAGAACAAGGATCGACAGCTAACATTCACTGTTCGCCGTGGCCTTAACTAAATATATTATAATTATTATTACATAACGAAAACTTCAACAGTTCAGTAATTATCGTGGGAACCACACATTCAGGGTTTCCAAAGGTCTGTATCTTTGTGGCCATATCCTGATGCTGCACGGAATGATAAAATGTTTTTCTTATACCGGAAAAGCGGGAAAGGGGCATATAACAACCACGGGCTTATTTCGTTTCTCGGTTATATTTTCACGCGGGTGAAACCGCGGGCAAAAACTAGTATGGATCATAATCCATCAGTCATACATTTTTCGAATTTTCGCGCGTGAACACTTTTCAAATAAATAAAATATGATAGTGGGCCACATAATGTGACTGATCAGTGATCACTGATTTTTATAATCCTAAAAGTAATAATCAGTAAAGGTTTATAGTTATATGTAATGACTGAATCTATATGAATACGATTTTTTATAGCATTGTGTGGTTAGACAGGTACCGCAAGACGAAGGGAACTATTTTGTGAAACGAAATCTCAGTTCTATCATCATTATTTGATATACTAACTTTCAGCACCGGCTTTGCCCGTGGAAATTACTGATTGGTTGAAGTTTGGTTATTGCTCCGCTCATTTGGGTTTAGTATAAAAGATCTGTGGTCTATAACCATCCTCAATAAATGCCAAATAATCAAATAACATTGCTTCCTCAACTATTGACTTCATTAAAAACAGTGCCGAAAGTACGTAATTACGGTCTTACAAATATGCGGAAAGAAAATTCTCATGAAAATACTTTCGTCCCACTCAGCGGCCGCTGACCGGATATAATGGATTTTGACATTTTTATTTTTTCCACACACTCAAATCTTCATTATAAGAGAAATAGGCGCGCGTGTTGCTGTTGTTGTTGAAACAGTTAATTTGTTGCATTTTTCTCGTATAAGTGTAGTATAAAATAAGTTCGATTCCCAAATGGTGTGTTTTAAGGCCTCAAATGTGCTTATTGGTAATCAGCCAGTTTCATCCCTTCTGGAGCGAGCTGGCTATTTTTTTAAATGTTCGTAATAGCATAGATTAAATAATAATTACTACGGTAATAGTCCAAATTAGGGAAAGAAAAATGTAAAAAGTATCCCCGAAAATTGGAAAATTTGGTAAAAACTAAGTGCCTTTTTCTATGGTATTTTTGTATGAACTCATAACCATAATAGCCTGGGCAGAAAGCCAGGTAAGTATAGATATGTATAAACACGAATTCATCACATGATCTTGGTCTCAACAACAACAAGTTGGGTCTGTAACAATACGTGGAACAGCTCTACCAACCGCGAGGTGAACAATGAACAATTTAACATAACTTCGCATGCAATCACGCAATACACATCATACCGCCCGGACTAACTTGGGATCAAGGTAACTTTACACCTGTCAATCTATATTAGGTCAAAGAACTTGGAGGAAGTCCTGGCTACTTTGTTTACCGGAACTAGTTGAAAAGAGGGAAAAGATTTATCTATCTGCAGGCCTCAGGCTCCGGGGTAGGTGTCCAAGTGTCTTCCTTAATTAGTCCGTGACATTTTGCAGGCTATCTAACGAGTAGATGGATACCTATTTTGAAATTGAAGTTTAGAAGAGATTCCACATCCGGTCATGGCGACATACGCACGCGTTTTCGTCGTGGCGTGATGTGGAATCCAGTTTAATCCTGTTCGCGCTGTGATGGTTGTGATTAATCAGTGATTAATAAGACATATCACGGTCGGCGGGATTATCTTAAATACCGATTTATCGGCTATATACACTATAAAGGCTATAATACTTGACATTGCCAAATCACCGATGAACATTGGTGGAGCCATAATAAAAAAGAAGAAGAAGAAGAAGTTTAGAACAATATCTACTGGAGATTTATGCTTCTGGAGAGATTTTTGTAGTACATTTTATTTTGTACAATTCTTTACTACATTTTGTTATCTGACTGATTAGACAGCATACATCATGGAAACTTTTACCCCAATTTATCACAGACAGACAGACAGACGCCGCGGACATTTATTTCTTATAACATGTAGTGATGAAGAAGTAGAGATTGTTAAAATGATAAGTGAGGCATCACATAGCAACCGGTGTTCACAATTGCTACATAAGCGACTTGAGAATACTCATTGTCAGACAATATCAAAATGACATCGTGTCACATTCAGGGACATACAGCCACAGGTCATCTAACATTAATGTCATCTCATATCCTGTGGGGTTAGCACTGATCTGGAATCTATATCTATACTTAATATTTAAAGAGGAAAGATTTGTATTTTTGTATGTTTGTGCGTGTGTATGTTTGTAATAAATAAACTTAAAAACTACTGTGCCGATTTCAAAAATTCTTTCACCATTGGAAAGCTACATTCACCCTGAGTGACGTCACCCTGATTCTATTGTCAAAAAAATTAGGGATCCTTACTAAAACTCCAATAATGTAACCCAAGGTGTAAAAAAAACGACCTAAGAAATTCCTTACATCGCGTGCGCTGCGAAAACTATTGATGATATAGATGTAGTGGTAGAGGGTAGGGGTAGGGGGTAGGAGTACAAGTAGGGGTACAAATATCCACGGGCGAAGCCGGGGGCGGAATGCTAGTTAATAATAAAGCTAAAGAGTTTGTTTGTTTGTTTGAACGCGCTAATCTCTGGAACCACCGAAATTTGATAACTCAATTCTTGAGGAACCTTATAGGTTATATTCGGAACCGTGTATGGTTAACTTTCTTGGGAAGAATAGTGCAGTGGTTTCCCCTTGCCTTCTGCACCAGACATTTTGAGACTATTTAGGTCTTCAGGCTCGCTGTAGCCTCTTCCAGCCAGTAGCCTAGCAAGGTGTATGGTTATACTGCCATTGCTCGGTCACCAGAGCCTCGTTTGTTGTCTAGCAGAGGGTACCAGCGTGCAGATGAGGATGACATATGGGGTCACCCCCTTATTATAGGCACAGCTAGTAAAATAATATCACCACTGTACAGGTTGCTGTCAAATGATATTATCATGCCTACCATAGAGTAATTTATAATAACTGAGATGCCTACTTGATTAAAGATTATATCCATATTTTTTCTGGGATAAACTTAATACACCTGTGTCATTGTAATTTAGCATATAGTTACTTATTTAATATATCTAAGTGATATAGCTGTTATTTTTTCAATGGGTTTTATAGAATAGGAAATATGGGTGGTTAAACTTTGCCCCCGTTTTCTCTTTCATAATCTATCACAAAGGCTTAATTTTTTAAAGCGCTGCTATGTACCATATCATTACCCTTTTTTGTAGCTTATTTAAAATTCAAAATAATAATAATTTTATTATTTTGACCAATTAAAAAATCATAAAATATTTTACACAGGTGGATTATTTACAGATAAATTGGGAATAGTTTATCCCCATATAAATTATGGATATAGGGCTCTGAACGCCATTTTGGCGCTGTAGGCGGACGAGTGTCCGTGGAACTAAAACCTTTTTATGTAGCGACGTTTGCAAAATATACAGTAACTACACATTTCCTCATGTTTTAAATCTCGAAATAAACTTAAAAAGTTACTAAAACCCTTCTAAAACTTCAAGAAATTAAATTAAAATTATTACAGACTAAAAGCATGGCATTTGATTTGACATATTTATTATTATGACAGAGATTTTTTGTATGGACAAAATGTAAATAAACACAATATTATTATTTAATTAATGTTTATAATAATTTAAAAAAATAATAATTAGTACTGTCGTATATATTGTGTTTATTTACATTTTGTCCATACAATTTGACACTTACTATAGGTATATGGATTAGGTACTACGTGTTGTTTACGTCAAAATATGTTACCAGGGTTACCAGGACAATCGGTAACATAGATTGGCGCTTTAAAATTTTAAATTGGCTCATTTATTAGCTGTCATTTGTATGGAAAAACCTGTTCAGTGGGGGTTAGCATATTTATTAAGGACCGCACCATCGTTCGTTCCACTCGAAGCGACAGTCAAAAACGGATTTGGGGTCAAGCATTCCTTGGCGAAGTACTGTACTCGAAGTACTATACTATATTAGCCTAAATACAGACAAACAGACATAACATACACACCTGTCTAATATACTTAATGACAATGACGACAAATTAAAATATTTAAAGAAATTATCAGTAAAAGCTTGCAATCTGTTCTGTTTGATATGTACAACTGTCAAAAAGTTGACACTGTTACAGGCTAGTGTCTCTGGCCACACAGCAAGGTATAAAGGCCGTGACATATTATGACAATGCTGACAAATGTAATTATTATTAGTAAAAGCATATCATGCTTTAGCAGTTTCAATTATACGCGGACACGGTATTTAACCTAACATTTAATTATTTTTTCTGATAAGTTTACAGTATTATTAAATGAAGGAAGTAGCGACTCCGCCCCCGGATTCGCACGGTTACAATATGGGCTTACAACAATTTCAATACCTACATAAATATGCTTATAACTACGTATATATTAAAGATAGCATTCCGCCCTCGGATTCGCCCGTGGATATTTACGGACAAATAAAATATACCCTACCCCTACTTCTACCACTACCACTACCTCTAACTTTGGATATTTTTCGTACAAAATACTAAAATCGCGATAAAAAAATACTTGCATTTTTAAACTCGTGATATCTTTCGAATGGAATGTCCGAATTGAATATTTCAAATAGTTATATAAAGGTATTGAAACAGTCGTGCATATAAAGTAATTTATTTTGATAAGGATTAATAGAAAGGTACAAATAAAGAGCCTTTTCTAGCGGCAGCTTATTAATTAAATTTTTAAAATAACTCTTGACGGATTAGAGACCATACGTAATCTCTGGGGCTAACTTTTCCCCCCGACTTGATTCACTTATGCTGTTAATACTCAGCTCCTAAACATGATAGAAACCTTCCCGGTGAATCAACCTATTATATAAAAACCTAGGTTTTGCGTGAAAATGTCACAGATAGACAGAGAGATTTTATAACATGTAGCGATTTTAAGAACATAATCAATTAGCAACTGAGATTATAATTATATAGGTAGTTATATATAAACGCACAATAAGCACGATTGTACCCAAAATCCAAATACATATATTTAGTTAGATGATACTGAACCGATTTAAACAACATATTTACATACATACCTATTCTATTATAGAGTATTATAATACTACTTTATAGGAAGGCTACAGTTCAATATCATTCAGAAATACATGTTTACAAATTTTTAAATTTTCTTCACGGGGTTGCCTTACAGCTCCCGAAACCGTGTTACGGTTCCAGGGTACCCAGCGGAAGACCAAGTCTCCCTCGTTGAGCCTATGGTATTTGTGAGGCTATACCTAACGAGTGGCCAGTTCCGTTGAGGTATATTTAGATAGAAAAGCCTTAAGACGATACATTCAAATAAAATCATAGTTTGAGGGGCGTGGCCTAGCTGCATACGATACTCTAGCGCTACCTTAGCGCTACGTGATCGATTGGTCTCTCCGCTGAATCTCTCTCTCTGTCGCATTGAATAGAAACAAAAGAGAAGAGGCGCACGGAAGGTGCTTGGAACAAACGTCCTAAGTGACAAATCAAAAATAATTTATTTAAATTAAAGAAGTAGCTTTCTTGAAAATCTAAATTAACATCTTACTTTAGTAATAGATGATACAAATTTATACTTAATTTAATAAACAATACTTCATGTACTAATGAGAAATTTGGAAAGGAGACTATTTTCAGAGGCTACTTTGCAATTTTTTTCTATCGAGCAAAGTTTCTTAAAACATGTTATACGATTAACAGATTAATATGAAATATGATTAATTATAACATGTAATTTTTTCTGTATTTGTAAGAGCTTTAGGTTTCACTCAAAACGATTTGAAAAATATGATTTAATATGAAGGTAGCCTCTTAAGTGTAGTTTATAAGGTTGGGATCTGTATGTATCCGGGCGCATATTTTTTGACTTGTCTTATTTGGTAAGGGTAAAAACGGTAAACGCTGTCCGTCCGTCTGTCTGTCTGTCTGTCCGTCTGTCACCAGGCTGTATCTCATAAGCCGTGATAGTTAGACAGTTGAAATTTTCACAGATGATTTCTTTCTGTTGCCGCTATAACAACAAATACTAAAAAAAATATTAAGTGCTTTGCCTTTTCCTCGGAAAGAAGACTACCAAAAAAAAAAAGGAATTGATTGAAAAAATATTGTCAGAATCCATTACTTACATAATTTTCTTCCCGAATATTTGTATGACCGTAATTACCTACTTTCGGCCTTGTTTTTGATGAAGTAAATAGTCACTTTCCCGACAGGTGTGACATCAGTTTCAAGGTATATTATGAAATTATATCAACTTTCATTTGTACCGGTTGATGAAATAATATTTAAATATTGATTAAATAACTTTGCAAGAGTGACCGACGCAACACGACACACTACCAAATATGTAAGAGCGATTTTTTAAACAGTAATCAAAAATAATATATTACAAATGTAAGCTTTGTGGTAAGCTACTACAATTTATTCCGGAAATTCTTCGGGATAAATAATGTCATATTTCAAAATTTTCTACGGGCTAAGCTAGAGATAATAAATAAATGATTAATAGAGTAACAAGATGGCATGTTGGCTGTTGCTATAAAATTGAATCAATTTATCGACAGAATCTCCAACATGACATGACTGTGCGTGCTGCCGCTGCGTGGGTCACGAGCACGAGAACTGTGCAATTATATAAAATTGATTTCTGTAGGGTAACCATAAATGTCCATAAATACGATTTAAGGGGGATCGTCTCGAACCTAGCTCTAATTTACGAATAAAACAGTATATTACATACCATTATAAATCGGTGTTTTTATTCACATGAGGGGGTTTTGTGACACATCCGCTTAATGTTGCGTTTCCTTAAATTGCCATTATGAAAGAAACATAAATTATGAGCAATAACAATAACAAATTCAATACTATTTAATTGTGAAACTCATTTCCACAGTAAAATCGTGGCATTACAAATATTACACTAAAAATAATCAACGATTAAAAAATACTTTTCTTTGCACGCATAATTACGTGACACATTTGGATTACTTACTTAAATTAGTGATGCGACTATTGATAAATAAATATAGTCAGTAAAATAACTGATAAAATAAATCGGGACTTGTACACGTAAATAGCTTGTTTGTGAGTACTCAAAGCTGGTAAAATGGTTTAACAAATAACAATTTGCCCCCATTTTGTTTATAGCGTCCGTCGGTCAGCTTTAGAATGCCTTTACGTAAAAATAAGAACTTAATAAGTATTTTAAACATATCCCGTAATTAAATTCTCATTCCAAGATCATATCAAAATTAAAAATAAAGAAAATAAATATTAAATTATTATGTATTCCAATAGATTATAATTTGTTCTAAGAAGTTATTGAATAAAGCATTTGCAATTAACTTTTTTTTAAATAAGTGTAACAAACCCCCTCAATAAATGAATAGAGTATAGTGACATCTACTGGGAGCTAGGTTCGAGACGATCACCCTTAAATATTAATATGGTCAATTTTGTTTGAAGGTTATTCAAGAGATAGCAACATTTTTTTAGAGAAGCAAGTGACTCTACCACGTTGGGGAGTCTATGAATGAAATGAACTATTGCTGGACGTACATACTGTCAAAGATGTATTTCACATTTCGGTCGAAGGATATAATAAATCACACACACTTAAAAATAAAAATGGAGGTAGCTTAGTAACTGCTCTAGAGTTCCTGGCCTGATATCATTACTACATACATATCATCGTCTGGCTGCGACTTATTCACGCAAAAACTACTGAGCGGATTTTGTTGAGGTTTTATATGTTGATTCAACGGGAAGGTTTACGAGTAATAAACATGGATCTATCATGTTTAGGAGCTTAGCATTAACAGTATAAGTGAATCAAGTCGGGGAAAGTTAGCCCCAGAGAGTTTTCATGCTGTATGCTGTCTAATCCGTCAGAGATATAACAAAATGATGTAGTATAATATAATTGTGTAGAATAAAAGGATCTACAAAAAAGTCCACTATAGCATGTATATATCTCTAATAGATAAGTAATTATATACAAATAATTATGAAGCCACAAGCCATGCGAAGCCGGGGGCCGGGCCGCTAGTACTTACACAAAATCAAATAAACTACCGGAACATGTCATCATCTTCTTACTGAATTAAAATTGTCTATATGCATAGGACGACTTTGTTTTTAACCCCCGACGCAAAAAGAGGCGTGTTATAAGTTTAACGTGTGTGTCTGTCAGTGGCAAAATCTGTTCGTCGTTTGAAGATCATCAGCTCTTTTCTAGTCGTTTCAAGGGATGTGAGCAATTTACTGGTCTGAAATTCAATATTCTGGGATTTCAATGATTATTACAATAACATGGTAACCTTGCCCTGATGCTGCTGCATCATCTGGAAATAGCCAGATAGCCAACTCCTCACCAACTCGGGAGTTTTTTAATTCTAAATTGATTTTTTATAATATGACGTAGTGATAGTAATGATATCGGAATAAGGACGTACGTATTCAAAGTTGTACATATACCTACACGTCTCCAAATATCGTGTAGAGCTAGTTTGGGCCCAGACAAAATTCCTATAAGATGTATTTAAAATTTATAAGACATAAAATATGAATACATTATTGTCATACAAAAGCATGGTCCCCGTGGCACTGTGGCACGGTGACATATCGCAGTAGTGTTAATAAGGCACAAGTCGGTCGCTTTCTTCACGAGCGTCTGACACCATTTTACTATTTCTCTAAATAATGAAATCAACAATTAGGAAATACCATACATGCCTATGCTTTCGCACCAAATAAATATAAAAAAAACACATTATGACAAATGTTTGTCTGTATATTAGATATACGAGTGTGTAATCCCAATCAAATGTATAAAATATTATTTCTGAGGTATATTTATACCCATAGAATAATTTGATATGTAAATGTCATTCGACTATGAAACCAGCTATGTAATATAGCTATAGTCCAAAAAATACGCGATTTTTCTTATATTGTTTTTTTATCAAGAAATACAACAACCGGGTACACTACTTTAGTGCACTAATTTTTGTCGCAGTTTGAAGAATTTATACGAATTCTGGTTTATTCTATAACTGAGTTCTGGAAATATAGTCAAAATTAATCAGAGAACAGTAAAAATAACAATAGGTTAAATTTTATTATTTTCAACAACAATGTTCTTATTTTTTTATATAAATAAAAATTAAATGCTGTTCGACGGTAAGTGCATCACTTGGAGAACGGTTGGTCCGATTTGGCAATTTTTTTAAAGTTTGTAATAGTCTGAATAAGGTTTTTAGGGAAAGAAAAATTGGAAAATTCAGGATTTTTTTCTATGGTATTTTTATATGAACTCAAGACCAGAACAAAGCGTACAGTATTTAGCCACAAAGTAAACGATCACTTTTCTAGTTTGTCCAAGACAGATAGGTTCGTGTTCGACTTTCCCAACCTCTCCACGTACATAATTCCACAGTGTGTGTGCGAAGGAGGTCGCGTAACAACACAAAATGTGAGCAATGCGTTTGTAAAGATAGATTATAAGAAATTATCTGGGATTCCTTCCTATACACCTATCGTTTTAGACTCTAGAGTCTAGACTCTAGAGTCTAGACTCTAGTACGTGGCTATAGTAAGACAGTGTGATTTTGTTTATACTTACATATTCTGTGTTTTATTTACAGCTGATATTAATTTCATGATTAGATACATTGATTGACGAGGATGGTCCTGTCCACAGAACATTATAAAGAAAGTAGAAATATTAACATGTTTACTATAATGATAATATTGTGCAATAACTAGTCTAGTTATGCTATTTTTAGACAAATTATTTGTTCGGTTATAATTCTGCACTGAAATATAGCACAAAATGTATTTGTTCTATTTTTTTGGATGATATTTCATAGGAAATTCGAAAAAATGTGCGGAAATCATATACCTATATATAAAATTTCCGTGTCACAAGTTAGTTGCCAAGCTCCTCCGAAACGGCTTGACCGATTTTTATCAAATTTTATATTTATATTCGGTAGGGCCGACAATCGGTCGTAAACTATTTTTCACCCTCCTACCCATTTTTTAATCGCGATTTTATTACTTTTGTATGAACAATAACCAAAGTTAGTGGTAGGGGTAGTGCAGGCAAAGCCATTTGGGCAGGACCACAGGGCAGGACAACGTCTGCCGGGTCCGCTAGTATACCTATAATATATGTTACAGCGCTTATGTGTGGTTACGCGGGAACGCCCACTTTCTACTTCTATTGTTCTTTGTAATGTTCTGTGGTTCTATCACTTGTAGGAGCTGACTAAGAAGTATTAGTGAATTAAGTCAAGGGGGAGAAGTTGGCGCCAACGCGCTTTCGTGAGATATATGCTGCCAGAGCAGGTAGCTATACTCTGTACAATATAGCTCGATTGCTGTGACAGCTGTCAAAGTGCTTGGAAAGCCGTCAAAGTCAACGCTTTTTCTTTTAATTACGTAGGACTATGAAGAAAATTTGTGATATTTGGTATACGCTATACAGTATTCTTCTTCTTTTATTAATAGGTAGCTAAGATGATCCCGCCGTCTGCGATAGGTCTTACTATCACAGCGCGGACGGGATTAAACCGGATTCCCCGTCATGTCTCGGCGGAACGCGTGCGTCGGTCTCGTATAATCTCTTCTTCTTCTTATTTTATTATGTCTCCATCAGTGTTTCCGATAATTTGCCAATGTCAAGTTGTCGTATAATCTCGTATATAGTCATATCATTAACTTTGTTGACAGCTGTCACAGATATCAAGCTATTATTTTAAGTAAGCTAGGTACTATAGTAAAACAATACAACTTCGGTGGACCTTGTATACCTACTTTGAATCTTAGTAGTGATTAATTGTAATTATGGCACCAAATCACAGAGTATAATGTCGAAAACGGATATCCCTACTTGTAAAGTATGGAGTATACTACCTTTGATTAGTACGCGATACACGTCAAGGCTAGACTGCACTGTCGTAACGACATTTCTAAGTGTTCTTGAAAGTGAAGTTTAAGTTTACTAGCACGAAGCAAACACGGGACAATGCAAGTAGACATAACAAACTTAAAATTGTTAACTAATTTACGGTCCCAGGGTACCCAGCGGAAGACCAAGTCCCGCTTCTTTCACGTTAAAACCGAGCAATGGATATATAAGATTATTTGCACAGTTTTTGGTGCCGTTTATCCTGGAAAGCGAAGACGGAGAGGAAAACTAGTAATGAATACAGCAAGGAAACACAAGAGGAGTTAGACACCATTAAAGAAAATTTAAAAGTTTTTTTTTGTTTTTTAATTAAAAATAAATATGTATGTTAATATTAATAAATAATATAAATATGATTGAAAACTCCTCTCGCATTAGTATTTATCATCCTCAGTGTCTAAAATTGAACTTTTTAAACATGTTTCAACTAATTGTGATTTTATCACATTTTGTAATATTAAAAAATTATAAAAAAATACTAAATGTAAATATTTTCAAAATTGCTTTCTTGTGGTTGGATATGAGGCTATTACAAATCATTTTAGGTATATTTTACAAATAATGATTCAACCGTATCATATCTGGAGGGGCCCAAACTGGAACTTGGTATGTTTTGAAAATGATTTTTATTTTAATTTAAAAGAAGTGACTGAAATATAATGATATGATATATTTTTAGAATCGGCTTAGTAAGCCCTTTCATTTAATACCACACACGATAGGTTTCAGAAAAAAAATATTTTTTTTTTCATACAAAAAAAAAAGAAACGTCATAAGTCTTCTCCTTTTTTGTTTTTTTTTATTCGTGCTACGGGTCAAATTGATTCGTATGGCCTAAAGATCAATCATTCCGATTTTCATGCTTTTAACACCATTTGCAGCATTTTACTGAATTTCGGGGTGTACCGCTAGCACTAGTAGGTAATAGTTTATAAAAAACTAAAAAAACACGCTTTTGTCAGTAACGCACACTTACGCAAACTAAATGATCCCAAACTCGATGGGGTTGCCTCGTTTCGTTACAAAGTGGTGGTCACCTTCCGGCTCCATCATCAGGAGCCTAGACATCATCTAGGACCAGAGTACTTGTAAAGACAGATCAAACGAGTCCAAACTCGATGGGGTTGCGTCGTTTCGTTACAAAGTGGTGGTCACCTTCCGGCTCCATCATCAGGACCCTAGACATCATCTAGGACCAGAGTACTTGTGAAGACAGATCAAACAAGTCCAAACTCGATGGGGTTACGTCGTTTTTATAGTTATATTTCACCTCCTGGTTCCATGATCAGATCAGATCGATGGTACCAAATTATTGTATTGTCATCCAATTTACATACACTTTAAACCCATTTTATGTGGTTTCGTATCATCTGATAGTACCACGGTTTACGAATGGTAGAGATGATACAACGCAAACACGTCTTATAAAAAAGAAACCTTATAAATGTTAAAACGTGGCGACACTTATTATGCCACGACATAAAGACACGAACTGCATACTGAATGGTAAATATGGTGTTTTGGTTAGGTACACAATTATGGACCCCTTTGGTAGAATAAGGATAAAAGATAAAAAAAATTGCGGAAATGACAGGAAATGCGGGCAGAGGGCGCCCTCGATGTAATTTAATTGAAAAAAATTATCAGCAGGGGTCTACGAAAAATAAAAAACTTGGCAAGTGGTCGAGCTACGAGGCAAAAAAGTTCCGAACCTCTGCTAAATAATCATTTTTAAGCAACCCGTAATTTATATGGTTAGTAAGCACCTCAGAATACAAAATAAATCATAATCCGCATAAATTCTTGTTGTACTTCTTGATAAAAATACAATATTATGTAAGTAAAATGAATAAGAACATAATATAACATAAGAATGACATGAAATTCCTATTTTCCTATCTTTTGATAATAAGAAATTAATAATTAAGATAAAATAATTCGTGGCGATACTTCTGCGGGAAATCGCGTATATTATTTTTGGACACATGATGCTTTATGGTCCGAGAGCCGGTAGACATTTTTGAGTAGGTATTTGAGGCACGATGAAAACTAGTTCAAATACTTCTCCTGTTATACCTAAGTACAGAACTGCAGACCTGGCTGGAGGGTAGCGGGGCTAAATCGACCCTTATATTTTCAAAAAAGATATTTTTTTTTTGCAAAAAATGTTCTTGAGGCATTCTGCTATTTTTATACTTTAAAATTTAATATTTACAGAGTGAAAAAATAAACAAGCCAGATTATTTAGTCGGGGCTAAAAGATTGCCAGGTGCATGCAAAATAATTTTGCGAAAAAATCAAAAAAATGTATTTGAGGCACGCTGTAATTTTAACAGCATATTATTTACGACTAAAAATTAATATTTTAAAAAAGACAGGTCTTTTCGGTGGGACTTTCTACCTGCCAGGTGATCGAGAAAGTTACGTATGAGTATGAGTGAGCAGTGCTATTAGGCAGGTTGCAGTGTGAGAAAGAGCGTATATCGGCAGCTGTCTGCGTCCCAGAACACTGCGGTGCTATTGGCTTGGGTAAGACCACGTGACTTTCAATAATTGCTAGTCGAAATTTTGGAGTACATAGGTAGTTATAAGATCGATGATCGTAATTTTTTTTAAGTTACAGTACCTATATTGTATATATATCTTGATGCTCAATATAAATCAGCAAACTATTATTGACTCTGGTTAGGTACTTAAATTAAATTTTATTTTTATTTATTTTAAATAGATGTAGCGCATTAAAATAATATTGAATACAAACACAAAATTAGAAAATTGGCCTTATTAACAATGATTAATTATAAAAGAATAAAAAAATATTTTTATGTTGAAGAGGTAGTTAGTATTCTCCAGTTTTGTAAGGTCGCATGTGGCAGACTTTATCTGTACTCACCGTGGTATTTTGTCAACTCAAAATTTGAAAAAGCATTAACTAATGTAGAAAAATTATATAGAACTATTTGATAACGAAGTGTAAGTAAGAAAATGGGAATTAGGAAACGAGCCCCCAATATTCCCCGGTGTGTTTTTTTCCCCGACAATTTCCCCTACGATAACGTCTTCCCAATCTTTCCCTAACAATCAAATTTTTCCCCAAAATCGCGAAAAAACCCCCAAATCTGGCAACCCTGCTCCGAAATTTCGACTAGCAACAGCGTGGGTATTGAAAGTCACGTGGTCTTACCCAAGCCAATAGCACCGCAGTGTTCTGGGACGCAGACAGCTGCCGATATACACTCTTTCTCACACTGCAACCTGCCTAATAGCACTGCTCACTCATACTCATACGTAACTTTCTCGATCACCTGGCAGGTAGAAAGTCCCACCGAAAAGACCTGTCTTTTTTAAAATATTAATTTTTAGTCGTAAATAATATGCTGTTAAAATTACAGCGTGCCTCAAATACATTTTTTTGAATTTTTCGCAAAATATTTTGCATGTACCTGGCAAACTTTTAGCCCCGACTAAATAATCTGGCTTGTTTATTTTTTCACTCTTTAAATATTAAATTTTAAAGTATAAAAATTACAGAATGCCTCAAGAACATTTTTTGCAAAAAAAAATTATCTTTTTTGAAAATATAAGGGTCGATTTAGCCCCGCTACCCTCCAGCCAGGTCTGCAGTTCTGTACTTAGGTATAACAGGAGAAGTATTTGAACTAGTTTTCATCGTGCCTCAAATACCTACTCAAAAATGTCTACCAGCTCTAGATCTATTACTTGTCTTTATTCCGGTTTGTTCTGTATTCTGACTAATTCTGAGGTAAGCACATCTTACCTATATAAAAAGTTAAAAACATTGAAACCGATAACACGGTTTCTGGAGCTGTAAGGCAACCGGTAAAAACCGGTGTTTCTTCACGGGTTGCCTTACAGCTCCCGAAACCGTGTTACGGTTCCAGGGTACCCAGCGGAAGACCAAGTCTACCTCGTTTAGCCCGGTATTTGCGAGGCTATATCTAATGAGTGACCAGTTCTGTTGAGGTATATTTAGATGGAATTAATTAATTAAAATACACATTGGTATACACGGCCGGGATCCGGGATCGAACCTGTGGTATGCCTAGGTAATACCAGACGTCTTAACCACTCCGCCACCGACGCACCACTTTCTATTTCTCGGAATCCAAAAATCAATTTTTATTGCCTTTCTGGACAACTTAATTATAAAATGTTGACCTCCATCCAAAACACCTTATTTAGGACGGAACCCCAATAATAATAAAACAAATCGATCTCAATTTAATAAGTAAATGTAGAAACATCCATTACCGACAGTCACGCAGTCACGCGAATGTGTGGCATTATGTATGTAACTTTACACTTCCCGACATACCTTCAGTGGCTAGGTGCTCGTATTGTGGTGATCGCTTCCTGCTGGTGAATGGTGACTTCAAAATGTCTAAATAAACAATTCATATTGCTATGCTCAGATCATAACGGGGTAGACAGAGCCATTTTTATAGAGAAGACGACATGAATGACAGTTCCCCAGTGGGATGATCCTATGATGTTTTTTCGGTTCAACCCCAGATTGTAGGAATCCGGAAATTCTTTCCACTTTTTAATGGTGCTACTCAGAAACGAGTCACTTCTTCGTTCGTATATGTGGATGCAACCTTTATCCCGAGCAGTGCGGGTGCGAAAAGGAAAGGAGGGACAAGGTCATGGAGAGGCTATGTCTCTGAGTAACTGTAGTGGCTGGAGATTTCGTTTGGCGTTTAGGTCATTGATGATGCGAATCGCTCTTTTTTGCAAACCATTGAGGGCATCGAGGATATACTGAGTGGAACATCCCAGAGATGAGAGCAATATCTGGATCAACTATTTCAGTACCACATAAAACTGAAAAATACAAATTATTGAAAATCTATGGGAAAATCATATTTTTATTGATATTTTAAAAATGTTGCCATTCTTTAGATTAGTTTAGTATTAGCTGTTGGTGATAATATTCGAAACTCAAGTAAAATAATTGTATCAAGAAATGTAAAGTGTATTTTTTTGACTTGTCTTATATGTGGTAAACAAACTTATCAAGTTTTTTTATTGTAATTTTTTTTAAATAACAGTTTAACGTATTTATTATTATTAGTTCTGCAAAATTGTTAATATAATGTCTTTTAAAAATTTTAAATGTCAATTTATTAAAAAAAAACTTTTAATATCATATTTTAGTCTCCCCCAATTGACCTATAACTAGGATGTAGTTGTGTAGGTTCCTAGTAGGTATACTGTCAAACCTAAGGGTGTAAAAATTGTGTAGATGTTAGTTGGTGGATAATAGGTACTATAGGCAATATTCATTCTCTACATATTAAAAAACAATGTCCCCTTCCGCGCCTGTCTGTCTGTCTGTGACATTTTCACTACTACAACTACAAAACTACTACATTATTAAATAGATAGGTCTATCGGGAAGGTTACATGGACCTAACTTTTAGTTATAAGCGTATTTAGCGTAGGTATTCAAATTGTTGTAAACCAATATTGTACCCGTACGAAGCCGGGAGCGGGAGCGAGGTTGCTAGTATTGAATGTAAAATGAACCAATTATACAAAAGATCAATAATTTCTTGGTAATTTTATCGAAAGTGAAATGTGTAGCCGCGTGCAGTAGGAAGGTGTCAAATTATTTATTTATTACACAAAAACCGATAGAAATACCGATTTTATCGTAAACTATGCTCGTAAATAAATAAACATTCATCGATGTGGACTTCAGTAGGTTATGGAAAAAATACTATTTAACAAAGTATAGATTTTTTATCGTGTTACTGGCCCAGGGTACCTAGCGGAAGACGAGCTGATGAAGTTATTTAGTGGCCAGTTTTGTTGAGGGATTTTAATATCTAAAATTTAGGTACTTAGTTGGATTCTTTATGAGTTTTTAAATTACATTTATATTTTATAGGGGATCCAAATGCGCTTTGAAGCGTCACGGATCCACTCAGACCAATGGATCCAGTAAGTGGATCGTAGTGAATTGAGAGGTATAGAATACCTTATGTTCAAATATAAATATAAAAAAGTGTTTAACTGAAACGAACATCACATATCAAAGGTAATTATTTCAAATTATGTACTCAATTGAAAAGTTATACAACGAAGTCATTGAAGCCTGAAGATGAGACCTTTCTAAAATGAAAATCTCTCTTAAAAACATATCACGACTTGCACTAACGATTGCTCGGATTTATTTAGGAGGTAAGTAAGCACTGTGGGATCTATACCCGGACGGAAAGCGTGTTGATGTTTAATGGCATAAAAGTGTATAGATAATAGTTTGTATTCATTGTTATGCACAAGAAACCAAGAAAATGGTTCATGCGGCCTGTCCAGTGATCAGAAACGCCAGTAACAATGTGCACATTTACAATATTTCTAAAGCTATATTAATACTCTCACTATTAATGAAAAAATAATGAGTAAGGTACTCACTAAGTCTCGATGAGTTCACAGTTGAGAAGTAGCTTCCCCGGCCCCAGCTCTACCACAGCCACAGTCTGGTCGTAATAGTAGATCATACGCAGAGTATCATTTCCTATTCTTCTGCCAGTATAGGGCTTGACTCCAGCCGGCTCCCTGCGTTCCTCAGCCCTCGCTCCGGCTCCCACGAAGCTGGCTAACGACCATCCGGCTGGAAAACTAAAGGCAAACGGCTTCGCGCTGGCCGAGGGCGGGTTAGAGACGGCTATACAGAGGATAATTAGTATGGAGAACAGAGACTTGAAGAGACCGTCTGTGAAGGGCGCGGTACGGGAGATGACCGTCCGCGCCGCCCGCCATGCGTCCACCAACCGTCGGAGAGACATTTCACGAGAGAAGCATGGCGCGTGCGTTCGTCGCTACACCGCTCGACAGACTGCTTCAAGCTCTACAACGTCTACAAGGTAGCAGAGAGCTCCCGCGGTCGTCGGTGGTCGGTGGCTGGTGGCAGAGAAAGCAGTGAATCCTAGATTGCGCAAGTCACTTTCGTTAGCACATCGGACGATCACAATATATACAATGCACCGTTCTGCATATATGGAGTCATTAATTTGGAATTTTATATTAGGTTACTCTTATCTCGCGGTTTCTTAGCCAAAATGACAACTTGTGTCATATTTTTGGAGTAATGGGAGATTGAAGCAAAGATTTTAGGCCTTTTTCGGCTTTATTAAAATGTTAATTTAGCTACAGAAAATTTACAGTATAATTTAACAATGAAATAATAACTTGAGACAGTTTAAAACATTTATTAATATGTAAGTACCAAGAAATTAAATTACAAAATTGAAGAAATAACATCAAGTTTAATATTTAGATTTCCTAAATTATTCATAAAAATAAAATTAGCAAATGAAATATGGACGACTTGATTTAATTTCTAACAAATTACTTTAAGCATAGTCAGTCTGCTAAAATTATAAAAAATATATTACTAAAAATCACCAAAAATAATAAAAAACATTATAAGCATAATGTAAGCTTGACTAGTACAACATTGATACACAACATTCATTATGGCTAATTTTAAATTCAGACAGAAAACATTTTGTTAAATATTACAATACCTAATGTTAATGCCTGAAATGTATATCAGGGTAGACAGAGACTGACTAATGGTATATACTAGTTCAAAATTACAATTAGTATTTTAAAATAAATGTTTGTAGGTATCTACATCGTGTTCAAAATCTCATATACCGATCAATTCACCTACAAGAACACAAAACTAAAAAAAAACTAATCCGTATCCATAGTATTAAGTTTTTTTTTTCAAAATAAAAAGAAATCATCAAAATCGGTTCACAACTGGCAGAGTAATCGATGTTCATACATGCATAAAAATACGGTCCGAATTGAGAACCTTCTTCTTTTTCGAAGTCGTGTTCTTTCATAGCAGCGGTACAAATAGTTACAAAGCGCGAAACAAAAATAGGACTTTCCTCTAAGCCGCCACGAGCAGTCATGAACATTTTATACACATTAGTGAATAAAAGAACAAAAAATATAGAAAAAAGCACGTGCAAATAGATCGACAATATACATAAGATTACTAACACGATATAGGTAGGTACATATACCGATTAAATTCTAATATAATGAATATTACTGAAACCAAAATGACATGCTTAATACATCACCTACTTTTATATGGATCCAGCACCCTAAAATGTATCAAGAAAGAGAATGGACTATGGACCTTCAGACGCAATCACCTCCCATTATGTCCAAAGTCTGTTTGATGTACGTGTTTTTTTAAATAATCCTAACTAATATTATAAATGCGATATTGTGTTTGTTCTTCTATCACCTCAAAACAGAGCAACGGATCGACGTGATTTTTTTTGCACAGAGATAGAGAGCCCGAGAGCGACATATACTTGTCAGATTTTAAAAATTTCCACAGGTGAAGCCGGGGCGAAAATTTAGTTAAAAATAAACAAATCTTACAGCCATATTCAGGAACAATACTCAGCAAAATGTCATTATTTTCCTAACAAAGTGTGATTATTTTCCTAACAAAATGACCGATTTTTCATGGTAGTTACTGAAGTGACTAATGGGTCCTTATCCACTGTGCTTTCGAAGTTCGCTAAGTGTTGTTCTTGAATACGGGTGTTAATTGCAATATCAATTACAATTTATCACATTACTTTTGAATTAAGTAAGTATGATTTTCAATTTCATTGAAATAATGTAATAAAACACTACAACACATGTATTTTAAGAGAACAACATACTAGAGTATATTTTTATATTAATTTAATTATTACGCGCACTGAATATTTAATAAATGTACATATTTAGGTCGACCGCTTTGTTCAAATTGTATATTATGTATTGTAGGTAAAACAATTATTTTACAAGTGTCGATAGAGGGCGCTGCTAGATTTAAATATGACGATTTGTGGAGTATGTACTTTACTTTGCGTAAATGGCTGGTGGGACGTTGTTTCTACACTGTAAAAGAATACTTGACAAATAAATATTAGAATTTCCTTACTCGTAGATTAGAATATAATGTTGTTTATACTTGTGCTTTAGAATATAATAATGTATTGGTGTCATGTAATATGGAAGTAATAATGTGCCACTTACTGTATTTTGCATACCAGCAATCTGGTGAAAGTCCCTAGGCTTTCTGCAAATAAATATCTTTCTTTCTTTCTTCTTCTTTCTTATTCAACTAACAGTTGCCCGCGACTTCGGACACGTTGAATTAGGAATAGTGACGTAATTTATGTAAATACGGCACGCAGGGAATACGTTTTTCCATACAACCGTTTACGCTCCATTTCACCTCCTTAGGGATTGATTAAAAAAAATCACTAAGAAATATACCTTCCAATTTTCATATGGTAGTGGTGGTTTAGGCTGGTGAGTGAGTTCTAAAAGGTTTTTCACCTTATTTCACTCCCCACACCCGCACCTCTTGCCGCGCATGAGATACCTATGACCTATAGTATATAATCAGATAACATGACACTCTCCTCCAAATTAATTTTACAATATCTTTATGAACTACAAATGAAGTATTGGTGTGCGTTTTTGAATCCAAAATATAATTAGTAACCAACAAATTACTATAATAATAGGAGAACAGTGTCATGTACTACTCCATTCTTTTATACAAAAGCAGAATCTGTTTTTTCTTTCTTAAATAAAATGGAGTCCGTGAACGCACAGAGAACCCCTTTGTCAAAACAAAATATCAAATGAATTCTTGTGAAATAAGTTAAAATATATGAGAGTTAGATATACTAAGATCTCTGGCCAGCAGGATTTCCTTATAGACTAACTTACATTACATGAATATATTTACTTATGGCAGCCAAAACTAAAAGCTAATTTGTTTTTTGACAAATTCATGCATGCATACAAATGGAATATGTTTAATACATTTTCATCAGTGATATATTTTGTTTTCATTGACTTAAAAAAAATGTCGTTTATATTTTGTTGTACATAAATTACTATTGAACTAATGAAGGACATCACAGAACGTTATAAAGAAAGTAGAAGTAGCATGTTAGCTCCGCAACAATATCGGTTTATAAAAAATAAAACTCACACAAATACGATTCTTACTAGACTAGACAGACAGACGCGGCGGGGGACTTTTGTTTTATAATTATGTAGTGTTTATGCCATTTTTAGACAAATTATTTATGGGCTATAATTTCTGGTTCTCTGGTTCTGGTTATCGGGCTCGGATTCCGCAACTCGACGTCTTAGCGTCTATTTTACGTGATACGGGAATTCTGTTACTCCTGCCATCCCAGCTCCTCCAGGAAGCCGATCAGCCCCTTATAGTTAGAGAGCTTGGCCATGATTTACTGACAGGTATGGCTACCGTCTGCTGAGCCTTAAATACGATAGTAGGTAGTGCCCCAAGAATTTTTTAGCGAAAAATAATATTACTATTTTTAGGAGACATTCTGAAGATGTAAGGAAATCATGTATTTATGCTACAACGCATGTGTGTGGTTATGCCCACTTGAACTTCTCTGTTCTTTATAATGTTCTGTGATATATATTAGTTCTAGTATTACGCCATCCAAATTAACTTACCCCCTTACTAATAAACGCTGTACAAAGTTATACAATGCTTTGTCTCCCATTAACAAATCTGTTATTCAATATGATAGAGAGAGACAAAACGGTGTTTATTAGAAAGGGTGTTAGTCTCCTTTAGAAATTACCACAAATTTTCCTACCATGTGCAAACCAATACCGAAACCAGTAGCGCTGTCAACCATACAAAACGAGACGATCTAGCCCCTGGGGACCCCGCTCCCGGGAAAGTGGATTCGGCGCATCCCACCAGAGACCGATGTTAATCTGGTTGGCTTATCCGATGACCTTTGCAAAAACAAAAAATGAGGATATCATTTCATGCACAAGAACCACAGCAGAGACATAAGGCGTTTATCCACGACACACCGCGCAATACGATTTACGACTGCAAAACCCAACAAATAACAACGTTCGTTAGTTTTTTTTACTAGCGACGATACTAGCAACACTGCAGTTTGAAAATTTTTAAAATGTCCATTATATTTAATACTGCCATTATGTCGTCACCAGAAAAAAGCGGGACGATATAGCCAAATTATCCTTTGTAAAACAATGTCGTGTCTTTAGGCGCTCGGAATCGTCACTGTGTTCTATCGTGTCGTGGGGTGCGTCGTAAAAAAACGGCCTTAGCCTAATAGCTCCAGTGGTCATCCCTGACCTGCTGCTCAGTGTTTTCCGGCACACACCCCTTGATGAAGGGCAGTCCAGTCTTCACTCTCTGTTGGTAAGCTCTGTACTGCGGCCCGAAGAACGACAGCAATGTGGCTTCCTCAGCATACACCCTCTCTTTAAAGAAGGCCCAAGATGCCAACGTATACCCGACGACGCAGATTGGGTTCAGCAAAATGATCTGCCAACAAATATTTTACTATGTTACAATCTATATTAATAATGTTTGTTTGTCTGTCCTTTTGCAGATTGGGTTCAGCAAAATGATCTGCCAACAAATATTTTACTATGTTACAATCTATATTAATAATGTTTGTTTGTCTGTCCTTTTTCGGATAGAAATGTTTTTTTTTTGGTGATAGTTGGAAGGCTGGAGAATGGCCTAGGCTATTTTGATGCTGGGATAATAAATGATTCCTTTGTGAAAACTCTTATTGGAATATTAGCTACCAGTTGGAAAGTTACTCTATGGACCCGATGAAAGCATTAGCCCGCGGTTTTAAATATAATAGCTAAGTTTGGTAATTATTTTCAATTAATCACAATAAAATATAGCCTATATTACTCAGGGTTTTTTGAGTTTTTTTTCTGTATATAAAAATTAAAAAACGGAATCCCTTATATAGGATAACTCATGTGTCTGTCTGTCCGTCTGTCACAGCTTATTTTCTCCGAATCTACTGGACGAGAAATGTTGAAACTTGGTACATATATATGGCCTTATTCATAAACGTTTATTAGCAACGTTTTTGTTAAAATGTGTTTTGTTTCTTTCTATTATTAGTAAAGACAGGTTTGTTAGAGAGTGACAAAACATATTTTAACAAAAACGTTGCTAATAAACGTTTATGAATAAAGGCCATAGACTTTCATAACCCAATCACGGACGAATCAGCGTAAATAATCGAATTTCGATTTTGGGGGAAAATTAAACGTAAAAAAAAATTTTTTTTCAAGTGCATCATGTGACATCAAATGAAAGAGCCCGTTTAGAATACCAATATATTTTTTTATAATTTAAAAAGGCATAGTTTAAATTATATTCAAGAAATTCCTGAAACTACTGAGTCTAAAACAGTTTACAGGAAAAACTAAACGAAAATCCTGTCTTAAAGTTCTGACCGAAAAAAATGGTACAGTACTTAGTTACAGCGCGCGAGTCATACTCGCAAATTGGCCAATTATTTTTATAATCGGTACAGTTGTTCCAGATTACTCCCTACATACATACATACATACAATCTCTTTATTATAATATTAGCCTTCCGCCCCCGGCTTCGTAAAATAATTTTCAAAATTGGATTGCCCTCTACAACCTCACACACTTTACCTCTTTATAATAATAGTATAGATAATGACCTGTGTTCCTATGGACCAGTAGAACCATCCAACATAGCTGGGATGTCTGCACATAGAGTATATACCGTGGACAACCAGTTGGTGGTTTGGATTTCTCTCATATTGCACCTGAAATACATACACTCTAAATATTGTCATGGAAAGTACTATTTTAAAACAGATTTGTACTTTTGTGTTATTCTTTTTTAATTATTTTTGAAGTTATACTAATGTGTTAGGTGTGTTATAGAAAAATTATGAGAGTGAAATTTTCAGATGCAAGCCTATTTTTTATTGTGTTAAATAGACAATTTAGTACGTATATTTATTTAATTCTCAATTATAATAAGCCATGTTTTTAATTTCGCACAATTTTATTTCTATTAATTATTTGCGTGCTAAATAATTTTGTATTATGCCAAAAAAGTATAAATTCTAACGCGCGTACATAAGCACATGCACACTTTTTTCGAACCCAAGGAAGACCAAGATTTTTTAACTATAAAATAATTATATGGCAACTTGACACCAGCGCCATCCCTCCTTAAAAATCAAGCAGTTTTTTCTAATACAGACTAGGATATCCAACAGAGCTGCTAAAATAATAAAATATCAAGTGATAGTTGGGACATAATATCTTTCTCTATTCTAATGTAATATGACTTACATTGTGAGTGAAGTTGGTTCTAGCAGTAAGCATGGCTCCCTTCCTCACTATCTCACCAAACACACACAACATCACTCCCAGAGATGACAGTCTGTGTGCTGTCTTCATATCTAGATATTGGGAAATAATAGTAAATTGTGTAAAAAGGAATTAATAGTGTAATTGGCAGAGCGTTGGACTTCAAACTGAGGGGAGCCTGGTTCATGTCTCACTTGTGCGGGTGCCACACAATTAGTTACTACTAGAGCTGGTGGCAAAAAGAAACAAAAAAACTTTATAACTTGCTTTGTGGTTAAAAACACATTAAATTAAATAAAAAACACCAGTTGTCCATATTAAACAGAACAGGTGGCCCTTAACATACCAAGATGTGTCACTTCTTATTAGAAAAAGTGCAGATGTCGACTTTACATGTACTCTGAAGCACTGTCTTTAAGACAATTGGTGCTTAACTTTTTTGTAACAAGTGAGAATTGAAGCCGGGTCTTCCTGGTTTCAAGACCAATACTCTACCAATTACAATATTGGCTTAATCAACTTCTCATGTGTATCTGTTTGTACTATACCTTTAGTTAAAATTATGAAATAAACTCACTCGGAAAGAAGTAGAGTTCAACTAAAAACTCAATCCAGCTTGCCAGAGCTGCCAATGTATATTGCGGACTATGATTCAAGATGAAGGAGTCCACAGATAGAGTGCTCGGATTACTTATGGCCATAACTAAGAACTCTGAGAAGTGGAATGCTGACAACACCATAATGTAGAGACCAAATATCTTCCAGTTATTGTGGAACATGCTCAGGAATATTCCCAATGAGAAAAGGGCTCCAAGTAGGGCTGATCTAACTGAAACCTGTAAAAATAATCAAGTTACAATATACAACTTTGATTTAGACTTTGATCAATATCAAAGAAATAGATTTTCCATCAGCTTTGCCTCTGGGAAGGAAATACAAGCTCGGAAAGAGAACCAAAAGACAAAAAGGGAGCACTATTTCTATGTGGCAGAATGAGCAATTGCACAAAATTGGGCCTACTTGGTAGTCAAAGCACTATTTACAGAACTACTCCAATAAGCAGCATTTTATATTATAAAACTCACCTCATACATAAATCCTCTGTAAGCATATTTGATGTATATATTAAAAAAACAGAAGTACAGGGCGGGTCCCCAGAATGTAGTGCCCTGTACATCTGGTGTTTGTAGCACCATGCTGGAGAGGAACGATATTAAAAACACCAATGAGCAGAGTAGGAAGCATATTAGAGCTTGTCTGCCGGCTGTGCAAATGGATCTATTTTGTTCTTCGGCTTCCATTTTAGTAATCACTCGGTAACTCTCAGAGCTATAAGCACGGATTATAAATTATAGGGATACTAAACAGTTATGAGTAATTTAATAGCCTTAACTTTTAATAATCTCTAAATAAATAAGTAGGTACACCGTCCGCCCGTTGATTGAAATTATTGAAAAATAATTTTCCTGAAAAGTGGAAAACAATTTGACAGAACTTGACTGACTGACTGATTTGGACCGTCCAAATTGGACCACAGATTAAATACTCAAAGACCACAGATAACTCTATTAGATTTGGACTGATGAATAATGAATGACTTTGTTTATTTATAAGCTGTTCTTCCGTGGTTCTTCCGCCGCCAAAGGACGCCGCGTCCGGATATTTCGCGGTATTTAAAAAAAATTAAAAGCATGATTTATTGAAATGAAAATACACATAATGTTTGATAATAGGTATTTTAAAAAAAACTCTATTTTTATTACCATGGCAACAGGGGTTGCTTAGTAATCTGTGCTATCAGTCGTATCAGTGCGTTTTCATTTACACAACGTTTTATTTTTAATTAAACTATTGGCCCATACATTTATGGATTATCTCCTATTGGCTATTGGTATCTATTACGCTCAAAATGACATATCAGTAAACAAACAATTGAAACAATTAAACAAAACAAAACAAACCATGTCCAAATAAGAAAATCTCGAGCACCAATCATTTTAAATTTAAAATTATTTATAATTATAACATTTTTCAATATACCTATCGTTTCTAACGTTTAACTCAAAATCCATAATTAAATGTGTATTTTAGACCTCTTAGCAGAAAACTAGAGCATTGAACAGTTACGGCAAACGAACCGTGACAATGTAATTATAGGGATGAAGTCAGCGAATAAGTGGGAAGCAAATTATTTGTAAAGTTAAAGCTAATGTCCAGCTCCACTTAGACGTGATACAGGATCGTAGCAGCACGTAGTAGTAACACTACCAAAGAAATTGATCATACGCTGGTTATACAGGCATATTGGTGCTAAGTATAGGTGACTCGCCATGAACGATCCTTGGGACGTGAAGTCTGTGACGCGACCAGGCCAGTATGTGTCATGCATGAAGATCAATGGTGTACCCTTATTGCCCCCTGTGGTAAGTTGTTTTATATATTACTGCCATGTTATAATATCACAAATCAGAAATATTGTAACATCCTCTACTTCTCATCTTGTGCCAATATTTAGTTAGTGTCACAGTAATACTAGAAAATAAAAAATTCAACACTAACTGAAGGGCATTAATTTTTTTCAGTTATCTAAAGAATGCAGGGCCGAAATGGAATACTACAAATTATTAGCAAAAGAGGTTGAAAAACGTATATCACATCTGCAGCCATTATTGCCAGACAGCGACTCTGATTCCTCGGATAGAACAGTTACGGAGACTGAGGTAGAGATACATTCTTGTAAACTGAGAGGTAGTAACATTGAAGCTATAACATCAATCATTGAAAAGAAGATTGTCACTCCGTCCAAAACATTCACTTGTATTAGTAAAGATAAAAGTTCTTCAGTGCCTGTTCAATCCACCTTAATAAAGAGTGAGAATTTAAATATAAGTGACATCAACTCACCACCCATTGACAACTTAACAGAACATGATTTACCAGAAAGAGATATTGGTTGGATTCCTAAAAACAAAAAGGGTTTAAACTATAATAATTGCAAGAACAGACATGTAAAGGGCCACGAGTTTGAAGTTAGTGACAACATTGACAACGCTAGCTTTGAGAAACCACTTATTAAATCTGCTAGAACTGTTGTGTCTAAAAGAGGGGGCTCTTCATTGATGAGTGCAAAGAGCTTCACAGGTTCCCTTATAGATATCCACAAACAGAGTATGAAGGATGCTGAAAATACATCTAAATTAATACGACAAAGATCCTATACTATTCTTACACCAAGTCCTCAATTGCTAGCTCACTTGGAAGAGCAATCTCTATTTACCGGAGTAGAAGTGACATCAATATCTATGAGTGAATCATGTTCCAATTTGAGTTCACCAAAAAAACGTAGGAGCTGGGATTTGGAGACTGCTAAAGTGAAATGGTCTAATATGGCAAAAGAACTAGACCAGAAAAACTTACGTGGCAATATCAGATCCAAAACTTTCATAAGTAAAACAAATTTACGCAAGCCTCTGCAACAGAGAACAACGAAAGCAAAGTCATTTGTCCCAGAATCCATTGCTAAAAGGGCTGATCAGAATTGTACCACAGGAAATGTTATATCAGAAAGTCCAACAAGAAATAATAAATCACACTTTACACCTGAAGAAATTAATTGTATTAAAAAAATGTCAGAGACAAACACTCACAAAAAGGAAACCAATAAAATATGCAAAAATACTACACATAATAGTTCAGTAGACTGTCAGTCTTCCACAGTGGCAGAAATGGAAGTGGAAGATCCCGCTACTCGAGTTAGAGAACTGTATGAGCGCATACAAAACCAACAATTGTTACAGATGGCCAATTTGGTAGAAAAACAGAAAAAGGAACAGCTGCTGTTGCAACAACTGTTCGAAGAGCAGAACAAACTGCTCTATAAACAACTAAAAACTATTTGTCCAAAATCACCCACAGAAATTAAAGAGGCTTGGGTTGAAAAAACTGATGATTCAGATTCAGCTCCTGTTAGTTTGAGTCAAGTCATAAACTATAGCCCAAAAGATAATGAACCACGGCAACGACCAGATGTGCCAACTAAGAAAAGAGATAAGAGAGACAGATCCAGCAGTTTTGGAAGGAATCCACATTCTAAACCAGAGTCTGGCAAACCCGAGATATGCCTTACAAATAAAGCAACTATTGTTCTCAATTGCAGTACACCTCACAAGAAAAACAAAAGTAATGGATCTCAAAATGGACAAAGTATGTCTCATGGGGATAACAGAATGAGGCAAGAGATTGAGACCAGCTCCATCTCGGAGAAGGAATATGAGGAGCCAATGTTGACTGATAGAACTAATGACACTTTAGCTGACCTGAATATTACATTTACTGATGACAGTGGCAATGAATTTATAAGTGAAGGTAAATATAATGTGTTCTGTAATTTGATAGATTCTGGATTAACACAGGATACTGTTATATATAGTGCTAGTGGCACAGATTAGTAGTAATGTAAAATGCACCATGTTAATAACCTCATACACTTCTGTTGAAACAAGGTTTTGTTATGATATATTACTGTTTTCTTTTTTAAAAAAGGAGGAGGATCTCAATTGGACTGTTTTTTTTGTTATTGATGGTTTATTTTTTAATCGACATGGTGACTCGAATGATGAAAAGTGGATCAGTAGTTTTTCAGAATTTTGAAAATACTGATTTTCCAGCAATTTTCGTCAATAACTCGATGATGTTTTGATGATTTATTTTTGTAATGATGTGTTGCAATATTGTAAACAGCAAAAAACACTTAAAAGGGAAGAGTACATAAACTTTTAAGGACTGACTTAAAAAAATGTTGACTGAAAAGCAAGAAATAATTAAATATTCGTCTTGAATATGAAGAGTTGGTGCCAAATTAGGAACTACTTAGCTCTAAACTTCAGTAATCTAGATAATTAATTATAAACATAGATTATATATAAAAGATATAACATTGAACATAATTATCTTCTTTGGAATATATTTAATTTTGCAGCATAATTTCAAATGAAATGATTAAATATTATTTTTAGTGAACAATTTTTGAAGTCAGTTTTAAAGTTTATTTTTAATTTTTTACGTACTATGCTATATATTTATCTTAAGTCGACGCATCACAGCGCAACGAACTCAGTTTTACGCGCGACTTATTATGTCCATTATCTCTTCAGAAATATGTGAGCAAGATGGACTACTATTAAAATCGATAAGATAAGATAGATCAAGATTTACGTACCAGAAACATGAGAAAGTACGATTTCTCAACAAAACCTGTCTTGCGATAATACACAAAACAGACTTCAGAAATTCAAATATTGTACAAAAAATATTAGAAATAGCAAGTTCTAGTTAATGGATCCATAAAGTATGTTTAATTATTTTTATTCAATATTTAAAAAAAAAGTACATTAGTAAATATATTAAGAGAACTCGAGTCGCAAAGTCGGTTGAAAATATTCATGAAATTGATCAGTTTCAGAACTTCATGAAACCTAGGTAAAGCCGATATTGACATATTTTTTAAATCACTACCATAGTATAAAACAAAGTCGCTTTCTCTGTCCCTATATCCCTATGTATGCTTAAATCTTTAAAACTACGCAACGGATTTTGATGCGGTTTTTTTTTATAGATAACATCCATTAAATAGTGGAGAAATACTGTTATTTTTGAGGTTTCTAATGTGATGTCGTAATAATATATAAAAGAAAGTCAGTTAGTTACACCATTTATAACTAAAGAACGGCTGTACCGATTTGGCTGAAAATTGGTGGGGAGGTAGCTTAGAGCCAGGAGACGGACATAGGATAGTAGCAGTAGTGGTAGGGGTTGGAGTAGTGGTTGGAGTAGGGGTAGGGCAGGGGCAGTGGCAGTTGTTTTCCACGGACGAAGGAAAGTAAATAGCAGGCAAGCCAACGTTTGGGCAGGACAACGTCTGCCGGGCCCGCTAGTATTGTATATTTTTCATTTCATATACTTTAAGGATCAATTAACTAGAACTTTCTATTTTTAATAAGTTTTGTACAATACTTGAATTGCTGAAGTCCGTTTTTGTATGGGACAAACGTTATGAGGCGTCTCCTTAAGGCGTCTTTGCCAAAGTCCATGAAATAAAAGTCGCATCCATTTTTTTTTTTTATTAATACTGTTTACACAGGTACTCTTAGACAGAACGTAGCCACCAACAGTCCGATGGCGAGAGAAGGTAAGAAACACGACTCCCGGGCCAGTCCGGCCAGTGTGGGTCAGGCGAGGAACATAACAGCAGCACTCAACAGGCAGGCGGCCAGGAGACAGCCACACAACTCCAGTCCTACACCGCAAGAGGTAAGGGAATACCGACAAATTATATTTTGAATCTTATTTGGCAAGAATTATACCTTTAGTACAGAAGTTTCCAAACTATTTTCTTTGCCAATTGACCCTAGTATGTCTAAATCAACACCTAGCTGAGGTCCACATGCGCCAGTTTGACTTCGAGAGATTTAGGACACATAAAGGAAGCAGGTTGCCAGCATTCGACGAGCCAGCGCGACACAGTCGGTGAAGTTAGCATGATAAGTCCCGCACTTTTATTTTTACAATATTAATTAAAAGTGGTATGGCTAACTTTATCGACATGTTTGAGCATGTAAAGTAAAAACTAAGGTATGATTTTTTTATTTCAAAATACAGCTATTTTTGGTAAGAAACTATATTAAATGGTATTTTTGTTTTCTATGCAGTATAGTTTGTTTTACCGACAGACGACAAAATGACGTCATCATTTAGGTATAAGACCTATTCTGCCCCATTTCTCAACTCATTTGTCTAACTGGTAGTACCAAAACCAAAAAACAAAGTAAAAGTTTTGAAATAAAAAAAGTTAGTTTACATACCGTATTAAAAGGCAACAGGTTACACCCAGATAGACAAAACTAACACGTTTTTTTTTTGTTCCCATTACTATAACGAATTAGGCGTACTATAATGAAACGATTTTAAATGACGTGTCATTTTAATATTATTGTTAACTTGCATAATTATCTATTGGTAATATTGGTATTACAGAGATATTTTGCATTTTTCAGTAATATTTCATATATTTTGTTAATGATTGCGCTACGTATCGCTTCCTACGCTTATGTATTTCTTTCTCTTTTAGTATGCTTTACGTGTCTTAATTTAAAATTAGTATGTCTGTCTGTACTGTAGGTAGTAAGTTGAATAACTCCTATACAATTAAATGTTTATCATTTTAAACTTATCAATAATAGTTTTTAATTATTGTAATCTATTTTAAAGTATGCATTATATTCTTGTTAAAAGATAAATATGTTTATATTTTGCATTTCCATACAAAAAAGCGCCTTAACTGAATAAATAATGATATTTGACTTCCTGCTACGCCTACACTGTGTTAGCTATTCTGTGTGTATACTGTATACGTTCTGCATGTTTGTATTCCATGTTACAATAGTATGTTGTCTATGCGTTTTAGCGGGAGGCAGCCACAAAGATAGTGGCTCATGCCAAAGGTTACCTCGTCAGGCGACTGTTAGCCACGGAACGGATACAGGAGACTGTTCAGACGATCCGGGACGCCCTGTTGTGCGCGCTCACGTTGCACCAGGACCGCGGCGGGATCCGGGGGCCCGATGTAGAGTTGCATCGTAGGCTTATACAGCAGGTGACTATGGGCGACGTGGCATGTCTTCTTCAATACTGATTACACTGCTTTGCTTTTACTTTTTAATGCTAACCTTTAAATATCTACTTGGCAAAGAAATAGGTCCAGCTAACAATATTTTCGGGTGGGATTACAATACAATCTGCTTCGGCCCGGCGCGGTCATGATGGATCAGTCAGGACATGTTACTTTATATGCAATAGACATCATACCTGTTGTAGTACTATAGGTATACCTGTGTAGGATGGACCGATTTCTTTGCTGTTTTAAACTGTTTTTGTGTGTTTTAAATGCATGTTCTTTGTACTTTTAATTCTTTAGATTTGTTAACTGTTACAGCTAAGGTCTGTCCATTTGTAGTTTTACTTGTTATTTGCTTCAAAAGTTCAAAACAGCGATCCTCCATCAATTTTAAAATTAGTTGTTAATTTTGAAAAAGCAGTGAAGCAATAAGGCATTCAGAAGTGTTGTCTCTCATACATAATACGCACAAGTCTTCATATAACATAAGAAACTTGCGCAGTAGGTAGCTCATTTATAAGAAAATGTAAAATAATTTTAATGTAAATTACAATTTGCTATCCCTACATAGATACGGTACGGTTAAGGATCTACCTGCAACCCTATATTCTATGTAAAATCTTTCATTTTACTAATATCTCAAAATAATTTAGTCGCAGAAATTTTATTAAAGCGTAGTACAGACATTTGAAACTAGATCTAATGCTTGTTTATGTATTAGCTACAACACATGTAACATAATTATAAGTTTGATTAAAATACGTTATTATATATTGGCAAGTATAGGCCAATAGTTTAGTTTCAAATGTGTGCTAGAATGTTATGTACATCTGAATGATTTTTAATTATTTATTTATGAGGCTACTTGGTTGCAAGCAAAGGCATTTTCGTCAGTTGAATATGTCGACGATAGTTCCAACTTTGAACACCCAGTCAAATACGTTATTGGCGCTAGTTTACGCGCAATCCACAACATTTCAAAATTTTAACACCCTAATTTTATTAGCCTATATGAAAGTAGGTGAAAAATTAAGGTACCCGTATTTTTTGCTTTTCTAAAATTATAACTTTAACACTCTTAAATTAATTTTTAAATATTACATTTTTAGAAAAAGCCGATGACGGCTAAAAGTATCAGGTGTCTATGCGTATTCTGTTTAAAAAAAAAGAAATGACATGAGCTGCGTGCTTTGTTCGTTTCATTCGTTCAATAGTTCGTTCATGGTTCTTTTGTTTCATTCATTATTGTTTATTTTTAGTTTATAATTTAAAATTAAATTTTATTCACTTTCATCAACAAAGATGGGTAGAGAAGCACGTAAATTAAATTCCCTTGTATCAATTCTATTCTATTTTTTCGTGTTATGGCTCCATCAGTAGTCCCCTTGTATCCTGTTTTGTTTTTACAACTACAACTAATACTTTTTATTACCAGTTACCTTTGCAGGCAGAGAATATAGTAGCTTTGACCCGTACTCGTTACACAGTGTAGTTTTTTCAAAATATCTCTTAAACCACTGACTAAAAAAATAAATAAATATGTGTATCGTGTTAAGCAAAGGAAGATCTCCAAACGGATTTTTAATTTTGGTACTTAACGAAAAATGAAATGTTGTGTATTGTATGCTATTTCCCTGCTCAATCCCGTCTTCATTATTAGCTCATGACGGCGCGGTCGTATGTTCTGGAACCGTTAAACTTTGTTCTTTAGTATGGACAATGAGAGTCATCGTTGTATCTATTGAACTGCGTCCGTACCACTAACTTAACATTAGTTTCAAAACTCGTTCAGGGGCCTTACCACTAACATTAAAGGAGTGCTAATTTGTAATTTAGTTCGGGCAAACGGCAAAGTGTCAATATCAGTGCGTCGATAGAAGGCGCTCTTTCACAATACTCTATTGAGCTATAGTACTTAAAATATAGCTTGATACCTATGATAGTTACCATAATTAAAAAAAGGCATAATAGGCGGACTGCCGACAGAAGTAAAAACTTAAGTGGTTTTAATTTATAAGTAGGTATTATAACGTATAATAAATAGCGATCGCTGATATGCCATCTTGCAGTCTTGCACATACTAGCAAGTTAGCGCTAATTGTGGCCCCTTGATCAACGAGTATATATGTATTGTCCAGATAACGGCGGCATGCTACACGCTGCACGAGACCTTCGTGAGCAGTTCCCCGGCGGAGAGGTGTAACCTCATCTCGCAGGACCGAGACCGACGTCGGGCGCTCGTACACAGGCAGACCACGCCCACCTCACGACGACACACCACCAAAGTCACGTGAGTATAATAAGATGAGCTAGAGTGGGGAGGACGCGGGACGACCATCCAAATAGTCTGTTTCTAGGGCACGCGGAAAAACGGTCATGTTATGTTAATATTAACCGTTAACCGATCATATGAAAAACTGAGCTGAAATTGAGCCATCCTCGCGATTGTCAGCCTGTTCAAAGTTATGAGACTAAGTATACTAAAGTTTCATTAACAAAGCACTCCAACATTCACCTCTCCAGATCTCCAGAGAAGCAACGGCCCATGTGTACCCCCTACTACCGTGCCGGGTGCTCCCAGATAGAGCTAGCTAGTCAGAGAGAGAGATGCTGTTATTTGGGATGATGGTGTCGCACGTAGTTGTTTGGTCATGTACCGCACTCGAATAAAATATCTTTGCACCGTTTTGACTTTAGAAGAAGGACAAACAAATATACAAACAAACAATTTATAATATTAGTAAGGATGATATCGACAAATGTACAACATATTACGTATACAGGGACGTAATGTCACAAAGTCACAGCGGAGTGTTCCCCGCTCGTCACACAACCGTCAGGACGTCACACTCGCAGTTCACCGACATGACGCGGTCCAACTATGGTAACGATCAGTGACAATGTATGTGCCAGCTTTTTGAGACTGCATCATATTGTCTGGCATGAACATTTTTTTTGCAGCATGTATTTGTGCACTTTTGTGTTGTGAATTTTGATCTTTTTTTTCTATTAAGTACTACCTATTTCGTTGCAAGATGATTTTTTTGCTAATACAATTTTTCATTTTCTGAAGTGTTTTTGCTGAAATGTTTGAAACTAAAATAGTTGCCATTACATGGGAAATCTGTCGCATTATCTTTGATTTTACTTGCCGAATATGTGGATGCGTCTAGCCATATTCATTTAACATCACACATTCAAAAAGTTATGGACATGCAATGTAGTCTGCCTACACTAATAAGAGTTCAGATATTATATATTTATTTTATTCTTATAGAAATACGTATATTTTCAGAAACATTTAGCGGGTGCGACAAGAGCGTCCCCGCGAACCCCGGCCGCTACCTGCCAGCGCCGCGACGGAAGCCGTGGCGCTGACAAATACAGTGGCCGCCGTGCTTCTCGCGTTGCTGATAGCTTACACGGGTCAAATTTTAAGTCTATTTTTGTTTTGCGCAGTGCGCACCGAATGTCAAAAGCGCAACTTATTTGGCGTAAATTATACATAACATAGACGTCCTGTGGGGTTGGCATACTTAGGACCGCGACATCTTTTGTTTCGTCTCAAAGGCTAAAAACGGGTTCGCACTAATGGCCACCCAAGGAATGCTCAGCCCGAGAATGTCCTAGCAAATTCCCGAAAGATGTCGCGGTCCTAAGTGTAATCCCACTGTACTGAGAAATATTAAACCCAAAACAACCACACCATCACGGCCTTTATACCTTGTGGCGTGTCCACAAAGGCCCGTTGCCCATATTAAATTAGTGAATATGTGTATCTCGTAGCATCAACCACTGTGAGTTCAGTAAACCCTATCTCATTGAGTACCAGCATGAGACAGTATGTGGGAAGACGTGCCAGCATCTAAAAATGTGTAGGTACCTATGTAAAGTAAAACTTACGGTAGATGTTTTTTATATTTTTATTTCAAAGATTAAGTTATTAAGCAATTTGAATATTTTTGTTTTCGGATTTTTTATAATAAATAGCTTTCCGCCCCCGGCTTTGCCCGCGGATATTTTAGATCAAAATGGATATCGTAGCGTTCTATTCGTGAAAGATTTTTTAGAATCGCTTCAGTAGTTTGAGAGATTATCTCTTACATCCAAACTTTATCTCTTTATAATATTAGTATATATATTTAAAAAATGACGTTATCATTTAGGTATAGTAGCGATTCTGTCCCGTGGTACTACGCGTTTGTGATAAAAGTAGTACCACGGCCCTTAAAGTGCCCAGTAATATAAATGTCTATACAAAATGTGCCAAGCAGACGAACATTTTAATGCGTTTTATTTTTTTTCAACACACTTGCTCGTAACGCGAGTCTTAACTTTTAGACCCATAATATTTAAAGCAGTGGCACGTCAAGCCGATATTGGACAGGGAACCGGATGGCGAGTGGTAATCTGGGCCTTTGAGTGGTACAGAGTCCCCTGGTAGCGGCCAAAGTGACCCCAAATGGACAGGGGCGGCGATATGGGGGTGGGGCAAAATCGATTTTTTTTTGTAAAGGCAACCGGATAAAAATGCGGTAGCATTAAAGGAAATACCCTAATTATATAATACATTTTTTTTTGCCAGCCGAAACACGCGGGCCGTTCTTGCACTAGCGAGTAACAAAAAAAAAAGTGAAAAGGCAACTGCTTCAAAATTAGTGAACATACTTATTAACACCACCAAACGTTGGGAAAAAATTGCCATCCGATCCTGATGAGCAGTTTCGGAGAAACAACCCCTCAAAGTCGCCGAAAAACCCTTTTTTTCGATTGTTTCAACAATAATTAAAAAATAATAATAAAAATTGTTCAAATCGGATGGCATTCGAAATTTATACTGTCTTAAGTACAAATAATGGTGTGTATCAATGCCATCCGATTTCGATTAAATTAACCCCTATTTAGCCACCCCCCAAACCTCATGAAAATATCAAATTTGGGGTCACTTTGGCCGCTACCAGGGGACTCTGTACCACTCAAAGGCCCAGATTACCACTCGCCATCCGGTTGCTTGTCCAATATCGGCTTGACGTGTGCCACTGCCTTGAATATAATCCCATATATAAAACACGCGTGCTTTTTTACTTTACATTACAGCACAAGAGTTATAATATAACCCAATGAAATTAAATTCGTACAAGATTGCAAATTGTATGTGTCCACAAAGCATTCTTAATTTAACCGCATAATACAGTTTTATTTTTTAATCACGACTTTGTTGGCTGTTTGGCGAAGTTACCCGTGTTTTATCTAGCGCGACGCGGGAAAAAACAAAACATTTGAGAATTGTACTTTAATTAATTGTTTTAATAATTAAATGTTAAAACCACATGAAGTTTGTTTTTTCCTCGCAAGTGTGTTGAAAAACGTCGTATGAAACGCGTGTGCTTTGGTCATTACATACTCAGCTTTCTTATACCGCTCGCCTAGTGGCTCGCGCTGATACCGCCTCGTACGTAATGACCAACGTAGCACTTTTTCCTACTGTCATTGCCTTGTTGTTGTTGGTACTCGGTCTTTACATCTCCCTCCACTCCTTCATCCTCTATCGTTTTAAATTGTACTGTACGTCCGTCCGGCCAAATTAACTCGGTCATAATGACATTCCAAATATTTAAATTTATTTGCATTTTGTTTATTCAAGTAAATTGTGCTGGAAATATGCAGGAAGATAATACCGTATTTTTAATAAATTATTTATAGTATATCTAAGTATAAATATAACCATTTTGTAATTATAAATAAGAAATAGTAATGAGATACAGAAGCGATACTCAAAATGATGAAGGTTTTAGAACATAGTTTTGATTGTTTTTTATTTAAATTTAAAAATACGTTAATTTCATTTCAATGAAATACAATATTTTAAAATTAAGTGCCTAAGTTTATCTTTTAATCATGAAAGTTTTTTTTTATGTTTTTTAGTATTGATATTATTATAAACTATTTCCATATTACCTTACCTTTAAACAAAGCCGTGTTTAACAAAGGTTATATTAATGTTTTGTCTCAATCTTTTATATTGAATGACAGATTTGTAAAAGAGTGACAAAACATTTTAGCTAAACGATTTTGTGGCTCTTGCTTGTTTAGAATGTAGGTTGTGCACTTATTAGATTAATCAAATTTATGCTTTTTAAAATAGCAAGTTTAATATATAGAGAAACATGGTTTCTTAATGCAGCTAACATAGCATTTCTTCTATGTATTTTGGGCATTTATTGGCAAGTTTGAAGGTGTAAAGCCAAATCTAGTCAAGCATTCTTGATTTCTCTGTAAATGTATTGGAGCATTAGGTTTATTGGATCATTTTTTACAGGAATGAAAGTTGTGAAGGTTTAGTTTTTTATATGAAAAACATTAAATTTTAAGGGTTTTATTAGTAAAACTTATTGTTGATAGATTTGACGAGACTTAAAATTTCCAAGAACACAGAAGTGAGATTACTGTTAGAGACGCCTCTGTGACCAATAAAATGTTTTACAATACGACTATACATAGTTTTATTTCGTGAAATGAGAATTTGTATAATTCATATTTGTTTATTATTAATGTTCCATAATAAGTCTGAAGCCAAAATATATTAAACTAGATCAAATAAAACACTGTTGACAACAAAATAATATAAAAGGTAGCTTAGTGTAGAGACCGCTAGACCGGCAACGTGTACTTGACGTAGGGCACCTCTACGTCCTCCCCGGACTCGTCGTTACAGCACAGCTCGAACACCAGCGCGCGCACGTGCGGCTCCAGGCGACGTTTGGACACCCGCGTCACCACCTCCGACATGGGCAGCGACAGGCGCTCTTGACACTTGTTCTTGGGCATGAAGAACGAGTAGAGCATGCACACGCCCTGCGACAACATGGTGATCTCTAGTCGGTGTTCGTTCTTGAAGTAGTCGAGGAACTGTTGCAGCGTGAGCTCCCCGCGCACCTCGAACCTGTCCCACAGCGTCCAGCTGCGGTCGTAGTACTTGTTGGTGGGCGCGGCGATTGGCTCCGAGAACCCGAAGAAGGGCAGAGCGAGATTGACGAAGCCGTTCTTGAACTCTTCGAAGGTGTCGGCTCCGCGAGCCAGCTTGTACAGCTCGAGACAGGCGAGACCGGCGACTACGGAGGTTGTAGTAGCGATGGCCGGTATGATCTTCCCGGCGATCAGCTTGGAGCGAAGTCTGTCTGCGGGCGGGATACGGTAGTTGGCGGCGCGCAGGTTGGACGCGGCCACTATGAAGTCCATGTGGAAGTTGGCGTCATCGTCTTTCTCGAATTCTAGCGGAGTGACGCGCAGCCCGGAAAGCTTGCCGGGCGAGGGGAGAGCCTCCACCAGCGACTGGAGCTTGTCGGCGTCCGTGTCATCGCTGCCCTGCTGGAGCTGAGCGTCCGTCACCGCGATCTTGATGCCGGACTTGGGGCTGAACTCGGGTACCTGGAGTACAACACACTCATTAATATCGCTGCCGGTCGATACTATAACTTTAAGTTTACATCTACCAAGTCCTATATCAACAAATACATGAGTACTACCAGCGAGGGTGACAGTTCAAAATGAAAATGCTAGATAAATTACATTATACTAAATTATATCAACATATTACACAACAATCTACAGATATTAGTAGAACAAAATACCGGCTCGTTATTTTTGGTGAGAGAAAACTTTCCAGACTGCTCTTCCAATACCAAACCCGCTTTAGGACTGAATTCTGGTGTCTGTTAGCGATAGAATAATCAAATTTTATTATTATTAATAATGTAATTTATCCATTCATCACGCAAACTCTTGCTCAACAAACGACCAGATAACTCTTTTAGACCATCTACAGTAGCCAGCAGAAAATAATACCCATTGAGTTACGATTTTTTTATATACAAAAGAATAGAGTTAGCAATAACAGCTGTCATCCCCTTCCAAAAGTACACCAATAAAACGGTGTACTGACACAAATTTGTTCTAAATGCATAACCTTCGCCCCTAAGGCTTGCGTTTTCATATGTCTAACGCTATCGTCTCTAAGGCCCGACGGGTAATATATTCTGCCGGCAACTGTAATTCGCATCCGCTACAAGTTCAATACCAAAGAACAAAAATAGTTACACACCTGAACACTGACGGCGATCTTAGCTATGCTCTCCCTGTCCACGCAGCTCGGTATACCGTATACATGAGCTCGTAAATTAGCTGCCGCAATCACGTAATCTAAATGCAGTTCATTATCAGGATCGAAGGTGAGGGGCGCCGGACACCGCTTGGGTCCGGACCAGAACGGCTGGCCACTTGTGGTGAGCTGAGGGGTAAATATTGACGTAAATTTCAATCCCAATTGTAAAACCCCGAGTTTCATTTCGTTGCGATAGCGACTGTAGCGACAATGTTATTGAAATGGAGTTGTCTCATATGCTACTCGATTTCAATAAAATTGTTACTGTTGTCGTCATTGCAACTAAATTTAATTTAGGATTTGAATTTAAACTTGAAGTAAAAAGTTACCTGGTCCGGCGGGAAGTTGTATAATAGTTGCTTGATCTGGTTGGCGTACTGAGTCTCCCAGTGGAAGCGGGCCCATACTACACAGTCTGCGAACTTGAGCGGTCGCTCCACGATTGCGTTCTGAAAGTTATTATACGTTGTATTAGAAACCTGATATAACTCTTTAATGTTTATTGGAAGCTCTTCCTTTTAGCTCTGTATAATAACCCACCACATTCATAATCTTACGCGTGGTTTCTACACTTCTATAAATCTCTAGCTTTCCGCCCCCGGCTCCGCCCGTGGATATTTTCGAACTAAATAAAATATAACCTATAAGACTCGGGATAATGTAGCTTTCTATTAGTGAAACAATTTTTAGAATCGGTTCAGCAGTTTGAGAGATTACACCCTACATCCAAAATTTACCTCTTTATAATATTAGTGTAGATCAACTACTATTGGTATCCGGGTTCTCCTTAAAAACCGGTCTACCTTCGTCAGTGTTCTCTCTCAACATACAACTTGAGGTCCCGTGAAACTGTGTTACATGCCAATTATTTTCCACCACTTGGTTGTCTTACAATAAAAAGAGTACTACCTGATTCATTAAGAACCCGCCACATAATGTTTGTCCCATACTAGTTACATGCAGCAGCTATTCATAAATTACGCTATAACTATGTCTTGGTCTTGGGTTCTTCTAAATTAAAATAGCTTTCGAAAGATGTTATGGTAGTAAAAATTAAATTCTGTTGCACCTAAGTTTTATAAAGCTCTGAAAGTCCTCAAGTTCTCATAGAAATGTTCACATGCTTTAGGAAGACATTAACTACAACTTAGTTATTTCTAACAGTACTTTTATAGCTGAAGTTCTCTCAAGACCGATTTTGTTATGAAATCGTACTTCCTCTGTTTCTGGTACGTGAATCTTGGTCCATTTAATCTTATCGATTTTAATCGCAGTCCATCTTTCTAAAGAGATATGGACAAAATGGGTAGCGCGTAAAACTGAGTTTGTTGCACTGTGATACGGAGCCTTAAAGAATGTCGGATTTACAATTTGCTATATTGTGTAAGCAAGAGACCCATACAAAAGCCACCACTTATAAATGTGGTATTAAACCGTGTGTTACCTTGACACTCTCGATAGCGTCAAGAGGCTGTGTGCCGGGCAGCTTCATCGTCCGCTCTAGGAACGCCGGGTCTCTTAAATACTGCGCCGCGTACTCAGCGTCCTGTCGGAACAACCTGAAACCGTACATGTATATTACCATATTTTAATTCTCGTACAATCGCCGAGCATGTATGATGCATATAAAGTCAGGATCGTAGCAAATGGCATTCTTGGGATAAAAGGTTTTATATGTATAATGGAAGATCCTTGCTGCATGCATGCTCGCACTAATATCGAGAGAGCCTACCACAAAATCCACAATATTTTACAAATTAATTCCAAGCTCATTTAATAAATTAGAATTTTGTTTCCATTGAAATTTTATTTAATTTAATCAAAAAGGAACGTTTCAAATCTCACACTATATATAATAATAGTATCAGTCAGTAATTATTTATTGGCAACACTTTAAATTATTTGTAATGTAGTGGTTATATTCGTTTGTTATTTGGCGACAATCTTTACTCTATTGTCGATCGTTGTCGATTGACAACATGAATGTAAACAATGAAAATTTAACATAATTTAATGAATTTCGAACACATATATAAATATTTATTTTGTGCACACCTCCATATCTCATACTCCTCTGTGACGTGCAACATGGTTAACAAGGGGTACAAACTTTAGTCTTCACGTATTTATATATATAGAACATTAAGACAGTTCGGTGAGCACTGATCATTTGATGAGTTGAAGTATTATGTCACCTTACCATACCAACTAAAATTGCACTTGAGATCGTGGTGCGTACCCAGATCTTGCACGTTATCGTAACAGTTGTTAAATTCTGTTACAAAAGTTTAGTTAGTTCTCGACACGATAGCGATATGATAAATTAAACAACTGTAGGTTACCCTTCAAACTCGTCCCTCGCCCACTGCAGCGTGTGTTCGATGGCGTTGGGGAAGTTCTTGAGGGTGCAGATGGGGATACTCTTCTCTGGGGGGTCTTGTGACGAGCTGTACGACTCTGTCAGGAACGGTACCACCACCTGGGGGAAACAAATAGAGATACCATTAAATATACTGCCATTGGGATAGACTTACTCTATATAGTTTAAACCGAGTATCAAAAGGAGGTTAGTTAGATGTAATGTTAAAATTAAATTTTTGCGTACAGGGAGGGCCGGTAAGTGATATAGGCTACTTTTTATGTTACTCCTAACCTTTAAACGGCCTACACAACGCCATACATTAATAACCTTTTAAATTGTACAATATGTAGCGTTGCAGGACCGACTTACCTGGTCGACACGTGTGCGGTATTCTACATCTACGATATTGAGACACTTAAAAATTCTTTAGAACAGATGACGGCAATATTATTGTTTGTTGTTTTGATGAAACGGCCTCCTCGTGATCTGCGCAATGAGGGCTACCTCAGCGTTACGCGAGCTCTAAACTAACTCTAGGATGTATAGCACACTGACCTGTGTATTACCCTTGGTCCCAAGAGTGCCGCTCTCCAACAGCGGCTTCCTGTAGTAGACACACCGACGATCCATATAGATGCGCGCGTCAACGTTGTCTAGCGCGTTGGCGACACCGTCGAGCTCCTCGAAGAACCCGTCGTTGTAGACGGCCTCAGTCTCTGGACAGACGCGGTTCTCCTGCGCGAGGATATTCACGTCCGGGTTCATGCGTTTGATCACCTGCAAATATCAGACACGTTAAATCGTTACTAATTAAACGAGTATAGACGTGAGGTAACACAAACTACAGTATCGGTGGGAGTAACACAGATAGACATTGGGTCAGTGCGATGGGCGTCCTGGCGTAGGATCAGCAAATCATGGCATATTGTTGGACATCGTATTTTATTGCAATATTATTTACTTTCTTTTTCAGCTCATGAACCGAATTATCGGGCCAGTGGTATCCAGCATAATTCTTCCTCCTTTCTATCAGCAAAAGACAATTAGTTCGCTATAGTAACCGGTCGCAAATTTTAAACGCCTAACCCATTTTAATAGCATGCAAAAAAATTACATTTCTAGTGTCAAATCAAGTTTTATTTATGTATTCTGTTAGTTGTTCGGTAAAAGCGTCGGTTGCCGATAACATTTTGACCAAGTCTGTTGAGGTATTTTAAGATGAAAAATTGTATGCTTATCCTTAGTACCTTAGCGGCGGTGGTGGACTTGGCAGTCTGCACGTCATGCGGCCGGAACAAGAACTGCCTGTTCAGGTTCGACCGCTCGATCAGGTCCATGTCGGTCACCGTGATGCGACCGTTGCGCGACCCCACACCGATCATAGCGAAATTCTTCAGTAGCTCACACCCGATAGCGCCGGCGCCTGCACAACAACACGGATGTGGATGATATGGGATGAAAGGTACGCGCGACTGTCTCTGTTTTTATTGTTGCCTAGGGACATAATATTGTAGATATATAAGAGCAACAAGTGTTCATTTGAAGCAAGAGTTGGGTTGGGAGCCGCACTTTCTACCGATTAACACATTGTACTATACCTACGAACGAGGAAAATAAAATAAATTCACTTAAAAAACACGCTCGCCATTTTCACTTTTTTCGTCCCGGCTTCGCCCGTGGAGCCCATATTAACTTAGTTCATACAAAAATCCCATAAAAGGCACTTTCCGGTTTCCCGATTTTTTCTATTTTCCGGGTAACTTTTCAAATTTGTCTTTCCCTAAAAACCCCGTCGTCTGGACACAACAAAAAAATCAACCAAATCGGTCGAGCCGTTCGCAAGTGATGATCTTTCATACATGCTGCAGCAATTTATTAATAGATGATCAACAGCTTACGTTCCATCACTGAAACTATATTAAATAACTTATAGATTTTATTGTATTCTGGACAACTGTAACAACTGTAACAACTGTAACAACCATACAACATCATATTTATACCATACAGTCAGTGCCTTACAATTTGAAATATATGCAGATGTCATGAGCTTAGAGCATGTTATTATTAAACATGATAAGAAGGGATCTAAAGAAAATATATTACATTGTACTAAAATGTCTTCTTATAAATAATATACATTTTGATACAACAGAAAAATATATCTTTGTTTATTTATCAGTAAGAGTACAACAAAAGATCCCAAACTAATTGACTGATGAAATCTCAGTTTTGTAGACCTATCATTAGAGGTCAACTATTGTTTTCTAAAGAGCCCCAAAAAAGTAGTTATGACATTTTGATGTATTTTATAAAACAATATTAAAGAGTCGATGAACTTTCAAAGGTTGTTGACATTCCTTATCCTATAATCATAATCGTATTATTTTGAATTTGATTATCTTGCTAATATATTTATTATTAAGTTTTATTATTGCAGTCACAGTTAAATGGATTTGGATGATATGAATAATGAAATTTTAAAACGAAAGAGTAATGTCCTAATGACATTGAAAAAACCGGCCAAGTGCTCACGAAGTGTTCCGTATGCACTTGGTTTGACGCCACCATATGGAGCAGGAACAAATTAACGCGAGACTAAAACACTAGGCCGGGGTTTATTATTTGTTGTTATAGCAGCCATAATAATACACACAAATTTCAAGTGTCTACCTTCAAAAGATACAGCCCTGTGACAAGCGGACAATATTCTTTGTTTATTTTACTTTCATGGAAAAGGCAATAAAACTGTAATACTATACAGCCAATTCTTATTTTATTTTTATAATAAAAGTAATTAATTTCGCTGACTAAACTGTTGTGAAACACACATATATAAACACTAGGCAGATGTTTTCGACTTTTTTGGGTAATTCTGCTTTCTCTGTCATAATAGGAGCGTAATGTGTTTCTTTCCTTCTATAATTTGTGATAAACACTAAATAATGGTGAAAAAATAATAATAAAGTCGGAAGAAAGTAACTTTTGGAAAATCATTTCATTAACCATTTTATTCCGTGTAACGATCATCGTTTGAAAATAGCTAAAACGACATTGCTGCGACAATGACAAGGAGAGTACGGATTTTTTAAATAGCGCCAAGATGGCGTTGCTTTGGCGCTGCTTAAAACGAGCAGAGTAGGCCCGCAGTAGTTCCAGATTACTCCCTTCACATTTATACTAACACTAGCGACCCGTCCCGGCTTCGCACGGGTAGCAGAGCTAATTATGCCTACCTTGCTCCCAGTCAGCTTGACATTTTCCAACGTCAGACTTCAACTATCATCGTCATATTTCAATCAGTTTACACAAAATATTAATGAATAGCGACCCGCCCCAGCTCCGCACGATCTGATCTGAGGATGATACTACTACAGAATGTCTTTATAATATATACAACGTTCACAGCTTTTTTGTCATAAGGCCGGTACCGCTATGTCCCTGCATTTTAAATCTGTAATATCTTCGAAAATATTAGTAAAGGGCCACATTGATCTATATTAAATGCACAATGTATTTAAGGTACTTAATTGGATAAGGATTAATGCTGTATTGCTTAAAATCGCTTCGTAAATAAGCCATTATTTCTCGTAAAAAGTAAAGGATAAAAAATAGTTATTGTGGGTTATCCCTAAGATATAGACATATACAATCGCTGACTTTTTTGTAGACGTTTTTAAGGTGTACAATACTGTAATACATTCATTTGATCTATCTCGTAGAGTTCAGCCAGCGTTTCCAATGTAAGCGCAAAAAATGTGTTTATTTGCGACATGACATTAGAAACCTCTAAAATGATCAGTGTTTCTCTACTATATTATGCATGTTATATACATATAAACCTTCCTCTTGAATCACTCTATCTATTAAAAGCCGCATCAAAATCCGTTGCATAGTTTTAAATATCTAAGCATACATAGGGACAGACAGACGGGAAGCGACTTTGTTTTATACTATGTAGTGATTATAACAAGGTAATGTTTGTATGCTTGTAAAAAAGCGCCTACTAATAATTGCTGTAAATAGTTGAAGAGTTCGCTCGACTGTCTTTCGGCTCCATCATCAGATCCGACTCCAGAACTTCATTAAATAGTAGTGCTTTAAAATACTTAACGAAAAAAAATTAACAAATGCACTAGTTTCCACTACGACTTTCGAAGATTCCCCTCGATTTCTCTAGGATGCCATCATCAGATCCTGATATCCTTATTATAATAAAGAATCATCAAAATCGGTTCATAAACGACGAAGTTATCCGCGAACACACATAAAAAATATATACGGTCGAATTGAGAAACCTCCTCCTTTTTTTGAAGTCGGTTAAAAAATAGCAACGTCTTGCTATTTTATCTCTCAGGCGTTTATACGTTATATACTATTTCCATGCGAGTGAAACCGTGGGCTAAAGTTAGTTCCCAAATATTAGTATAATAGTTGACATAGTATAATTATTTTGGTATTAACTAAATGTGAAAATAATATGGAACACATTTTCTTCATATATAAAAAAAAATTACATATTGGTCTCAGCTACGAATGAATGTTCTTAATTGTTTCATTATCATTTGTATTATCAATCAAATCAAAGTGTGAACAATAAAAGTATATTTTGATAGTTTACTTCATCACCGTCGTGAAGTTAGCGGCCAAAAGTTAGCGGCCAAAGTAAACCGACCAAATTAAAGAGACTATATTTTTTCTCGCATATTAACCTAGCTGTAGGTATTTAACTATTTATATAAGAATAAATATTACATGTAGGTTTATATAAAAAGTAAGAAAAATTAAAAGTGTAAAAATCTCACAATTCGATATTTAAAAAAAAATATGTTTAAGAAATTGCTTAGTGCCACTCCAAAATTCAGTCAGGGTGACGCAGAATGAAGTGCTATTTGAGGTGAGGAGGGCGTTAAGGATTTACAGTGGCTTCTTCAGGGTCACATATAAAGGAAAACGAAAACATCGACTATATACAATATCTCGACATTAAAAAAATATTTTTGTTCAAGCAATTGCTTGGTGCCACTCTAGAATTCAGTCAGGGTGATGCAGAATGAAGTTCTCTTTAAGGTAAGGTAGTATTTAAGGACTTACGGTGGCTTCTTCAGGGTCACATCTAAAGGATAAGAGGAACATTGGCAATATTCAATATCTTGACATTCAAAATTTAATTTTGTTCAAGAAATTGCTTGGTGCCACTCTAGAATTCAGTCAGGGTGACGCAGAATGAAGTTCTCTTTAAGGTGAGGTAGACTTTAAAGACTTACGGTGGCTTCTTCAGGGTCACATAAAAAGAATAAATGGATCATTGGCAATATTCAATATCTTGACATTCAAAATTTAATTTTGTTCAAGAAATTGCTTGGTGCCACTCTAGAATTCAGTCAGGGTGACGCAGAATGAAGTTCTCTTTAAGGTGAGGTAGACTTTAAGGACTTACGGTGGCTTCTTCAGGGTCACATAAAGGATAAAAGGATTATTGGCAATATTCAATATCTAGACATTCAAAACTTAATTTTGTTCAAGAAATTGCTTGGTGCCACTCTAGAATTTAGTCAGGGTGATGCAGAATGAAGTTCTCTTTAAGGTAAGGTAGTCTTTAAGGACTTACGGTGGCTTCTTCAGGGTCACATCTAAAGGATAAGAGGAACATGGACAATATTAAAAATCTCGATATTCAAAATTAAATTTTGTTTAAGAAATTGCTTGGTGCCACTCTAGAATTCAGTCAGGGTGACGCAGAATGAACTTTTCTTTGAGGTGAGGTGGACTTTAAGGACATACGGTGGCTTCTTCAGGGTCACATATAAAGGTTAAATGGATCATTAGCAATATTCAATATCTTGACATTCAAAACTAAATTTTGTTCAAGAAATTGCTTGGTGCCACTCTAGAATTTAGTCAGGGTGATGCAGAATGAAGTTCTCTTTAAGGTAAGGTAGTCTTTAAGGACTTACGGTGGCTTCTTCAGGGTCACATCTAAAGGATAAGAGGAACATGGACAATATTCAATATCTTGACATTCAAAATTTAAATTTGTTCAAGAAATTGCTTGGTGCCACTCTAGAATTCAGTCAGGGTGACTTAGACTCTCTTTAAGGTGAGGTAGACTTTAAGGACTTACGGTGGCTTCTTCAGGGTCACATAAAAAGAATAAAAGGAACATCGACAATATTAAAAATCTCGACATTCAAAATTTAATTTTGTTCAAGAAATTGCTTGGTGCCACTCTAGAATTCAGTCAGGGTGATGCAGAATGAAGTTCTCTTTAAGGTAAGGTAGTCTTTAAGGACTTACGGTGGCTTCTTCAGGGTCACATCTAAAGGTTAAGAGGAACATGGACAATATTAAAAATCTCGATATTCAAAATTAAATTTTGTTTAAGAAATTGCTTGGTGCCACTCTAGAATTCAGTCAGGGTGACGCAGAATGAACTTTTCTTTGAGGTGAGGTGGACTTTAAGGACTTACGGTGGCTTCTTCAGGGTCACATATAAAGGTTAAATGGATCATTGGCAATATTCAATATCTTGACATTCAAAACTAAATTTTGTTCAAGAAATTGCTTGGTGCCACTCTAGAATTTAGTCAGGGTGATGCAGAATGAAGTTCTCTTTAAGGTAAGGTAGTCTTTAAGGACTTACGGTGGCTTCTTCAGGGTCACATCTAAAGGATAAGAGGAACATGGACAATATTCAATATCTTGACATTCAAAATTTAAATTTGTTCAAGAAATTGCTTGGTGCCACTCTAGAATTCAGTCAGAGTGACGCAGAATGAAGTTCTCTTTAAGGTGAGGTAGACTTTAAGGACTTACGGTGGCTTCTTCAGGGTCACATAAAAAGAATAAAAGGAACATCGACAATATTAAAAATCTCGACATTCAAATTTTAATTTTGTTCAAGAAATTGCTTGGTGCCACTCTAGAATTCAGTCAGGGTGACGCAGAATGAAGTTCTCTTTAAGGTGAGGTAGACTTTATGGACTTACGGTGGCTTCTTCAGAGTCACATAAAGGATAAAAGGATTATTGGCAATATTCAATATCTAGACATTCAAAATTTAATTTTGTTCAAGAAATTGCTTGGTGCCACTCTAGAATTTAGTCAGGGTGATGCAGAATGAAGTTCTCTTTAAGGTAAGGTAGTCTTTAAGGACTTACGGTGGCTTCTTCAGGGTCACATAAAAAGAATAAAAGGAACATCGACAATATTCAATATCTTGACATTCAAAATTTAATTTTGTTCAAGAAATTGCTTGGTGCCACTCTAGAATTTAGTCAGGGTGATGCAGAATGAAGTTCTCTTTAAGGTAAGGTAGTCTTTAAGGACTTACGGTGGCTTCTTCAGGGTCACATCTAAAGGATAAGAGGAACATGGACAATATTCAATATCTTGACATTCAAAATTTAAATTTGTTCAAGAAATTGCTTGGTGCCACTCTAGAATTCAGTCAGGGTGACGCAGAATGAAGTTCTCTTTAAGGTGAGGTAGACTTTAAGGACTTACGGTGGCTTCTTCAGGGTCACATAAAAAGAATAAAAGGAACATCGACAATATTAAAAATCTCGACATTCAAATTTTAATTTTGTTCAAGAAATTGCTTGGTGCCACTCTAGAATTCAGTCAGGGTGACGCAGAATGAAGTTCTCTTTAAGGTGAGGTAGACTTTAAGGACTTACGGTGGCTTCTTCAGGGTCACATAAAGGATAAAAGGATTATTGGCAATATTCAATATCTAGACATTCAAAATTTAATTTTGTTCAAGAAATTGCTTGGTGCCACTCTAGAATTCAGTCAGGGTGACGCAGAATGTAGTTCTCTTTGAGGAGAGGTGAACTTTAAGGACTTACGGTGGCTTCTTCAGGGTCACATAAAGGATAAAAGGATTATTGGCAATATTCAATATCTAGACATTCAAAATTTAATTTTGTTCAAGAAATTGCTTGGTGCTACTCTAGAATTCAGTCAGGGTGACGCAGAATGAAGTTCTCTTTAAGGTGAGGTAGACTTTAAGGACTTACGGTGGCTTCTTCAGGGTCACATCTAAAGGATAAGAGGAACATCTACAATATTAAAAATCTCGATATTCAAAATTAAATTTTGTTTAAGAAATTGCTTGGTGCCACTCTAGAATTCAGTCAGGGTGACGCAGAATGAACTTTTCTTTGAGGTGAGGTGGACTTTAAGGACTTACGGTGGCTTCTTCAGGGTCACATATAAAGGTTAAATGGATCATTGGCAATATTCAATATCTTGACATTCAAAACTAAATTTTGTTCAAGAAATTGCTTGGTGCCACTCTAGAATTTAGTCAGGGTGACGCAGAATGAAGTTCTCTTTAAGGTGAGGTAGACTTTAAAGACTTACGGTGGCTTCTTCAGGGTCACATAAAAAGAATAAATGGATCATTGGCAATATTCAATATCTTGACATTCAAAATTTAATTTTGTTCAAGAAATTGCTTGGTGCCACTCTAGAATTCAGTCAGGGTGACGCAGAATGAAGTTCTCTTTAAGGTGAGGTAGACTTTAAGGACTTACGGTGGCTTCTTCAGGGTCACATAAAGGATAAAAGGATTATTGGCAATATTCAATATCTAGACATTCAAAACTTAATTTTGTTCAAGAAATTGCTTGGTGCCACTCTAGAATTTAGTCAGGGTGATGCAGAATGAAGTTCTCTTTAAGGTAAGGTAGTCTTTAAGGACATACGGTGGCTTCTTCAGGGTCACATCTAAAGGATAAGAGGAACATGGACAATATTAAAAATCTCGATATTCAAAATTAAATTTTGTTTAAGAAATTGCTTGGTGCCACTCTAGAATTCAGTCAGGGTGACGCAGAATGAACTTTTCTTTGAGGTGAGGTGGACTTTAAGGACATACGGTGGCTTCTTCAGGGTCACATATAAAGGTTAAATGGATCATTAGCAATATTCAATATCTTGACATTTAAAACTAAATTTTGTTCAAGAAATTGCTTGGTGCCACTCTAGAATTTAGTCAGGGTGATGCAAAATGAAGTTCTCTTTAAGGTAAGGTAGTCTTTAAGGACTTACGGTGGCTTCTTCAGGGTCACATCTAAAGGATAAGAGGAACATGGACAATATTCAATATCTTGACATTCAAAATTTAAATTTGTTCAAGAAATTGCTTGGTGCCACTCTAGAATTCAGTCAGGGTGACTTAGACTCTCTTTAAGGTGAGGTAGACTTTAAGGACTTACGGTGGCTTCTTCAGGGTCACATAAAAAGAATAAAAGGAACATCGACAATATTAAAAATCTCGACATTCAAAATTTAATTTTGTTCAAGAAATTGCTTGGTGCCACTCTAGAATTCAGTCAGGGTGATGCAGAATGAAGTTCTCTTTAAGGTGAGGTAGACTTTAAGGACTTACGGTGGCTTCTTCAGGGTCACATAAAAAGAATAAAAGGAACATCGACAATATTCAATATCTTGACATTCAAAATTTAATTTTGTTCAAGAAATTGCTTGGTGCCACTCTAGAATTTAGTCAGGGTGATGCAGAATGAAGTTCTCTTTAAGGTAAAGTAGTCTTTAAGGACTTACGGTGGCTTCTTTAGGGTCACATACAAAGAATAAAAGGAACATCGACAATATTCAATATCTTGACATTCAAAATTTAATTTTGTTCAAGAAATTGCTTGGTGCCACTCTAGAATTCAGTCAGGGTGACGCAGAATGAACTTTTCTTTGAGGTGAGGTGGACTTTAAGGACATACGGTGGCTTCTTCAGGGTCACATATAAAGGTTAAATGGATCATTAGCAATATTCAATATCTTGACATTCAAAACTAAATTTTGTTCAAGAAATTGCTTGGTGCCACTCTAGAATTTAGTCAGGGTGATGCAGAATGAAGTTCTCTTTAAGGTAAGGTAGTCTTTAAGGACTTACGGTGGCTTCTTCAGGGTCACATCTAAAGGATAAGAGGAACATGGACAATATTCAATATCTTGACATTCAAAATTTAAATTTGTTCAAGAAATTGCTTGGTGCCACTCTAGAATTCAGTCAGGGTGACTTAGACTCTCTTTAAGGTGAGGTAGACTTTAAGGACTTACGGTGGCTTCTTCAGGGTCACATAAAAAGAATAAAAGGAACATCGACAATATTAAAAATCTCGACATTCAAAATTTAATTTTGTTCAAGAAATTGCTTGGTGCCACTCTAGAATTCAGTCAGGGTGACGCAGAATGAAGTTCTCTTTAAGGTGAGGTAGACTTTATGGACTTACGGTGGCTTCTTCAGGGTCACATAAAGGATAAAAGGATTATTGGCAATATTCAATATCTAGACATTCAAAATTTAATTTTGTTCAAGAAATTGCTTGGTGCCACTCTAGAATTTAGTCAGGGTGATGCAGAATGAAGTTCTCTTTAAGGTAAGGTAGTCTTTAAGGACTTACGGTGGCTTCTTCAGGGTCACATCTAAAGGATAAGAGGAACATGGACAATATTCAATATCTTGACATTCAAAATTTAATTTTGTTCAAGAAATTGCTTGGTGCCACTCTAGAATTTAGTCAGGGTGATGCAGAATGAAGTTCTCTTTAAGGTAAGGTAGTCTTTAAGGACTTACGGTGGCTTCTTCAGGGTCACATCTAAAGGATAAGAGGAACATGGACAATATTCAATATCTTGACATTCAAAATTTAAATTTGTTCAAGAAATTGCTTGGTGCCACTCTAGAATTCAGTCAGGGTGACGCAGAATGAAGTTCTCTTTAAGGTGAGGTAGACTTTAAGGACTTACGGTGGCTTCTTCAGGGTCACATAAAAAGAATAAAAGGAACATCGACAATATTAAAAATCTCGACATTCAAAATTTAAATTTGTTCAAGAAATTGCTTGGTGCCACTCTAGAATTCAGTCAGGGTGACGCAGAATGAACTTTTCTTTGAGGTGAGGTGGACTTTAAGGACATACGGTGGCTTCTTCAGGGTCACATATAAAGGTTAAATGGATCATTAGCAATATTCAATATCTTGACATTCAAAACTAAATTTTGTTCAAGAAATTGCTTGGTGCCACTCTAGAATTTAGTCAGGGTGATGCAGAATGAAGTTCTCTTTAAGGTAAGGTAGTCTTTAAGGACTTACGGTGGCTTCTTCAGGGTCACATCTAAAGGATAAGAGGAACATGGACAATATTCAATATCTTGACATTCAAAATTTAAATTTGTTCAAGAAATTGCTTGGTGCCACTCTAGAATTCAGTCAGGGTGACGCAGAATGAACTTTTCTTTGAGGTGAGGTGGACTTTAAGGACATACGGTGGCTTCTTCAGGGTCACATATAAAGGTTAAATGGATCATTAGCAATATTCAATATCTTGACATTCAAAACTAAATTTTGTTCAAGAAATTGCTTGGTGCCACTCTAGAATTTAGTCAGGGTGATGCAGAATGAAGTTCTCTTTAAGGTAAGGTAGTCTTTAAGGACTTACGGTGGCTTCTTCAGGGTCACATCTAAAGGATAAGAGGAACATGGACAATATTCAATATCTTGACATTCAAAATTTAAATTTGTTCAAGAAATTGCTTGGTGCCACTCTAGAATTCAGTCAGGGTGACTTAGACTCTCTTTAAGGTGAGGTAGACTTTAAGGACTTACGGTGGCTTCTTCAGGGTCACATAAAAAGAATAAAAGGAACATCGACAATATTAAAAATCTCGACATTCAAAATTTAATTTTGTTCAAGAAATTGCTTGGTGCCACTCTAGAATTCAGTCAGGGTGATGCAGAATGAAGTTCTCTTTAAGGTAAGGTAGTCTTTAAGGACTTACGGTGGCTTCTTCAGGGTCACATCTAAAGGTTAAGAGGAACATGGACAATATTAAAAATCTCGATATTCAAAATTAAATTTTGTTTAAGAAATTGCTTGGTGCCACTCTAGAATTCAGTCAGGGTGACGCAGAATGAACTTTTCTTTGAGGTGAGGTGGACTTTAAGGACTTACGGTGGCTTCTTCAGGGTCACATATAAAGGTTAAATGGATCATTGGCAATATTCAATATCTTGACATTCAAAACTAAATTTTGTTCAAGAAATTGCTTGGTGCCACTCTAGAATTTAGTCAGGGTGATGCAGAATGAAGTTCTCTTTAAGGTAAGGTAGTCTTTAAGGACTTACGGTGGCTTCTTCAGGGTCACATCTAAAGGATAAGAGGAACATGGACAATATTCAATATCTTGACATTCAAAATTTAAATTTGTTCAAGAAATTGCTTGGTGCCACTCTAGAATTCAGTCAGAGTGACGCAGAATGAAGTTCTCTTTAAGGTGAGGTAGACTTTAAGGACTTACGGTGGCTTCTTCAGGGTCACATAAAAAGAATAAAAGGAACATCGACAATATTAAAAATCTCGACATTCAAATTTTAATTTTGTTCAAGAAATTGCTTGGTGCCACTCTAGAATTCAGTCAGGGTGACGCAGAATGAAGTTCTCTTTAAGGTGAGGTAGACTTTATGGACTTACGGTGGCTTCTTCAGAGTCACATAAAGGATAAAAGGATTATTGGCAATATTCAATATCTAGACATTCAAAATTTAATTTTGTTCAAGAAATTGCTTGGTGCCACTCTAGAATTTAGTCAGGGTGATGCAGAATGAAGTTCTCTTTAAGGTAAGGTAGTCTTTAAGGACTTACGGTGGCTTCTTCAGGGTCACATAAAAAGAATAAAAGGAACATCGACAATATTCAATATCTTGACATTCAAAATTTAATTTTGTTCAAGAAATTGCTTGGTGCCACTCTAGAATTTAGTCAGGGTGATGCAGAATGAAGTTCTCTTTAAGGTAAGGTAGTCTTTAAGGACTTACGGTGGCTTCTTCAGGGTCACATCTAAAGGATAAGAGGAACATGGACAATATTCAATATCTTGACATTCAAAATTTAAATTTGTTCAAGAAATTGCTTGGTGCCACTCTAGAATTCAGTCAGGGTGACGCAGAATGAAGTTCTCTTTAAGGTGAGGTAGACTTTAAGGACTTACGGTGGCTTCTTCAGGGTCACATAAAAAGAATAAAAGGAACATCGACAATATTAAAAATCTCGACATTCAAATTTTAATTTTGTTCAAGAAATTGCTTGGTGCCACTCTAGAATTCAGTCAGGGTGACGCAGAATGAAGTTCTCTTTAAGGTGAGGTAGACTTTAAGGACTTACGGTGGCTTCTTCAGGGTCACATAAAGGATAAAAGGATTATTGGCAATATTCAATATCTAGACATTCAAAATTTAATTTTGTTCAAGAAATTGCTTGGTGCCACTCTAGAATTCAGTCAGGGTGACGCAGAATGTAGTTCTCTTTGAGGAGAGGTGAACTTTAAGGACTTACGGTGGCTTCTTCAGGGTCACATAAAGGATAAAAGGATTATTGGCAATATTCAATATCTAGACATTCAAAATTTAATTTTGTTCAAGAAATTGCTTGGTGCTACTCTAGAATTCAGTCAGGGTGACGCAGAATGAAGTTCTCTTTAAGGTGAGGTAGACTTTAAGGACTTACGGTGGCTTCTTCAGGGTCACATCTAAAGGATAAGAGGAACATCTACAATATTAAAAATCTCGATATTCAAAATTAAATTTTGTTTAAGAAATTGCTTGGTGCCACTCTAGAATTCAGTCAGGGTGACGCAGAATGAACTTTTCTTTGAGGTGAGGTGGACTTTAAGGACTTACGGTGGCTTCTTCAGGGTCACATATAAAGGTTAAATGGATCATTGGCAATATTCAATATCTTGACATTCAAAACTAAATTTTGTTCAAGAAATTGCTTGGTGCCACTCTAGAATTTAGTCAGGGTGACGCAGAATGAAGTTCTCTTTAAGGTGAGGTAGACTTTAAAGACTTACGGTGGCTTCTTCAGGGTCACATAAAAAGAATAAATGGATCATTGGCAATATTCAATATCTTGACATTCAAAATTTAATTTTGTTCAAGAAATTGCTTGGTGCCACTCTAGAATTCAGTCAGGGTGACGCAGAATGAAGTTCTCTTTAAGGTGAGGTAGACTTTAAGGACTTACGGTGGCTTCTTCAGGGTCACATAAAGGATAAAAGGATTATTGGCAATATTCAATATCTAGACATTCAAAACTTAATTTTGTTCAAGAAATTGCTTGGTGCCACTCTAGAATTTAGTCAGGGTGATGCAGAATGAAGTTCTCTTTAAGGTAAGGTAGTCTTTAAGGACATACGGTGGCTTCTTCAGGGTCACATCTAAAGGATAAGAGGAACATGGACAATATTAAAAATCTCGATATTCAAAATTAAATTTTGTTTAAGAAATTGCTTGGTGCCACTCTAGAATTCAGTCAGGGTGACGCAGAATGAACTTTTCTTTGAGGTGAGGTGGACTTTAAGGACATACGGTGGCTTCTTCAGGGTCACATATAAAGGTTAAATGGATCATTAGCAATATTCAATATCTTGACATTTAAAACTAAATTTTGTTCAAGAAATTGCTTGGTGCCACTCTAGAATTTAGTCAGGGTGATGCAAAATGAAGTTCTCTTTAAGGTAAGGTAGTCTTTAAGGACTTACGGTGGCTTCTTCAGGGTCACATCTAAAGGATAAGAGGAACATGGACAATATTCAATATCTTGACATTCAAAATTTAAATTTGTTCAAGAAATTGCTTGGTGCCACTCTAGAATTCAGTCAGGGTGACTTAGACTCTCTTTAAGGTGAGGTAGACTTTAAGGACTTACGGTGGCTTCTTCAGGGTCACATAAAAAGAATAAAAGGAACATCGACAATATTAAAAATCTCGACATTCAAAATTTAATTTTGTTCAAGAAATTGCTTGGTGCCACTCTAGAATTCAGTCAGGGTGATGCAGAATGAAGTTCTCTTTAAGGTGAGGTAGACTTTAAGGACTTACGGTGGCTTCTTCAGGGTCACATAAAAAGAATAAAAGGAACATCGACAATATTCAATATCTTGACATTCAAAATTTAATTTTGTTCAAGAAATTGCTTGGTGCCACTCTAGAATTTAGTCAGGGTGATGCAGAATGAAGTTCTCTTTAAGGTAAAGTAGTCTTTAAGGACTTACGGTGGCTTCTTTAGGGTCACATACAAAGAATAAAAGGAACATCGACAATATTCAATATCTTGACATTCAAAATTTAATTTTGTTCAAGAAATTGCTTGGTGCCACTCTAGAATTCAGTCAGGGTGACGCAGAATGAACTTTTCTTTGAGGTGAGGTGGACTTTAAGGACATACGGTGGCTTCTTCAGGGTCACATATAAAGGTTAAATGGATCATTAGCAATATTCAATATCTTGACATTCAAAACTAAATTTTGTTCAAGAAATTGCTTGGTGCCACTCTAGAATTTAGTCAGGGTGATGCAGAATGAAGTTCTCTTTAAGGTAAGGTAGTCTTTAAGGACTTACGGTGGCTTCTTCAGGGTCACATCTAAAGGATAAGAGGAACATGGACAATATTCAATATCTTGACATTCAAAATTTAAATTTGTTCAAGAAATTGCTTGGTGCCACTCTAGAATTCAGTCAGGGTGACTTAGACTCTCTTTAAGGTGAGGTAGACTTTAAGGACTTACGGTGGCTTCTTCAGGGTCACATAAAAAGAATAAAAGGAACATCGACAATATTAAAAATCTCGACATTCAAAATTTAATTTTGTTCAAGAAATTGCTTGGTGCCACTCTAGAATTCAGTCAGGGTGACGCAGAATGAAGTTCTCTTTAAGGTGAGGTAGACTTTATGGACTTACGGTGGCTTCTTCAGGGTCACATAAAGGATAAAAGGATTATTGGCAATATTCAATATCTAGACATTCAAAATTTAATTTTGTTCAAGAAATTGCTTGGTGCCACTCTAGAATTTAGTCAGGGTGATGCAGAATGAAGTTCTCTTTAAGGTAAGGTAGTCTTTAAGGACTTACGGTGGCTTCTTCAGGGTCACATCTAAAGGATAAGAGGAACATGGACAATATTCAATATCTTGACATTCAAAATTTAATTTTGTTCAAGAAATTGCTTGGTGCCACTCTAGAATTTAGTCAGGGTGATGCAGAATGAAGTTCTCTTTAAGGTAAGGTAGTCTTTAAGGACTTACGGTGGCTTCTTCAGGGTCACATCTAAAGGATAAGAGGAACATGGACAATATTCAATATCTTGACATTCAAAATTTAAATTTGTTCAAGAAATTGCTTGGTGCCACTCTAGAATTCAGTCAGGGTGACGCAGAATGAAGTTCTCTTTAAGGTGAGGTAGACTTTAAGGACTTACGGTGGCTTCTTCAGGGTCACATAAAAAGAATAAAAGGAACATCGACAATATTAAAAATCTCGACATTCAAAATTTAATTTTGTTCAAGAAATTGCTTGGTGCCACTCTAGAATTCAGTCAGGGTGATGCAGAATGAAGTTCTCTTTAAGGTGAGGTAGACTTTAAGGACTTACGGTGGCTTCTTCAGGGTCACATAAAAAGAATAAAAGGAACATCGACAATATTCAATATCTTGACATTCAAAATTTAATTTTGTTCAAGAAATTGCTTGGTGCCACTCTAGAATTTAGTCAGGGTGATGCAGAATGAAGTTCTCTTTAAGGTAAGGTAGTCTTTAAGGACTTACGGTGGCTTCTTTAGGGTCACATACAAAGAATAAAAGGAACATCGACAATATTCAATATCTTGACATTCAAAATTTAATTTTGTTCAAGAAATTGCTTGGTGCCACTCTAGAATTCAGTCAGGGTGATGCAGAATGAAGTTCTCTTTAAGGTGAGGTAGACTTTAAGGACTTACGGTGGCTTCTTCAGGGTCACATAAAAAGAATAAAAGGAACATCGACAATATTCAATATCTTGACATTCAAAATTTAATTTTGTTCAAGAAATTGCTTGGTGCCACTCTAGAATTTAGTCAGGGTGATGCAGAATGAAGTTCTCTTTAAGGTAAGGTAGTCTTTAAGGACTTACGGTGGCTTCTTCAGGGTCACATCTAAAGGATAAGAGGAACATGGACAATATTCAATATCTTGACATTCAAAATTTAAATTTGTTCAAGAAATTGCTTGGTGCCACTCTAGAATTCAGTCAGGGTGACGCAGAATGAAGTTCTCTTTAAGGTGAGGTAGACTTTAAGGACTTACGGTGGCTTCTTCAGGGTCACATAAAAAGAATAAAAGGAACATCGACAATATTAAAAATCTCGACATTCAAAATTTAATTTTGTTCAAGAAATTGCTTGGTGCCACTCTAGAATTCAGTCAGGGTGATGCAGAATGAAGTTCTCTTTAAGGTGAGGTAGACTTTAAGGACTTACGGTGGCTTCTTCAGGGTCACATAAAAAGAATAAAAGGAACATCGACAATATTCAATATCTTGACATTCAAAATTTAATTTTGTTCAAGAAATTGCTTGGTGCCACTCTAGAATTTAGTCAGGGTGATGCAGAATGAAGTTCTCTTTAAGGTAAGGTAGTCTTTAAGGACTTACGGTGGCTTCTTCAGGGTCACATAAAAAGAATAAAAGGAACATCGACAATATTAAAAATCTCGACATTCAAAATTTAATTTTGTTCAAGAAATTGCTTGGTGCCACTCTAGAATTCAGTCAGGGTGATGCAGAATGAAGTTCTCTTTAAGGTGAGGTAGACTTTAAGGACTTACGGTGGCTTCTTCAGGGTCACATAAAAAGAATAAAAGGAACATCGACAATATTCAATATCTTGACATTCAAAATTTAATTTTGTTCAAGAAATTGCTTGGTGCCACTCTAGAATTTAGTCAGGGTGATGCAGAATGAAGTTCTCTTTAAGGTAAGGTAGTCTTTAAGGACTTACGGTGGCTTCTTCAGGGTCACATCTAAAGGATAAGAGGAACATGGACAATATTCAATATCTTGACATTCAAAATTTAAATTTGTTCAAGAAATTGCTTGGTGCCACTCTAGAATTCAGTCAGGGTGACTTAGACTCTCTTTAAGGTGAGGTAGACTTTAAGGACTTACGGTGGCTTCTTCAGGGTCACATAAAAAGAATAAAAGGAACATCGACAATATTAAAAATCTCGACATTCAAAATTTAATTTTGTTCAAGAAATTGCTTGGTGCCACTCTAGAATTCAGTCAGGGTGACGCAGAATGAAGTTCTCTTTAAGGTGAGGTAGACTTTATGGACTTACGGTGGCTTCTTCAGGGTCACATAAAGGATAAAAGGATTATTGGCAATATTCAATATCTAGACATTCAAAATTTAATTTTGTTCAAGAAATTGCTTGGTGCCACTCTAGAATTTAGTCAGGGTGATGCAGAATGAAGTTCTCTTTAAGGTAAGGTAGTCTTTAAGGACTTACGGTGGCTTCTTCAGGGTCACATAAAAAGAATAAAAGGAACATCGACAATATTCAATATCTTGACATTCAAAATTTAATTTTGTTCAAGAAATTGCTTGGTGCCACTCTAGAATTTAGTCAGGGTGATGCAGAATGAAGTTCTCTTTAAGGTAAGGTAGTCTTTAAGGACTTACGGTGGCTTCTTCAGGGTCACATCTAAAGGATAAGAGGAACATGGACAATATTCAATATCTTGACATTCAAAATTTAAATTTGTTCAAGAAATTGCTTGGTGCCACTCTAGAATTCAGTCAGGGTGACGCAGAATGAAGTTCTCTTTAAGGTGAGGTAGACTTTAAGGACTTACGGTGGCTTCTTCAGGGTCACATAAAAAGAATAAAAGGAACATCGACAATATTAAAAATCTCGACATTCAAAATTTAATTTTGTTCAAGAAATTGCTTGGTGCCACTCTAGAATTCAGTCAGGGTGACTTAGACTCTCTTTAAGGTGAGGTAGACTTTAAGGACTTACGGTGGCTTCTTCAGGGTCACATATAAAGGTTAAATGGATCATTGGCAATATTCAATATCTTGACATTCAAAACTAAATTTTGTTCAAGAAATTGCTTGGTGCCACTCTAGAATTTAGTCAGGGTGATGCAGAATGAAGTTCTCTTTAAGGTAAGGTAGTCTTTAAGGACTTACGGTGGCTTCTTCAGGGTCACATCTAAAGGATAAGAGGAACATGGACAATATTCAATATCTTGACATTCAAAATTTAAATTTGTTCAAGAAATTGCTTGGTGCCACTCTAGAATTCAGTCAGAGTGACGCAGAATGAAGTTCTCTTTAAGGTGAGGTAGACTTTAAGGACTTACGGTGGCTTCTTCAGGGTCACATAAAAATAATAAAAGGAACATCGACAATATTAAAAATCTCGACATTCAAATTTTAATTTTGTTCAAGAAATTGCTTGGTGCCACTCTAGAATTCAGTCAGGGTGACGCAGAATGAAGTTCTCTTTAAGGTGAGGTAGACTTTAAGGACTTACGGTGGCTTCTTCAGGGTCACATAAAAAGAATAAAAGGAACATCGACAATATTAAAAATCTCGACATTCAAATTTTAATTTTGTTCAAGAAATTGCTTGGTGCCACTCTAGAATTCAGTCAGGGTGACGCAGAATGAAGTTCTCTTTATGGTAAGGTAGTCTTTAAGGACTTACGGTGGCTTCTTCAGGGTCACATCTAAAGGATAAGAGGAACATGGACAATATTAAAAATCTCGACATTCAAATTTTAATTTTGTTTAAGAAATTGCTTGGTGCCACTCTAGAATTTAGTCAGGGTGATGCAGAATGAAGTTCTCTTTAAGGTAAGGTAGTCTTTAAGGACTTACGGTGGCTTCTTCAGGGTCACATCTAAAGGATAAGAGGAACATGGACAATATTCAATATCTTGACATTCAAAATTTAAATTTGTTCAAGAAATTGCTTGGTGCCACTCTAGAATTCAGTCAGGGTGACGCAGAATGAAGTTCTCTTTAAGGTGAGGTAGACTTTAAGGACTTACGGTGGCTTCTTCAGGGTCACATAAAAAGAATAAAAGGAACATCGACAATATTAAAAATCTCGATATTCAAAATTAAATTTTGTTCAAGAAATTGCTTGGTGCCACTCTAGAATTCAGTCAGGGTGATGCAGAATGAAGTTCTCTTTAAGGTAAGGTAGTCTTTAAGGACTTACGGTGGCTTTTTCAGGGTCACATATAAAGGATAAGAGGAACATGGACAATATTCAATATCTTGACATTCAAAATTAAATTTTGTTCAAGAAATTGCTTGGTGTCACTCTAGAATTCAGTCAGGGTGATGCAGAATGAAGTTCTCTTTAAGGTAAGGTAGTCTTTAAGGACTTACGGTGGCTTCTTCAGGGTCACATCTAAAGGATAAGAGGAACATCGACAATATTAAAAATCTCGATATTCAAAATTTAATTTTGTTTAAGAAATTGCTTGGTGCCACTCTAGAATTCAGTCAGGGTGACGCAGAATGTAGTTCTCTTTGAGGAGAGGTGAACTTTAAGGACTTACGGTGGCTTCTTCAGGGTCACATAAAGGATAAAAGGATTATTGGCAATATTCAATATCTAGACATTCAAAATTTAATTTTGTTCAAGAAATTGCTTGGTGCCACTCTAGAATTCAGTCAGGGTGACGCAGAATGAAGTTCTCTTTAAGGTGAGGTAGACTTTAAGGACTTACGGTGGCTTCTTCAGGGTCACATAAAAAGAATAAAAGGAACATCGACAATATTAAAAATCTCGACATTCAAAACTAAATTTTGTTCAAGAAATTGCTTGGTGCCACTCTAGAATTTAGTCAGGGTGATGCAGAATGAAGTTCTCTTTAAGGTAAGGTAGTCTTTAAGGACTTACGGTGGCTTCTTCAGGGTCACATAAAAAGAATAAAAGGAACATCGACAATATTAAAAATCTCGACATTCAAAACTAAATTTTGTTCAAGAAATTGCTTGGTGCCACTCTAGAATTTAGTCAGGGTGATGCAGAATGAAGTTCTCTTTAAGGTAAGGTAGTCTTTAAGGACTTACGGTGGCTTCTTCAGGGTCACATCTAAAGGATAAGAGGAACATGGACAATATTCAATATCTTGACATTCAAAATTTAAATTTGTTCAAGAAATTGCTTGGTGCCACTCTAGAATTCAGTCAGGGTGACGCAGAATGAAGTTCTCTTTAAGGTGAGGTAGACTTTAAGGACTTACGGTGGCTTCTTCAGGGTCACATAAAAAGAATAAAAGGAACATGGACAATATTCAATATCTTGACATTCAAAATTTAAATTTGTTCAAGAAATTGCTTGGTGCCACTCTAGAATTCAGTCAGGGTGACGCAGAATGAAGTTCTCTTTAAGGTGAGGTAGACTTTAAGGACTTACGGTGGCTTCTTCAGGGTCACATAAAAAGAATAAAAGGAACATCGACAATATTAAAAATCTCGACATTCAAATTTTAATTTTGTTCAAGAAATTGCTTGGTGCCACTCTAGAATTTAGTCAGGGTGATGCAGAATGAAGTTCTCTTTAAGGTAAGGTAGTCTTTAAGGACTTACGGTGGCTTCTTCAGGGTCACATAAAAAGAATAAAAGGAACATCGACAATATTCAATATCTTGACATTCAAAATTTAATTTTGTTCAAGAAATTGCTTGGTGCCACTCTAGAATTTAGTCAGGGTGATGCAGAATGAAGTTCTCTTTAAGGTAAGGTAGTCTTTAAGGACTTACGGTGGCTTCTTCAGGGTCACATCTAAAGGATAAGAGGAACATCGACAATATTAAAAATCTCGATATTCAAAATTTAATTTTGTTTAAGAAATTGCTTGGTGCCACTCTAGAATTCAGTCAGGGTGACGCAGAATGTAGTTCTCTTTGAGGAGAGGTGAACTTTAAGGACTTACGGTGGCTTCTTCAGGGTCACATAAAGGATAAAAGGATTATTGGCAATATTCAATATCTAGACATTCAAAATTTAATTTTGTTCAAGAAATTGCTTGGTGCCACTCTAGAATTCAGTCAGGGTGACGCAGAATGAAGTTCTCTTTAAGGTGAGGTAGACTTTAAGGACTTACGGTGGCTTCTTCAGGGTCACATAAAAAGAATAAAAGGAACATCGACAATATTAAAAATCTCGACATTCAAAACTAAATTTTGTTCAAGAAATTGCTTGGTGCCACTCTAGAATTTAGTCAGGGTGATGCAGAATGAAGTTCTCTTTAAGGTAAGGTAGTCTTTAAGGACTTACGGTGGCTTCTTCAGGGTCACATAAAAAGAATAAAAGGAACATCGACAATATTCAATATCTTGACATTCAAAATTTAATTTTGTTCAAAAAATTGCTTGGTGCCACTCTAGAATTTAGTCAGGGTGATGCAGAATGAAGTTCTCTTTAAGGTAAGGTAGTCTTTAAGGACTTACGGTGGCTTCTTCAGGGTCACATCTAAAGGATAAGAGGAACATGGACAATATTCAATATCTTGACATTCAAAATTTAAATTTGTTCAAGAAATTGCTTGGTGCCACTCTAGAATTCAGTCAGGGTGACGCAGAATGAAGTTCTCTTTAAGGTGAGGTAGACTTTAAGGACTTACGGTGGTTCTTCAGGGTCACATAAAAAGAATAAAAGGAACATCGACAATATTAAAAATCTCGACATTCAAAATTTAATTTTGTTCAAGAAATTGCTTGGTGCCACTCTAGAATTCAGTCAGGGTGACTTAGACTCTCTTTAAGGTGAGGTAGACTTTAAGGACTTACGGTGGCTTCTTCAGGGTCACATATAAAGGTTAAATGGATCATTGGCAATATTCAATATCTTGACATTCAAAACTAAATTTTGTTCAAGAAATTGCTTGGTGCCACTCTAGAATTTAGTCAGGGTGATGCAGAATGAAGTTCTCTTTAAGGTAAGGTAGTCTTTAAGGACTTACGGTGGCTTCTTCAGGGTCACATCTAAAGGATAAGAGGAACATGGACAATATTCAATATCTTGACATTCAAAATTTAAATTTGTTCAAGAAATTGCTTGGTGCCACTCTAGAATTCAGTCAGGGTGACTTAGACTCTCTTTAAGGTGAGGTAGACTTTAAGGACTTACGGTGGCTTCTTCAGGGTCACATAAAAAGAATAAAAGGAACATCGACAATATTCAATATCTTGACATTCAAAATTTAATTTTGTTCAAGAAATTGCTTGGTGCCACTCTAGAATTTAGTCAGGGTGATGCAGAATGAAGTTCTCTTTAAGGTAAGGTAGTCTTTAAGGACTTACGGTGGCTTCTTCAGGGTCACATCTAAAGGATAAGAGGAACATGGACAATATTAAAAATCTCGACATTCAAATTTTAATTTTGTTTAAGAAATTGCTTGGTGCCACTCTAGAATTCAGTCAGGGTGACGCAGAATGAAGTTCTCTTTAAGGTAAGGTAGTCTTTAAGGACTTACAGTGGCTTCTTCAGGGTCACATCTAAAGGATAAGAGGAACATGGACAATATTCAATATCTTGACATTCAAAATTCAATTTTGTTCATGAAATTGCTTGGTGCCACTCTAGAATTCAGTCAGGGTGACGCAGAATGAAGTTCTCTTTAAGGTGAGGTAGACTTTAACGACTTACGGTGGCTTCTTCAGGGTCACATAAAAAGAATAAAAGGAACATCGACAATATTAAAAATCTCGACATTCAAATTTTAATTTTGTTCAAGAAATTGCTTGGTGCCACTCTAGAATTCAGTCAGGGTTTCTTAAACAAAATTAAATTTTGAATGTCGAGATTTTTAATATTGTCGATGTTCCTTTTATTCTTTTTATGTGACCCTGAAGAAGCCACCGTAAGTCCTTAAAGTCTACCTTACCTTAAAGAGAACTTCATTCTGCGTCACCCTGACTGAATTCTAGAGTGGCACCAAGCAATTTCTTGAACAAAATTAAATTTTGAATGTCGAGATTTTTAATATTGCCGATGTTCCTTTTATTCTTTTTATGTGACCCTGAAGAAGCCACCGTAAATCCTTAAAGTCTACCTCACCTTAAAGAGAACTTCATTCTGCGTCACCCTGACTGAATTCTAGGGTGGCACCAAGCAATTTCTTAAACAAAATTAAATTTTGAATGTCAAGATATTGAATATTGTCCATGTTCCTCTTATCCTTTATATGACCCTGAAGAAGCCACCGTAAGTCCTTAAAGTTCACCTCTCCTCAAAGAGAACTACATTCTGCGTCACCCTGACTGAATTCTAGAGTGGCACCAAGCAATTTCTTAAACAAAATTAAATTTTGAATGTCAAGATATTGAATATTGTCCATGTTCCTCTTATCCTTTATATGTGACCCTGAAAAAGCCACCGTAAGTCCTTAAAGACTACCTTACCTTAAAGAGAACTTCATTCTGCATCACCCTGACTGAATTCTAGAGTGGCACCAAGCAATTTCTTGAACAAAATTTAATTTTGAATATCGAGATTTTTAATATTGTCGATGTTCCTTTTATTCTTTTTATGTGACCCTTATTAGCAGAGTAGAAGGTATAGGGATAAAATAAACACACGTCTGTACCGTACTGTATTCTATATTGAATGAATGAATAAAAGTGACTACATACAAAGGGCATAGTACTATTGAATTATTGTTTATATTCCAATAGTCCCCCTCAAAAATTCAAATAAGTAGTCCAAAATGTTTTATTTTTAATGAGTCTACCACCGCTTCGGAATATGCTTTTTATTGAGGAGAAGAAACGGCGCAAGAAACTCCTCAGCATATTATAACATTTTACAATTTATTTACAATAATAATATTAAGTATATAATATTCATATTATTTTATAGGTACTTATTACAATAAGTTTATTCCTTTCAACATGTTCTGGATTTTTTTTCTGTGGTACCACTTTCGTGAAGATATCCGCTAACTGATCTCCTGTGGATATATATTCTAATTTTATTACATTGTCATTTATCTTTTCACGAATGAAGTGATACTTAATATCTATATGCTTAGATCTTTTGTGATTTGTAGGGTTATTAGCGATACTTATACAACTATTATTGTCTTCAAAAATAATTATAGGCTCTATCATTTTAATTTTAATACTATTAAATAATGATTTTAAATAAACTGCTTCTCTTACAGCTTCAAATAAAGCCATATATTCGGCCTCAGTTGAGGAAGCGGCGACAGTACTTTGTTTTCGCGTGTTCCACGAAATTGTACAATTATTGAATATTTTAAATATATATCCTGTTGTACTTTTTCTGTCGATTTCATCGCCACCCCAATCTGAATCTGCATAGCCTATTACTATTTGTTTATAATCACATTTTGTAAAGGTTAATTTTAAATTTATAGTTCCTTTAATATATTTTAATACATGTTTTAAACATTTCCACAATTCCTCATTATTTTTGCTTTGATATCTACTAAGAATATTTATAGCTGCACATAAATCTGGTCTTGTGCATGTCATTGCATACATCAGACATCCAATAAGATTTTTACAAGGTGCATTATAGTGTACATCACTATTTAATGCAAAATAATTTATTTTATTGGGTAATGGTGATTTTGAGGGATTACAATCACTCATAGAAAATTTGTTTAAAATATTTTGTAGATAGATTGATTGATCCAAAGTTATTTTATCTTTAGTTTTTATAATTCTTAGTACCCATACACAAATACCCATTTACAACTTACAATATTTACATTGTTGGGCTTCTCAACGAGAGTCCAGGTATTGTTATGTCGTAATGATTCAATTTCACATTTAATAGCATCTAACCATTGTTTACAATCTGATCGTTTGAAAATATCATTATAACATGTAGGCAATGATAATTCTTGATTACATAAAGATAATAAATTAATATTATTAATTTCTTCGTAATTTATAGGAGGTAAATTTTGAATTATTTCACTACGCCTTAATTGTGTATTAAATGAGTCATTGTTTTGTTGTTGTTGTTCGCTGCCTATTAATTTTGTCGATTCAAAGTCTGACTTATTAATTTTGGCGGGAATTTTATTATATCCATCACTGCATGTAGGCCTAGATTCGACACAATTTATTTCGTCAAAAATAACATCGCGGGCTATAAAGAATTGGTTATTATTAATGTTATATAATTTATAACCATTAGGTTCATATCCCACTAAAATTGACTTAAATGACTTATCGTCAAGTTTGGTCTTTCTAGTTTTATCATGTACATATGCAGTGGAACCGAATATGCGTATGCGATTAAATTTCGGTTTCATACCATTCCATATTTCATATGGTGTTTTATTAACGAGAGCTTTAGTGGGCAATCTATTTGTTAAATATGTAGATGTTAGAATAGCTTAGACCCAAAAAGTTTTATCTAATTTCGCACTTGTTATCATGGTTCGAGCCATTTCGATTAGTGTACGATTCATACGCTCTGCTTCACCATTTTGTTGTGGAGTATATGGTACTGTTAAGTGGTATGATATTCCCTTACGAACACAAAACTCTTTGAACTCATTTGAAAGATATTCACGACCATTATCACAATATAAATGTACAATGGTTTTATTAAAATGATTTTCACTTTTAGCTACATAATCTTTAAAACATTTTAAAACTTCAGATTTTGAATTCATAAGATAAGTTGCTGTATAGTGAGTATAATCATCAATAAAATTTATAAAATAATTTTTGTCATCTATTGTACTGGGAGTTAAAGGGCCACAAACATCTGAGTGTATAATAAAGAGAGCTCTGTTACTGATTGGTCTTTGTTTAATTTTACTAAAGGGAAGCCGAGTTTGTTTACCAAGGATGCATGACTCACATAGTTCATTAGAAGTCGGTAACTCTATATTTGTGATTATAGAACAGCCGTCCATTATTCTCTTAAGTAAATGGAATTTTTGTTTATTCAAATGACCAAGCCGTTTATGCCATAAGGTATATGATTTAGAGTTACAACCTAAATTCAAATACAAATTATTTTGTAACTTAGTCCTAAAAGAAATTTTATATAGGCTGTTACAATTTTTACCAGACATTATACATTTGTTATTTTTATGAACATTAACACCGTCTTTATTGAAAATTATAACCATACCTGCTTGTTGCATTCGACTTACAGACAATAAATTATATGCAACTTCTGGAGAATATAAGACCTCTTCGATGGAACCTTGATACCCATATTTGTGATTATGTCAATGTTTCCTTTGCCATGTGCGAATATTGCAGATCCATTTTTAGCTACGTTTATCTTTACTGGATTTGATAAATTGAAATATAAGCTAAAAATATCTCGGGTATTTACTATGTAGTCTGTTGCTCCAGAATCTAAAAGAAAATTGATTTCATTATTATAGTGATTATTAGTAGTTGATAACTTACATTTTGATAACATAAAAGCGAAACTCTCCTGGTTATTGCAATCATCCTGTATAGTGTGGGCGCCAGCGGCATCCTCTTGAGTGTTACCACTTGAAGATTGTGATTTTATGTAAAAACGGCAGTTTTTCTTAATATGGTTTCGTCGTCCACAATAATTGCAATACATTTTTGATATTTTATATGTTGATTTAGATGGTTGAGAATATCTTCTATGTTGCTGAGAATTATAAACTTTCCTTTTGTTATGATCATTATAAATTTTCTTTGTATAGGTATTGAGTACTTTTAATCCTGTAGTAGCTTCATTTTTTATCTTTATTTCATGGTCCAAAAGTCGTGTCTTTACAAAAGCTAGGTTTAGTTGTTTCTCTCCCAGTGTTTCTAAGGCAGTGATTACTCCGTCATAATTATTAGGTAGTGTTAATAATAAATGGGATATTTTGTCCATCTCATCAATTTTAGCCCCAGCAGAAATCAATTCGGTAATTAAGTAGTCAAAATTTGCAAAATGTTGTAACAGATTTACATCGGGCTGTAGTTTTAAATTTAATAATTGTTTCCTTAAAGCCAGTTGTGTAGCCAAACTTCGTCGTTCATAAATTTTATCTAAATTATCAATAATGGACTTAGCTGTAGTTTCTTGTGCGAAATTTAAAAATCCATCACCCAAAAAATCAATTATCGTATTTTTGGCAATGAGATTTTTCTTTTTCCATTCTTCATTTGGGTTCTCAGGTATATCTTGTAAAACACACAATACTTCCAACTCTTCCAATAAAGATTTAACACGAAATTTCCACACACTGTATCGTTCACCATTAAATAATTGTATATTTCTTCGTTTGTTACTTTGAGAGTCCATTTTATAAAATATAGATTTATTTTTATATTATTTGATTAATTATTATTTTACTGTATACTTTATACTAAACAATAAGTAACTCGTATGTCAACACTGTGCCCATAACCTATTAGCAGAGTAGAAGGTATAGGGATAAAATAAACACACGTCTGTACCGTACTGTATTCTATATTGAATGAATGAATAAAAGTGACTACATACAAAGGGCATAGTACTATTGAATTATTGTTTATATTCCAATAACCCTGAAGAAGCCACCGTAAGTCCTTAAAGTCTACCTCACCTTAAAGAGAACTTCATTCTGCGTCACCCTGACTGAATTCTAGAGTGGCACCAAGCAATTTCTTGAAAAAATTTAAATTTTGAATGTCAAGATATTGAATATTGTGCATGTTCCTCTTATCCTTTAGATGTGACCCTGAAGAAGCCACCGTAAGTCCTTAAAGTCTACCTCACCTTAAAGAGAGTCTAAGTCACCCTGACTGAATTCTAGAGTGGCACCAAGCAATTTCTTGAACAAATTTAAATTTTGAATGTCAAGATATTGAATATTGTCCATGTTCCTCTTATCCTTTATATGTGACCCTGAAAAAGCCACCGTAAGTCCTTAAAGACTACCTTACCTTAAAGAGAACTTCATTCTGCATCACCCTGACTGAATTCTAGAGTGGCACCAAGCAATTTCTTGAACAAAATTTAATTTTGAATATCGAGATTTTTAATATTGTCGATGTTCCTTTTATTCTTTTTATGTGACCCTGAAGAAGCCACCGTAAGTCCTTAAAGTCTACCTCACCTTAAAGAGAACTTCATTCTGCGTCACCCTGACTGAATTCTAGAGTGGCACCAAGCAATTTCTTGAACAAATTTAAATTTTGAATGTCAAGATATTGAATATTGTCCATGTTCCTCTTATCCTTTAGATGTGACCCTGAAGAAGCCACCGTAAGTCCTTAAAGACTAGCTTACCTTAAAGAGAACTTCATTCTGCATCACCCTGACTAAATTCTAGAGTGGCACCAAGCCATTTCTTGAACAAAATTAAATTTTGAATGTCTAGATATTGAATATTGCCAATAATCCTTTTATCCTTTATGTGACCCTGAAGAAGCCACCGTAAGTCCTTAAAGTTCACCTCTCCTCAAAGAGAACTACATTCTGCGTCACCCTGACTGAATTCTAGAGTGGCACCAAGCAATTTCTTAAACAAAATTAAATTTTGAATGTCAAGATATTGAATATTGTCCATGTTCCTCTTATCCTTTATATGTGACCCTGAAAAAGCCACCGTAAGTCCTTAAAGTCTACCTTACCTTAAAGAGAACTTCATTCTGCGTCACCCTGACTGAATTCTAGGGTGGCACCAAGCAATTTCTTGAACAAAATTAAATTTTGAATGTCAAGATATTGAATATTGCCAATGTTCCTCTTATCCTTTAGATGTGACCCTGAAGAAGCCACCGTAAGTCCTTAAATACTACCTTACCTTAAAGAGAACTTCATTCTGCATCACCCTGACTGAATTCTAGAGTGGCACCAAGCAATTTCTTGAACAAAATTTAATTTTGAATATCGAGATTTTTAATATTGTCGATGTTCCTTTTATCCTTTATGTGACCCTGAAGAAGCCACCGTAAGTCCTTAAAGTTCACCTCTCCTCAAAGAGAACTTCATTCTGCGTCACCCTGACTGAATTCTAGAGTGGCACCAAGCAATTTCTTGAAAAAATTTAAATTTTGAATGTCAAGATATTGAATATTGTGCATGTTCCTCTTATCCTTTAGATGTGACCCTGAAGAAGCCACCGTAAGTCCTTAAAGTCTACCTCACCTTAAAGAGAGTCTAAGTCACCCTGACTGAATTCTAGAGTGGCACCAAGCAATTTCTTGAACAAATTTAAATTTTGAATGTCAAGATATTGAATATTGTCCATGTTCCTCTTATCCTTTATATGTGACCCTGAAAAAGCCACCGTAAGTCCTTAAAGACTACCTTACCTTAAAGAGAACTTCATTCTGCATCACCCTGACTGAATTCTAGAGTGGCACCAAGCAATTTCTTGAACAAAATTTAATTTTGAATATCGAGATTTTTAATATTGTCGATGTTCCTTTTATTCTTTTTATGTGACCCTGAAGAAGCCACCGTAAGTCCTTAAAGTCTACCTCACCTTAAAGAGAACTTCATTCTGCGTCACCCTGACTGAATTCTAGAGTGGCACCAAGCAATTTCTTGAACAAATTTAAATTTTGAATGTCAAGATATTGAATATTGTCCATGTTCCTCTTATCCTTTAGATGTGACCCTGAAGAAGCCACCGTAAGTCCTTAAAGACTAGCTTACCTTAAAGAGAACTTCATTCTGCATCACCCTGACTAAATTCTAGAGTGGCACCAAGCCATTTCTTGAACAAAATTAAATTTTGAATGTCTAGATATTGAATATTGCCAATAATCCTTTTATCCTTTATGTGACCCTGAAGAAGCCACCGTAAGTCCTTAAAGTTCACCTCTCCTCAAAGAGAACTACATTCTGCGTCACCCTGACTGAATTCTAGAGTGGCACCAAGCAATTTCTTAAACAAAATTAAATTTTGAATGTCAAGATATTGAATATTGTCCATGTTCCTCTTATCCTTTATATGTGACCCTGAAAAAGCCACCGTAAGTCCTTAAAGTCTACCTTACCTTAAAGAGAACTTCATTCTGCGTCACCCTGACTGAATTCTAGGGTGGCACCAAGCAATTTCTTGAACAAAATTAAATTTTGAATGTCAAGATATTGAATATTGCCAATGTTCCTCTTATCCTTTAGATGTGACCCTGAAGAAGCCACCGTAAGTCCTTAAATACTACCTTACCTTAAAGAGAACTTCATTCTGCATCACCCTGACTGAATTCTAGAGTGGCACCAAGCAATTTCTTGAACAAAATTTAATTTTGAATATCGAGATTTTTAATATTGTCGATGTTCCTTTTATTCTTTTTATGTGACCCTGAAGAAGCCACCGTAAGTCCTTAAAGTCTACCTCACCTTAAAGAGAACTTCATTCTGCGTCACCCTGACTGAATTCTAGAGTGGCACCAAGCAATTTCTTGAACAAATTTAAATTTTGAATGTCAAGATATTGAATATTGTCCATGTTCCTCTTATCCTTTAGATGTGACCCTGAAGAAGCCACCGTAAGTCCTTAAAGACTAGCTTACCTTAAAGAGAACTTCATTCTGCATCACCCTGACTAAATTCTAGAGTGGCACCAAGCAATTTCTTGAACAAAATTAAATTTTGAATGTCTAGATATTGAATATTGCCAATAATCCTTTTATCCTTTATGTGACCCTGAAGAAGCCACCGTAAGTCCTTAAAGTTCACCTCTCCTCAAAGAGAACTACATTCTGCGTCACCCTGACTGAATTCTAGAGTGGCACCAAGCAATTTCTTAAACAAAATTAAATTTTGAATGTCAAGATATTGAATATTGTCCATGTTCCTCTTATCCTTTATATGTGACCCTGAAAAAGCCACCGTAAGTCCTTAAAGACTACCTTACCTTAAAGAGAACTTCATTCTGCATCACCCTGACTGAATTCTAGAGTGGCACCAAGCAATTTCTTGAACAAAATTAATATTTGAATGTCGAGATTTTTAATATTGTCGATGTTCCTTTTATTCTTTTTATGTGACCCTGAAGAAGCCACCGTAAGTCCTTAAAGTCTACCTCACCTTAAAGAGAACTTCATTCTGCGTCACCCTGACTGAATTCTAGAGTGGCACCAAGCAATTTCTTGAACAAATTTAAATTTTGAATGTCAAGATATTGAATATTGTCCATGTTCCTCTTATCCTTTAGATGTGACCCTGAAGAAGCCACCGTAAGTCCTTAAAGACTAGCTTACCTTAAAGAGAACTTCATTCTGCATCACCCTGACTAAATTCTAGAGTGGCACCAAGCAATTTCTTGAACAAAATTAAATTTTGAATGTCTAGATATTGAATATTGCCAATAATCCTTTTATCCTTTATGTGACCCTGAAGAAGCCACCGTAAGTCCTTAAAGTTCACCTCTCCTCAAAGAGAACTACATTCTGCGTCACCCTGACTGAATTCTAGAGTGGCACCAAGCAATTTCTTAAACAAAATTAAATTTTGAATGTCAAGATATTGAATATTGTCCATGTTCCTCTTATCCTTTATATGTGACCCTGAAAAAGCCACCGTAAGTCCTTAAAGACTACCTTACCTTAAAGAGAACTTCATTCTGCATCACCCTGACTGAATTCTAGAGTGGCACCAAGCAATTTCTTGAACAAAATTTAATTTTGAATATCGAGATTTTTAATATTGTCGATGTTCCTTTTATTCTTTTTATGTGACCCTGAAGAAGCCACCGTAAGTCCTTAAAGTCTACCTCACCTTAAAGAGAACTTCATTCTGCGTCACCCTGACTGAATTCTAGAGTGGCACCAAGCAATTTCTTGAACAAATTTAAATTTTGAATGTCAAGATATTGAATATTGTCCATGTTCCTCTTATCCTTTAGAAGTGACCCTGAAGAAGCCACCGTAAGTCCTTAAAGACTACCTTACCTTAAAGAGAACTTCATTCTGCATCACCCTGACTAAATTCTAGAGTGGCACCAAGCAATTTCTTGAGCAAAATTAAATTTTGAATGTCTAGATATTGAATATTGCCAATAATCCTTTTATCCTTTATGTGACCCTGAAGAAGCCACCGTAAGTCCTTAAAGACTACCTTACCTTAAAGAGAACTTCATTCTGCATCACCCTGACTGAATTCTAGAGTGGCACCAAGCAATTTCTTGAACAAAATTTAGTTTTGAATGTCGAGATTTTTAATATTGTCGATGTTCCTTTTATTCTTTTTATGTGACCCTGAAGAAGCCACCGTAAGTCCTTAAAGTCTACCTTACCTTAAAGAGAACTTCATTCTGCATCACCCTGACTAAATTCTAGAGTGGCACCAAGCAATTTCTTGAGCAAAATTAAATTTTGAATGTCTAGATATTGAATATTGCCAATAATCCTTTTATCCTTTATGTGACCCTGAAGAAGCCACCGTAAGTCCTTAAAGACTACCTTACCTTAAAGAGAACTTCATTCTGCATCACCCTGACTAAATTCTAGAGTGGCACCAAGCAATTTCTTGAACAAAATTTAGTTTTGAATGTCGAGATTTTTAATATTGTCGATGTTCCTTTTATTCTTTTTATGTGACCCTGAAGAAGCCACCGTAAGTCCTTAAAGTCTACCTCACCTTAAAGAGAACTTCATTCTGCGTCACCCTGACTGAATTCTAGGGTGGCACCAAGCAATTTATTGAACAAAATTAAATTTTGAATGTCAAGATATTGAATATTGCCAATGTTCCTCTTATCCTTTAGATGTGACCCTGAAGAAGCCACCGTAAGTCCTTAAAGACTACCTTACCTTAAAGAGAACTTCATTCTGCATCACCCTGACTGAATTCTAGAGTGGCACCAAGCAATTTCTTGAACAAAATTTAATTTTGAATATCGAGATTTTTAATATTGTCGATGTTCCTTTTATTCTTTTTATGTGACCCTGAAGAAGCCACCGTAAGTCCTTAAAGTCTACCTCACCTTAAAGAGAACTTCATTCTGCGTCACCCTGACTGAATTCTAGTGGCACCAAGCAATTTCTTGAACAAATTTAAATTTTGAATGTCAAGATATTGAATATTGTCCATGTTCCTCTTATCCTTTAGATGTGACCCTGAAGAAGCCACCGTAAGTCCTTAAAGACTACCTTACCTTAAAGAGAACTTCATTCTGCATCTCCCTGACTAAATTCTAGAGTGGCACCAAGCAATTTCTTGAACAAAATTAAATTTTGAATGTCTAGATATTGAATATTGCCAATAATCCTTTTATCCTTTATGTGACCCTGAAGAAGCCACCGTAAGTCCTTAAAGTTCACCTCTCCTCAAAGAGAACTACATTCTGCGTCACCCTGACTGAATTCTAGAGTGGCACCAAGCAATTTCTTAAACAAAATTAAATTTTGAATGTTAAGATATTGAATATTGTCCATGTTCCTCTTATCCTTTATATGTGACCCTGAAAAAGCCACTGTAAATCCTTAACGCCCTCCTCACCTCAAATAGCACTTCATTCTGCGTCACCCTGACTGAATTCTGGAGTGGCACTAAGCAATTTTTTAAACATTTTTTTTTTTAATATCGAATTGTGAGATTTTTACACTTTTAATTTTTCTTACTTTTTATATAAACCTACATGTAATATTTATTCTTATATAAATAGTTAAATACCTACAGCTAGGTTAATATGCGAGAAAAAATATAGTCTCTTTAATTTGGTCGGTTTACTTTGGCCGCTAACTTTTGGCCGCTAACTTCACGACGGTTACTTCATCTCATTTATTATAGATTACTTTTAAGTCTGTTGATAACAGAATAAACGATAAATTAAAACAATTGTATGTATTATTTACCTTTTAATTATTTACAATTATTTGGGGTTTATCACTACATATTATAAAACAAAGTCCCCCGCCGCGTGTCTGCTCACACAAAAACTACTAAACGGATTTTAGGAACTGAGCATTAACAGTACCTCTAGAAAAATGATAGCCCCAGCGAGTTTTCACGGCGCATGCTGTCTAATCCGTCAGAGATATATCAAAATGATGTAGGAAATAATTGTGTAGAATAAAATGATCTACAAAAAAGTCCACGGTAGCATATATATCTCTAATAGTGATGTATGCGCGGATATCCGAGGGAGAAGAAAGTTCCGTATCCGTATCCGTTAGTTTTTGGCGGATCTTTTACCTTATTAATTTTCCATTCATAGATGAATTTTTACATATATAGGTGATTAGGCAACAATTAAAAACTGTTAAATTCCATTCAGATTATTTTTCATTTCTTAAAATCGTATCTGTTATGAGAGTTAACTCTTAAAGAGGTCAATAACTTTTGTCCATTACAGATTATCTCTTTCCAAAGGTCGATGTGCAATAATTACCGCCGCGTACTCTAAGTAAGTTAAGATCCGTATCCGTATCCGTATTCGCGGATCTTGAGACCAAATATTCGTATTCAGATCCGTATCCGCGGATATACATTTTTAACGATCCGGCACATCACTAATCTCTAATAGATACCTAAGTATTTACAAGCGTATTTAGGTAGATATTCAAATTGTTGTAAACCCATATTGTACCAGCCATAGGGACCCCCTATATCTACATAGTATATTTTTTGTCAAATAAGTGATTAGACTATGGAATCCTCCCCACTCTAGTCAATCTGGCTCCACTTATTTGGCGCGCACTATAAGAGCAATGGAAACAATACTTAGAATGAAAGTCAAATAAACGCCAGTTGACCGCATCCGAAACGTACACTAATGAAAATTAGAGAAGAATGGGGAACGAAAAGTGATGTTGTGACTAAAATGAAAGTAATTTATGCTGGTTTGGACACGTTAAAAGAATAAACGACGAAAGATCGACTAAAAAGGTGTATATGGCAGAGATACGACCTTGGTGTACTTTTATTGAGCATAAAAATGTATTCTTTGAGGACATTGTTAAAATTACACACAATCGCCGAACATGTATGGAAAGGTATGATGAATATAAAAGCAAAGAAAGTCGAGTGTCTCTACCTACCCCTCTTGGGATAAGGCGTGATGACCACCTGGTCTATAATAAGGTACTGGTAATATTTGTTGTATTGTTCATGGAAGGTTTACCAGTTTGAATAAATTACGATAATTGCTCACTAGCAACCATTAACGCCTTATTTACCTTGAATACTGTTCCACTATATCTATACTGACATTATAAACATGTAAAATTGGATTTTTTGTATTTTTGTTTGTAATTAATAAACTCAAAAACTATTTTACCGATTCTAAAAATTCTTTCACTAATAGAAAGCACGACATCCCTGAGTGACATAGGCTATAACGGGCGTAAAGTCTAGTCTATACTAATATTATAAAGAGGAAAGATTTGTATTTTTGTTACGAATAAACTCAAAAACTACTGGACGGATTTTGATCATTCTTTCACTATTAGAATGCTACATTATCCCTGAGTAACATAGGCTATATACCATCACGGCATGACGACGGGAACGGGGTGGGCAGAGGTGAACATGACAAAAGCTATGTATGAAGTGTATATGTTTGCCAACATTCTGAAATAGACACGTACGACAGGGGTATGGGTAGGGGCAGGGGCAGGGGTAGGGTTAGGGTTAGGGGTAGGGGTAGTGCAGGCAAGCCATTATCTATGAGTGCTGTAGGGTATATTTTATTTTGTTCGGTCCCCGCCGCGTCTCTCTGTCACTTTTCACGCAAAAATTACTGAACGGATTTTGTTGCGGTTTTCACTATTGGATAGCCGGTTTAACATGAAGCAAGAGAAGTATGCAAAGATCGAGAGAAGTGGCGCTCCAAACTCTCTGACTACCTCTTTGGGAAACAGGCGTGAAGGCATGTATGTACAAAACAATGAAAAATAAAAGAACTCACCAACAATAAAATACTTGAGATCACCGAGCTTCTTTTGGAAGTCGGCACCAAACACAGCCACCTGTCCATCATATCTGGAGCCAATGGGCTGGCACTTCTCTTCAGTCAGTTCAGCCGTGTCCTTGGGTAAACATTCTATGGCGTCCAAATACAACCACTGAACAATAGGATGGAACTTTCCAGAACAAGCTTTCATGACCTCCTGGGCCACTATGCCACCAATCGTTGCGTTCATTGGGTTGATATCACCAGCTGATATCTAGAACACACACATACATATTTACAGCCTTAACAGTAACACCAGTAACAGAGTCCATTTTTAAACAGAACATGTGGCAACCCCAATCTGTTTTTTTTTAATAGAATTGAGGACGCCAGCTTTATGTAACCTCCGAACCACGAAAATTTCAAAAAAGAACTTCACGGGACAGCTCTCGGGAACCGTTGCCGTCACAGGCTACCAAGCTGAAGACAAAGTCTTCCTCATTTAGCCGAAGATTTTTTTGAGGCTATACCTAACAAGTGGCCAGCTCTGTTGAGGTATGTAGGTGGAAAAGCCTCTTTGTATAGTTTGTCGGATAATGTACTAGATTTTTCATTATAATACCCGCGACTTCTCAGTTGTGAGCAGACGTTTTACCCACTCGACCACTGACGCCCGATAATTTTTGTCATGAATGAGATTTGAGCCTGGGTCAAGTGCAACAGTACAAATTATTATTATTTATTTGCCTATCCCTCATGGGATGATTTGTGAGAATTTACTTTTATTTTAGAGCCTATAGATGTATTATATATATGATACCTCACTCACAACGTAGCACTCCCATGGTCCGCGCGGGTGAGAGGGGCGGGCGTGATTCTGCCATACACGATACGAAATTTCACGCGATATATCTGTTGTCAACGCGATCCACCTCAAAAATTTCAGGGTTCAAGCTATCCTCATACCAAATTTCAATAAAATCAAAACCTACCCGCAAAAGCCCGAGGTAAATTGCGTCGACAACAGACACATCGCGCGAAACCTCGCATCGTGTATAACAGAATCACGCCCGCCCCTCACCCCTCATGGACATGGGAGTGCTACTTTCTCAGCCGTTCACTTCTACTGTACAATGTAAAGACAATGTTAAAAGTACACACAATCGCCAAGCACATATGAAAAGTATGATGAATATACATATATCTGTCTACCCCTCTTGGGATAAAAGGTGTGATGAGAGATAGTGATTCTAATGATAAAGGGTAGATTCCATATTTGTTTATTCAATAACCCCTGAACAAAGGATGAAATTTCTATACGTTGCGGTATGGCCAGGGACAAATAAAACAGGACAGTATTCATAATTTAGATAATACTGACCTTGCAGAAAGTAGTTAATAAGTCCTTATTCAGTTCTAAATCAGCATCACTACAAACTTGTTCCTTAACTAGGGCTCTTGCTATATCTAAAAATTTCTTAGCATCACTATCACTCCAAGGTTTCGGGGTCCTGCTCTCACGTTGCTCAAACTCATCAAGAGCAGCAAATGCAACATGCAATTGCTGAGGGTAATCAAACTTTCCAAAATCCGATATCAAAAATTCAGGATTCTTGAAAGATTCATTCAGGGGTTTGAAATCTATGTATTTGGGCATCTTCACTTGTGTGGCTATACCACCTCGAATATATTTGGAGCAGTTTGTGGTGTCACCGATGCTGAATGTGTACGGACCTAGTACTTTAATTTGTCTAGGCTCGCATCCATTTAGTTCTGCCATGCCTTGAACCTGGAAATTATAATGTCAAAACTATTAAGATAACCTCTTTGGTTTGTTAATTACATAAACAGTAGATATAAGTTGCTATGGAAAAATTATTGGTCACACTGTCACAACATTGTGAAATTATAGAACTATTTCTTTTGTTGTTTTACCTATACATATGGATAGATGAATCCTGAATTTCATGAGAATTTCCAATCATTTAAACAATGCAGCATTTTTAAATAAAAATAGAGAGGAACAAAAATATTGTAGATCAAATAAGAGCAGATCAATAATGGTAACTTGAAAAGACAATATACAATACCATTCAAAGACCAATCCATTTTAATGTGGCTATTTGAGTTCCAAGTTCACATTTTCAACAATTCTTATTGGATTGATGTTTATTTGTACTAATTTTATATTTTATATGAACAATGGACTCACTTAAAATAAGTATAGATATACTGAGGTCCGACATGTACTGACCTCACTGAAGGTAACATAGTCTCCATCTTCCAGGCCGTGTCTAGCATCATCAATACAAGTGACAACACCCTCAGTGTCGTTAGTGATATCAGCGACCATGGCCGACACAGGGTTCTCTCCGGTCACGTCTAGCACTTTAAACTCGGGCCCGAAGTCGCAGAATACTTGTGAGAACAGTCCGCGAGTGTCCGCCACAATGAGAGCGATCCCGTGAGCCCGAGTTATGGCCGCGACGCGCTCCCGCTCCGCCCGGGATGCTCCGGTAAGCACCACCACTCTGAAGTCCTGCAGGAACTGCTCTGTGAGCGGACCCGTATGAGTGGTCGTGGTCACGTACTGGTTCAGCTCGGACAGCTGGATGAGGGAGGCCTCGGCCCTGTTGTGACCCACGGATCGCTCCGACAGGTAAAACTGTGAGGACAAGTCCGCCAGGTCGCAGAGTCCCTGGTCGTGCAAAGTGACGGACTTGACGCCGCCCAGAATCACGTTTTTGGCCACCTCGACGCCCAGCCCGCGCAGCCCGGACACCAGCACGTCGGAGCTGGCCATGCGGCGCATAGCATCGTGACCCAGCACGTAAAGCTGCCGTGAGTACAGTCCTTCGTCTATCTCCTCGGCTCGGGAGCCGTTGTTCGCCATTGTTGAACAGTTTGTTCGGGAGTCTCCTTTGGTAAGCTTCCGCTTTTTCGCCGGGGGATCAACGGAATTATCGGCGACTTCAGCACTAGACATTGGGCACGTACGCGCACAATTTTGTTACAACTTTGCTTTTGTTTCTGTGCGACGACAACTCTTCAAATAATGGAGAACGACATTCGCGCTTCGTAAAAATTCGTCGCGGAGATGAACGAGACCGCCGCTTACTCACTGACCCGAAGTTAGCTGCGAACGACGTGGACAATGCGGAAATGACAATTCTTTTTAACTTATTTACCTTATTAATTCGATTTTTTTATTTACATGTTTTACAAGTTGATAATTAATTAGTTGACAAGAAATTATACATTATTCAATGGGAATTATAATAAATAAGATTTCAATTACGAGCCAATTTTACAATTTAAAATTTAAATGACAGCTTAATTTATGTATGAAGTCTTGAAGATACACATGAAGATAGCAATAAGTTATACGATGGCAACATTGATAATTTCATGGCATCAACAAAACTTGATAACCATTATCAATTTTACATAAATGCATACATTTACGTTATACATACACTCACCCATACACTATACATATTACATATACATCTTTTCTTTTCGTAATAATAAAATAAAGGCTCTACATTTTTCACAGCTGGCAACAAGAGTACTCTATGATAATGTCAAAATCAACAAAATACAGAAAACTCATTCATTCAATTTTTTCTCTAGGGTTGGGTAAATAGAGGTACCTACTTAAGGGCCGTTGGTCAAGGTCATCTTTAAAACTGTCAAAAATATGGCAAATCTCAGTTAATCATGGAAAGGCGAGTTCATTCATACATAATTTCCTTACCACACAGTTGATAGTTATTATTTTAAATGGGATTGAGTAAAAACTATGGCTATTTAGAACCCTGAATAATAATAATATGGCCCTATACATTTTAAAATAATAACTATCAAATGTGTGGTAAGGAAATGTTGTATAAATAAACTCAACATTCCAGGATTGACTGAGATTTGCCATATTTTTGACAGATACAAGATGACTGAGAGCAATGGTCCTTAAACATTCAAAATAAAGAAAAGTCAATTTAATTTAACCAGGTATTTCGGGATAGTTACAAGTCAGACTTAGTAACATATTAGTCATATTACTCACTAACACTAATTAAGCATTTAGCGTGGCACTCGGCCATTAAACACCTAAAGTACGATAAAAAATTTAATACTTAGGTACGTAGGTACTGAAAAATAACAAATTTTTTTATACTCAATTTCACCAACTTTGTGAAATGCCAGTTGTCTTTTTTATAATTTTGTAAGTATTATCCCCCAAATTTCCGAAGGATAGAAGTGATATTTTGCAAAGGAGGGCCGGAGAGTAACAGGCTACTTTCGTCATTGAGTCATGATGAATTGATGTCATTAGAGAAGAATGAAAGGTTTGAGTTGAGTTTGGTGTTGGTGAGTTTACGCTGAGGACACGTTGACAGAATAAAGGATGTAATATGGACTAAAAAGGTGTATTGGCAGAAGTGAAACTGGCAGAGAAAGACGTAGCTGTACTTTTATTGAACATACAAACAAATTATTGATTGAAGGCAATATTTAAAGTACACACAATCGCCGAACATGTGTGAAAGGTATGGTGAATCTAAAGGTATTTTATATAATAAAAAGAGGCGAAATAGGTATGTCAGGAACGTAGCAAATATCATTCGATTGTCTCTGCCTACTACCCCTCTTGGGATAAAAGGCGTGATCATAGATAGATAAACAAAACCCTTTTAAAACAGTTGACAAACATCGCGCGCATTCTCGAGAGGTTGTAGCAAGTGTCTAGCCAAAGCCAACAGTAGGTAACAAAAAATAATAACAAATAATAATAGTTACAGCACATCACTATTGTTTCATTAATACTTTCTTTCATATTCGTGTTACATTCAATCCATCCGTCATTCATTTGATTCCTATTTTTCAAGTTTTCATTCACTTTTCATGAATCTCTCTGCTGCTGTGTGTCAGTGTGTGTCTGTGTTCGTCGAGTCCGTCGATGTTGGTTCTTCGTCGCTGGTGTTGGCTGTTTTTGTGCTCGCCCGTAGCGAGCTTTCTGTTATTTGTTTTGTTGTGATGATCGGCCACGAGTGAAAGAAAAATACTTGAATATACGTTTAATTAAATAAGCGCGTTGTGTTGCGAACTTATATTCCAATTGTTGGACAGGGAACGGCCGCGGAGGCCTATTGAAATATGGTGCAGGAATATGTCTCCCCCGTGAGGGTTTACAAGCATTCGTTTGAGATGGTGATGGCCGTGAGTATATGACCTTTATTTTGATTGAAATCTTAGAAAACACCAGGTACATTTATTACAAAATAGATAGGTAAATAAACAACAACATTCATAATAGTTTTAAATTTGACCTCTTTCTTAGTTCGTGTAGTCAAATTCTATTGTCTTGAGTCTGTATAATGTATTCTGTAATGAAATAATAGCTTACTATTTATCATGTTTGCCTGTGTCCATCCACTGCTGGACATAGGCCTTGTCAGCACTTCGCTACTTCTCCCTATCCTCCACAGTTCTGCTCCACCCCATAAAATTATAATACAATAAATATACCTACATAATATTATAAAATATTGGAGTCCTATGTAGAAAGTCCTTATAAATTAAGGAAACAAACAGTAGGTATAATATATATATAGAGAATAACAAAATATAATAAAAGACATAAAACTTTAGATAAAAAACCACAGGGCGTTCTTAAACTTAGGAAGAGTGCTACCGAATATATCCACATTACCATATATATCATTGAATAACTTGCAAGTACAGTTAATAAAATACATTGCCATGTAATTTAGTTTTACAGAATTGTAAACCAAATACTTGCTTAATCCCACTGATACATCTAAATTGAATCACATTCAAAAGAGAAGAAGAATCTATGAAGTTGTTTATTATTTTATGTGTATAGAAATATTAGATTATAGATTATGAATCTACTAGAATAAATCTGTACCTGGTGAATTGGGTCATTCCCTAAAATTCAAGCTTGGTGAATACTCTAATAATAATCATAGATTTGGCAATCAAGTATTGTGTTGGATTGGAATTGCATGCATAGGAGTCGGTAAATTAGGATTACAATTTGTGTATTAGTGGCAAAGAAGTTATGTGTGTGGAATATAAAGCACACAGTGCAAGCAAGCCACATGGGTTTCATTCTCACAGTGATCATATGTACCAATAGGTTATTTTTCATCTATCATGAACCTGATGACTTGATGAGCAATAACTAAATAATTAAAAAACCTTACTATTTCTGAAAAATGTGTCGAAAAAAAGGATTCTTAAAAACTCATGTAGGTACAAACAAACTGGCCACTTGTTTATAAGTATAGCCTTAAATAAAATGATATACCTAATCACCTGAATGAGAAAACCTTGTCTTGCACTGGTACCTTGCGGCCAGTACATGGTTCTGGGAGCCATGTCTAACTAACCCATTTACTAATAAAATACATATATATAAATTTATACAATGCATTGTCTACCTATTCAATATAATAGAGAGAATTGACATTATATAACTTTGTACAGCGTTTATTAGTAATGGTATAAGATAGCCAACTACCTACTATAAAAAACAGCACTTATTGGTTAGCAATGACTTCTCTATTAGTAGTATACTGCGCTGGTGACCTTAAGTCCTCTAGACTATGCAATACATATTTACTTATTTATTTTCCAAATAATCTTATACCTACCGAGTTAGAGAGGAAAATAGTTCGCGCGTTAACCAAGGCAAATTGTAATGTCGAAAGCGTCAAGTCCTTCGTTATTGCGAAACTGCTCGAGCTGCTCAACAAAATAGCTTATCTCAGACAATCTCATTTTGTAACATTGCATCTAACTGCATTGGAAGTATGGATAATATCCTGTATGGATATTGAAAGTTGCTCAACCAATTTGGAAGGAAGATCGTAACGTTTTCCCTTGCCGACTGTTAGATCCTGTTCGTTTCGTAATGGATGTATGTTAGTTGCGTTTGTTGATGTAATATCATCTGTGTTCCGCTGTTTTAAGGTCGTTTATTATTTAATTATTGTTATCAGGTAGGATATTCGTCAGCGGCGTCGGAAGGTTCGTTGACTTGATCGGTTTTGGTATGTGACACACTTGCATCTTTTTGAAATAAAAATAAAACTCGCTCTTTTCCATCCAAATATACTTCAAAGAACTGGCCACTCTTGAGGTATTAATCTCGCAAATACCAACGGCTAAAGAAGGAAGATTTTGTCTTCATCTGGGTACCTCTGGGTAACACGGTTCCGGGATTCTAAGGCATATAGGTAAAGAAAAAAACTCACTGTAGACAACACCTATTGTCGGCGTTAAATAATTCCACATTTTCGTGATGTGACTATTTACTGAAGTAAATATTAGCGATGAATATTATTTAGTTTAGTACGTGACAAAAAGGATGAGGAACACGATAATGTTTTATTATTGTTTTGTACCTACATTTTTCTGGGAAAGGCTAATAGCATCGATGTATAATAGCTACGCTCGAATATTTTCGCATCAAATTCGTCGAAAGATCACCATTTTACTGGAATACCTATGTAAAGTGTATTTTTTTTGACTTGTATTGTTTCACGGTAAAACGGAGCAACGGACTTTATTGCACAGAGACAGGAGAGCGACATAATGCTACTTTCTCCCATATAACGGAAAATTCTTATTGGATTTTTCAGTCCAAAGACTGAGTATATCTATGGACGAATCCGGGGCGCAGAACTAGTACCTAACTATAGAAAATAGCCGTCTGATAATAATTCGAACAAAACCGGACAATAGTTACACGAAATTGTATGGATGATTGTTTCCAAGAGACAAGTGTCTATTTACACACCTACAAAGGCTTCTCTTCTATTGATCGCGTGTCACTTGCTGAAGGCTCTTTGTTTGTTTATTGGTGAACAACTATACGGCGTAGTCAAGTCGCAATGATATAGTCGCGGGCCGCGGGGTAGACACGACGGACAATTTAAACAATCTGATCTATACGGCCAACTCTACCTCCAGTGGTGTAGAGGAACACTTTTTACAGAAAAAGAAAGAAGGTTTTTTTATATTATAGGTATATGTATGTAGTTGTGAACCAATTTTGATGATTTATTTTTATTCGGCACGCAAACTAATCCTTTTCATATCGTATGCTAAGTTCAAATTCATTTTATCACACTCGAAATTTCGAATGTATGTCAGGTATGATGCATAATGTAGGCAACACCAGCCAGCTCAGACACACCACACTCCTCTCTCAGACAGCAGTCACAGATACACACACGCTGCGGCGTAGTCAGCCAGTCCTCTCCGAGTAATACCCTCATATCCGACGCCCTAAGTCGATGTTTCCCGCAATAACTCCCTTAGGCTGTCGTATGTTCGGTTAGCTCTTCACGCAGCCCCCCCGACAAACGTAGTGGAGCAAAGAACATTAGGTCAAACACAAAAGAAAGTATCAATTTTCAAACAAGTTTCATACGCGAAAGATGAAGTCATGTCAGACATTGGAATGAATGCAGTGATATGTTTTATTGAATTACTCGTGTAGCCTTCACTTAAAGGAGTGCGCAACACCGTTCCTCAGTCACTTTGTGGAATTTCGACATGACACTGCTCGAAATTTTCAGGGCTGTCCAGTGTCCACTTTGTAAACTCATTTTACTTTCCAATTGCATTGTGAAAAGTAATATTGAAATTATTGTCTTTAATGATTTGACTTAAAAAGTCTCGCTGACTCTAGTGTCGACTGTCGACCTTACTGTTGATCCAAGAACACCAAAGAGGAGGAACCTCAGTCGTTCCCTCATTAGGTAACTGTAGATCGTGACTTCATAGCATCAGCTTTTCCTGAACTGTCTTCCCCGATCTCTTCGGCTGATATCTTCTGCCTGATAAAGAGCATTCTGATGGGACCATTTTCTTCCATATTATTATTGGATTCGTACAACATAGGAATACATCCTGGAGTTTGTCTACCGGGCTTAGAGAGACATAATAACATTATTATGTTAGAAAGAGAAAGAGATGACTATGTCCTGCTTTCTCTCTATGGGACATGATCTCTTCTCGTCTACACCCGTAGATAAAATCTCGCGCGTCGTGCCAGTACTGCCGTGTCAGCATGATGCGTGTAGAAATAATCTCTGTACGTATACACAATCTTAGTTAGAAAGAGAAAGATAAAATTTCTCGTAGTGACAAAGCAGGACAAAAAGTTTAGGGTTCCGTAGTGAAACCTATTACTAAGACTCTGTTGTCTGTCCGTATGTCACATGGCTGTATTCTTTTGAACAGTAATAGGTTAAAGACACTTGAAATTTTCACAGAGTGTGTATTACTATGGCCGCTATAACATTTGCGTTATGTTTGTATGTAATGAATGTAAGTAGGAAACTGAAATTCCCGAATTTTACGAATGCTATATGAACATACAATTTGGGCATTGAAAACTAGAGGATTTGATCTAGATTGATTGTGTAGAATGAAAACATGATTGGTGAAAATTTTCTCGATAACTTAAATTTTTGAAGTCACCTCTTCAAAAACACCTTTTTAGTCATACGACCATACTCTGAAGGGATTTACGTTTAAATTTTATACGAATCTGTAGGTAATTTCAGTACCTGGTATTGATTAAGAAGATGTTTCCCTGCATGTGATCGTTTTTTAATAAATTATTTATTTGTAATGTGCCGCTTACGTCATTTATTCCGAGAAGCGGTACATTATGCCCTTATCACTTCTGCAACAAGAACGGACAAGGCGCCGTCGTTGTCTTGCATGACGCGATCACTTGCGCCCGAGCCACTCATGCGCCCGAACCACGACTTTAGGGCGTGGCTTACGATTAGGAAATTCTGAGTCGTTCCTCGTCTTAAAGATTATTAGTAAAAGATTTAGACTGAGATTTTGTCTACGTATAGAGATCCTTTCTGTACGGTCATGGTCGCACGGCAGCAGGACATCTATCCAATGAATACCATGATTTAGTTTAAAATGAGTGTGAGTTTGCGTACATTCGAGTTATACTAGTGACCATATTGTAGAGTCTCGGATAGTGTATCTTGTCGCAAATTAGCCCTGCTACATATTTATGATATACTTTTTTTATAATTCATTTTGAAAATATAGCCCATTTTAAGAAACTAATTTCGATATTTTTGTTTTTTATCCATTGCGTCTATTTTTAATATATTTTACAAATTTTACCCGCGAAAAGTAAACGTGACGTCACAAGAATTTGGAACAGGATTATAATCTTGGCCACTACACATAAAAAGAGACAGTCAATCAAATTAACGTCAAGCAAACGTCAGTCAAGGTCGACAAACCTAAAAATTAACTCTTGTTTATAATTATTTAAATTAAATAGTTTTTTACAATGGCAAGTAAATTGTGTTTCATCCCGTCATGTCCTAATAACAAAGAAAATAATTACACGTAAAATATAAATTTATAAAGATGTCATTCAAAGATTGACGATTACCCTTTTTTGTAGGCAAAGGTTTTTTTTTCATACTGCTTATGATGACGTCATATATCGGTCAAATTAAGGTTATTGTTTTTTATTGAATATCTTTAAAAGTGTAGACTTAATTTAAAATCTGATAAATAGAAATTGTACTGAAAGCTTATATCTCGAAACGGTTTCGAGATCTTCGTTCCTGTTCAAAAAATTAGCATGGCCAATTGGCTATTTATCAGATTTTAAATTAAGTCTATACTTTTTAAGATATTCAATAACAAACAATAACCTTAATTTGACCGATGTATGACGTCATCTTAAGCAGTATGAAAAAATGATACCTTTGCCTACAAAAAAGGGCAATCGTCAATCTTTGAATGACATCTTTATAAATTATATTTTACGTGTAATTATTTTCTTTGTTATTAGGACATGACGGGATGAAACACTATTTACTTGCCATTGTAAAAAACTATTCAATTTAAATAAATATAAACACGAGTATATAAACAAGAGTAATTTTTAGGTTAGTCGACCTTGACTGACGTTTGCTTGACGTTAATTTGATTGACTGTCACTTTTTATGTGTAGTGGCCAAGATTATAATCCTGTTCTAAATTCTTGTGACGTCACGTTTACTTTTCGCGGGTAAAATTTGTAAAATTTATTAAAAATAGACGCAATGGATAAAAAACAAAAATATCGAAATTAGTTTCTTAAAATGGGCTATATTTTCAAAACAAATTATAAAAAAAGTATATTATAAATATGTAGCATGGCCAATTGAATGTTACCGAGAAGCGCTTCAGTGCTAAGCTATTCACATCGGAATGTTGGTAAACAATCCTAGTCTCGTATTGTTACTTGCGAAACTGATCCGACATTCCTAATGTTGTTCTGGAATCTACTGTTGCTGCTACAAGCTAAAATATCTCTGTGTATTTCACGTTGTTTGTTAGATTATCCGTCTTATACGCTGTATAAAGTTATACAATGTTTAATTCATAATAGAGAGAGACAAAATATTGTCTAAACTGAAAGGTAGCACCACACTTAAATGTTTAGAGAGAGCATAGATACCTCTTTAATAGGGGTGTTGACTGTTGACAGTGAAAGAAAATAAACATGTACTGTGTAACAATTATTTTTACATCCGGTCACGTGACCGCAAACAGGAAGTGACGTCACTTTAATCTAAATGTCAAATAAATAACCACAGATCATCATCATCATCATGGCGTCTTCCGAGCCGAAGGCTCGGGAGGTGCCGAGGTTTACCTCTTCACACCAGCATTGTCTCGGGGGGGCAACTACCCTCCGGTGTCTTCTTTAGGCGCACCGCCCGGTGCGACAAGGTGGCTTGCAGCTACCTGATACCTTAGACTTGGGACCCAGTTGGTCCCCCTACTGGGGACTCAACTCGAGGGGTAACTATCTCCCGCGGGAGCGGGCGACCTGCTGCTGGCCTATGGTACGCAGGGGCTATGTCGCGCAGATGCTCGTGTCGGCTGTTGTCGGCGCGGTCGTACATTCGACGCGCCAGCGCGACCACGAACTCTTCTACGCTTGACATTCGCAAGTCCCTGCGTATCGTAGTATTGCGGACGAACCACGGCGCGCGTGTTATTGCGCGCAGTGCCTTGTTCTGCTGGATCTCCAGCTGGTGTTTCCTAGTATTGGACAGGAGACTGTACCACGCCGGCGAGGCATAAGTCAGGCGGGAGCGGACATAGAGCTTGTATATCCTAAGTTTTACCCGGAGTGGCAGACTTGAGCTTAGGACCGGCCGCAGCATGCCACTGGCAGCCCTCGCATTACGAATGGCGTAGGACGCCATATGGGCCATGCAGAGCTGCCGGTCTATCTGGCACCCCAGGTACTTGGCGGTACTAGTCCACTCCAACGCCTGTCCTCGCAGGCTGAGCGGCGGTGGTAGGGATCTCCGGGAGGTCATCAGTGCGGCAGTCTTGCCGACATTGACGGACAACCTCCACTTGTCCAGCCAGTCAGGTAGTAGATCCAGCAGGCGTTGCATCTTCCGTGCCGCGTGCTGTGCGTTTACGGAAGAGGCGAAAAAGGCACTGTCGTCCGCAAACAGGGCCAACAGCGTCCCCTCTTCGCCTGTAGGCGAGGGTCCCAAGTTAGGTATATCATCGGTATATATCGCATACAGTGCGGGGGACAAACAGCTCCCCTGGGGTACCCCGGCTGAGATGGTTCTCAGAGATGATATCTCTCCCTCAAGGCTGACGTGGAAGGTGCGGCCCTCCAAAAAGGACGCTACCACTCTCACGGCCATTGGCGGGATCTGCTTTTCGAGCATTTTGAAGAGGAGGCCGCTGTGCCACACTCTGTCGAATGCTTTCTCCATATCGAGAAAGACACCGACAGAGCAGCGCCCCCCGTTCAGCTCGTTCGCCAGCATATGCAGTACTCTCACAAGTTGGAGAGTAGTGGAGTGCCCCTCCCTGAAGCCAAATTGTTCCTCTCGGAGCTCGAAGCAGGGCTTCAGTCGTCGGAGGAGCAACCTCTCAAACAACTTGGAGAGACTGGACAGGAGAGTGATAGGTCTGTAACTGGAGGGTAGCCGACGGTCCTTCCCCGGCTTGGGGAGCACTATTACCTTACCGGCCTTCCAGGTGGTCGGGAAGTGACCGGTCCGGAGTATCCCATTGCATAGGCGCGCTATGGCAACCGTAGGTCGTCGAGGTAAGCGCGCCAGTTCTGTATTGGTGACGCCATCCATGCCCGGCGCCTTCTTCACCTTTAGCCGCAGAGAGTAATTACGGACTTCCGCTGGAGAGATGAAGAAGTCACCGGGGAGTGGTGGCGGCACGGAGCTGATGAACTCCCGCACCCTATGCGATACCTTCGCGTCATGATCCGGGTTGACTACAGGGAACGGCCTGAACTGCGTCTCAAGGTAATCTGCTAAGATTACAGCACGATCCTTGGCGCTAGCTCGGCGGCTCCCCTGGTTGTCGATCAAAGGGTAGATCGGAGTGGGGGCATTAGTGAGGCTCTTAGTGAGGCGATATAGGGAGCTAAGGCTTTCCTCTTCACTGACCCCGTCCAGGAAAGTCTCCCAGGAATCTCCTCTGAAGGCGCGTATTTCGCCTCGGAGCTCCTCGGCTACCCGATTCAGCTGATTTTTCGTCGCCGGGCAGCGCGAGTGGGCCCATCGGCGACGTAGCGCGCGCTTCAGTTGGAGTTTACTCCTTATGTGTTCTGGGAGAGTCTCTCTTGTACGGGTGTCAGCGGGCACCTCCTTGGTGGTGGCCGCTTTGGCAGTCTTGATGGCTGCCACCAGATGGGCGGCCGCCACCTCGATGTCCTCCGGTGAAGAAAGAGGTCCCGGCAGCCTGTAATCACGGAGTTTCTCTCCATAGGCTTGCCAGTCGGTCCTGAATCGTGATCTCGGCAGCGCTCGACAAGTGGGAACTGTGCCTAAGATCACGAGCAGTGGTAGGTGTTGTGTGTCCATGTCGTAGAGGGTCTCGAGGTGGATAGGGACCCTCACACCGTGGACCACTGCCACATCCAGCACATCGGCTATACACCCGGACTGCGCCGGGATGTGCGTGGGTGAGTCAGGGCCGATGACCTCGTACCCGCCTCTTTCAGCGTCCCCGTACAGAGTGTTCCCGGCTGTGTTTGCGAGACGGGAACCCCATGCGGGATGTTTGGCATTTAGGTCGCCGACAATGATGGTCGGCGACTCTGCACGGAGAAGGCCACGGATATCCTTCGTGTCCAACCTCCCGCCTGGTGGTCGGTAGGAGGCAAACACACGAAGTTCCTCACCAGGAAGAAAAAGCCTCACTCCGGTCGCACGGACGGTCGTGAACACCGCGTGTTCCAGCTCCTCGTGTACAATATCACGGCGCACGAGGACCGCTGTTCCGCGATAGGGAATACCTGCGGGAGACTCCTCGTCTCTGCGGTACACAAAGTAGCCGGGCACGCGAAGTCCTCTCTCTGGGGAGAGTTTTGTTTCGCCCAGAAGGATGACATGGGCATCTTGCTCCTGGGCGAGAGTCCGAAGCTCGTCCGTACGACCCTGTATGCCCCCAGGGTTCCAATAGATTAGGCGAAGGTTTCCCACCTCGCCGCCAGTTCCAGGAGGGCGCTGATGGCCCGCGTGGCCGCGTGGCGCATGTCCTCGCCGGCCGCCAAGGCCCTCAGCAACTCCGCTGCTAGCCCTCTCAGGCCTGCAGCAGGGTGTGGATTCATCAAGGGGGGGGGCTGCTCGCTAGCGCAGGCCGCCGGGCGCGCCGCCTGTATAGGGGGTCGTCTCTGGCCCTGTAAAAGAGTCGGCCGCGTGATAGGCGCAGCCATTTGTCCGCCGACGGGTAGTGTGCCAATCTCTACAGCCTTCGTGGCGTGTGTTGGGATAGCTTCAAAGGTGGGAATGGCCGTTGCCTTCGTGGCTTTGGCGGGATCCTTCGCCTTGGGTTGTGTCGTGTCTGATGGTGGTGGAGCGGCCGCAGCCTCTGCCATCTTGGCATTCTTGCCGCGTCCGCGTTTGCCTGACCTACGGCGTTTGTTAGCAGGCAGCGGGGCGCCGCGAGGTGTTGGGTCGTTAGCGGGCGCCATTAAGTTGGCGGTCTGAGTGGGTTCGCTGTGAACCGCTGGTGTAGGCTGGGGTTGGTCCAGTTGTACCGGGCGTGGTAGAGCCCCTATAGTTGGGGGTTTAGGGGGAGCAAGGTTTATTCCCCTTTTTCTTGCCTCCCGACGTAGAATTTGGCATTTCTTATCATTTGCCGTGTGCGCCTTGCCACAGTTGGCGCACTTCAGGGGAGCGTCGCGGGGGCACTGGCTCGCAGGATGTACTCCGGAGCAGCGCAAGCAGCACACCTCTCTAAAACAGTTGGCGGAGGCATGGCCAAACTGTTGACACCGGTGGCATTGTGGCGGCACCGGTGAACGTTTCCATTCCCGCACTTTTATCCCGGGAAGGTAAAGCAGCACGTGGATGGCATATAGTTTCGCCAATTCGTCCCGCTCCAGATGCGGAAACTGAATAAAATAAATGGTATGGTTTGCCCCCTTCCGCGGCGGTATGCATCTAACATGCGTGGGAGCCACACCTATCTCTTTTTCTAACGCGGAAATAATTAGTTGATGGTCGGTGTTAATAGGTAGTCCGCGTATGGCTACCTTATGTGGCTTTTCTGAAGAAAGGGTATAAGTAAAACCTAGTTTAACCTTTTCTGGTTCAGCTTGCGCCGCCTCCGCGAAGTACCGCTGTACTACGCGGAACTCCTCTGGTGTCTTTGGGGTGAATCGCATCCCCTTCCCTTTGGGATGCGCCAGAGGAGCCCTGCCCAGCAGCTCGTAGAGTCGCCTCATGTGGACGGGCCAGTCTACCAGTAGGTCCACCTCAAATGGCGGCACCTTTATGGCAGGAGGCCCGGTGGTGGCTGTAGGCACTGATGACAGGGTTGTCTTCGGAGCAGTGGTGGGTGGTGGTGAATTGAGGGCCGCACTATAACTTGGTACCTCCGGGGACATCCTAGAGGACGAGAGTATCGGCGGCCCCATTTGACGTTCGTCGGGAGAGGATCCAACAAGAAAACGGTGAGTTTCCCTTTCAGACGAGTTTAGACTTGTCTCCAGTGGCCTCTTGGCGGCTCTAGGTGCCACTGTGGTAGTTGTCGCCTCAGTCGCACCAATGTCTAAGTAGTACGTCTCGTCGTCAGTTTCAGCGTGTTGAGTTGGCTGGTCCGACGATTCTGTACGTACTTCTGCACTTCCGACTACGGGTCCTATGATGGGTGTGTCGGGAAAGCAAAGTCGGATTTCGGGCGGGATCGTCAGTGGCTTGTATGTCCCGGCTCCTACCGGCTCTAAATATTTGGCAAGTGTAGTCGGTGGCTGAATTGTAGGTGGTGGGGGCACCACGTGGGCCACAAGAACCGGTGGTGGTGGTGGTATAAACGGCACTTGTGACTGTGGTGGGGGTATTTGATAATTTAATGGCTGTTGTCGTGCGGCTGCGGGTCTCGCTTTCGGGATGGCGCCTCGACTTAAGTTTGGATTTTTGTAGGTTGTCTGCTGTGTTCCTGTAGTGGAAGGCTCGGTTTCAATCATCGGCATTGACAATGACCTATTACCTAGTCCGCCCTGCAGGGTAGAGTGCTGGGGCATGATGGTACCTGTTCGGCTATACGGGTGATGTCGCCTTTCTTTATCTTTGGAGGGTGGCGGAACGGATACGGCCCCTTCTGCCGCCTGTTCGTCCGCCACTGCCGCACTTTCCCAGCTCGTGCCGGGATACCGGGCGGATAGAATTTGTCTTGCTCTTTGTGAGGCTGTGAGCGGTACCTTTTGTAATGGTGCCGCGTATCGGTCTCCCGTTATGGCCGCTGTAGTGACCGTCGTGGTCGTAGTAACTATGCCCATGAGCGGTGCACAATAACAGACGGCCTCGGTGACTGAACGGGGTTGGAAGGGGTCTCTAGCTATGAAGCATTCACTTACTGTCGTTGGTTCCGGTTTGCGGGGGTTAGGGTGCAACTCAACCTCAACGTAGGATGCGCATGGAGGGGAAGGTCCCGCTGCTACACGAACACTATGGAGGGGGGTGCCGCGGGGAGGGAGGGGAGTTTGTGTTTGACCCCCACCACCCTCCGCTACAACTAAATGGTCGCGCGGGGGTGGGGGGCGACCCTCCGCTTTCTGGACGGCAGGCTCGCCAGCACGGACTGGGCGCTTTATCCGCTGGCCTCGTGAGACGGCTGGCCCGGGGATTCTAGACGCGCCATGCATCATGGGCGCCACAGAGTCGCGCGAGCCGTCCCGCGAGTTCGAGTTACCGGCCCCAGACGCCAGCCCTCCGGCTTGGATTTTGGAGAGTAGCGGGTCCGCCATTGGGCGGGCGGGTTTATACAATATTTACATAAACAAGTTAACAGTAATTTACCTATGATACATATAACATAAATACATAAGATTATATATAGTCACCAAATTAATAATTACATACTTACAACATAAACATAAAGATAAGTGATAATAATCTACTGTAATTTGCAATACATATAAATAATACCTAGCTACTTAAATGTTTTCTTTGGAAATTCATACATATAACATAAATGTATAAGATTATATATAGTCACTAAATTAATAATTACATACTTACAACATAAAGATAAATGATACATATAAATAATACTAAAATGTTTTTGTTTTTTTTTTTTTTTTTTGGAAATTCACAACTTAGGTATAGAGAAAAGTCCCCAGTACTAGTCCCTAAGAACAATAACTAAAGACAACTAGTCCCAGTACTGAGGTTGGAGGAGGAAATTTTCTTCTGTGGGGCAGCAACAGCAGATCAGGAGACCCTCGGTAGCCGAGGCCGCACGGGCGCGAGCTACGAATCCCACGATTTTTCACTCGAACCCGGGCACACCTCGCACACGTCGGCCGCTGACGTTGGCAGGCCGCGCGCTAGCTCAACGGCTGGACTCACGTCTCACACTCGGCGGCGGACCGGAGTTAGCGCTCACGGTCCGCTCTCCGCTGATAAGGGGCTCCACCCGGAGATCACGCACGATGACTTGCACGTGTGCACGACAATGTTGTTTCCGTTAGGACTGCCGTCCGCTGTGCGCTTCGGGTAAGGTTGAATTATGGGCCAGTTTGAGGAAAATTTGTGAAGGGACAACACTGAGCACCAAATTACCAAATATTTCACTTTACCAACGAAGATTCCACAGAAAAATCAAAATTATTGGAGGTTATATTGAAAAGCAATATCATAACCCATGTGTCCAACATGTTGTTTTTTTTGAATAACCACAGACTCTATGTATACCTATTATAATAACTGTCTGTCAATCTGTCACTGGCTATTTGTTGTTATTTTTTCTAATCTGTGATCATCATTTTGTTGGTTTGCAATCGTCATCAACGATTTTTTAAATAAAAAGTAGTGTTTTTGAGTTTCAAAATTTTTTATTTTACCTCTATACTATTATTATTAAGATATAATTTAAAAGTATTTCCAATAAATTGTCAACACCCCTACTTCAGTTTTGTGTTAGTAGCTAGATGCAGAATGCCTATACGTACAGCTACATTTATTATTGTCTATCTATGATACTTGCATACATAACACACAGTGCCGGACACTGCCGGAAGATCTTATTTTTCCTGCTTCTTTGTCACAAACGCTATAGTAAAATACTAACAACTTCTAACAATAAATTTGATATATATGACGTATTCAAAGAGTAAGTCAATAAATATCAATCCTCCTAAAATCCTGAGTTTATTTTCGTTGCGATGGCGACAGTCGCGACAATTTTATTGAAATTGAATTGTGTTTTTAAATAAATTGTCTCATATGCTACTTCTACTACTTCTAAATTCTCTATTGCATATATTATTTTAAAATATTGCCTTTCGTTCCTATATTAATGTGTTTACTACGAGCCAGCACAATTTGGAAGTTTCAGCCTCCCTCGAACAAATAGATGCCATTCTAAAAGATAATATGGAAACAATTCGAAATTTGTCATTTAATGAGAATTCTTGGACCCAAGCGACATTACCCATTAGACTAGACGGCGTCGGCGTGAGTAAAAATTATGTTGCTCTACTATGATGCCTTCTTATCCTCAGTACACAGAGTAAAGAACTCTCCTTAAAAAATCCAAAATTAGTGAAATGAGCTGTATCTGAGGCTGTAGAAGCCCGAGAATGAAGTTGTCCTGAATGAAATAAATTAACAAACACTTTGGGACTAACACACAAACAATTGACGCAAAATCTAAGTAGTGATCACGACCGCGCTCGGTTTCTAGCTTCATCAGAAAAGGAATCTGGTCACTGGTTACATGCCCTTCCATCTCGAAACGTCGTCGGCACATTTTTGGATAACGAAAGTATAATCAGTATAAGCCTAAGGTTAAGAGCACCATGTATGTTGCGAACATAGATGTCCGTGTGGAAAGGATAGATCAATTGGGAACTCACGGACTTTCCTGCATAAAAAGTGCGAGCAGGCCACAGCTCCCTCAATGATACCATCAAAAGGGCTCTTGCGTCAATAGAAGTCCCTGCTCTCCTAGAAGCAAAGGGAATAATCCAGGAAGACGGCAAGAGACCCGATGGAATTACTCTGATTCCCTGGGAGCGAGGTATGGTATGCTACGTGCGTGGACACATTAACTCCGTCTCATCTCAGGGAAACAGAAATCAAAGCGGGAGCTGCGGCGGAAAATGCAGTCTAACAAACGCAAATATAGTTAAATTATTGAAAACTACAAAAACGATATCGTAATGTTTTTTTTTAAATGCAGAAAGGGTAGAGGATATGTCTTATACAGCCACATTAAACTTTGAAAATATCGACACGCGCAATCATGTGCGAGTCACTTGACAGTTAACGCTCATGCGCGGTAGGTAACCGCGGATTGCCGCCAATGTGTCGATTAAGAAAAATATCTTGGTTCAATTTGTTTTGTAATTCAAAAGTTATTAAAAATTAAATTATGAACCCGTTTCATAAACTACTATTATACACTCGACTTCAACGTCTGTTAAAGATACATCTAGGTCCACTAAGTGCAAATAGTAGACACTGTTACTGGTGTCTTTGGAGAAGAGTTCCAAATGTTAATAATAAAAATTATCACTGATATTTAATCTGTTATAAAATTATAATTTATTTCCTGATGTTATAAAATGGAAGAGCCCTCTGAATAAAATTAATTGCTCATTTAATATTGAATTAAGACCTGAAAGTGCATGCGGACAAAGCAAGTCCTTGACGCATTTTTCAGTACTTATAACTTTTCCTGTGGGACTGTTTTGAAGAACTGTAACGAACATCGATTTTCTCGTTTGCTAAGTAGACAAATTAGTGGCGTTATACTAAATATGAAGGTTTCCTTGTATGGCCCAATTATTGTAGGCTGGCGTGGCTATATCAATTGGCTGTGTGTGGCGCTGCCGCTATGAAACATAGAGTAAGTAGCAATCACTATGTTCTTTAATAAGAGACGGGACTGCCATACATTAAAATGAAATCTAAGAAATTAGGGCCGAAAGATACTGCCAACCTAACAACATTAAGGAGGGAAAATAGAAACTCAGTGCTACCAACTACAAAAGTCAAAACATACGGCTAGTGCTGTCCTTCCTACAGAAATATTTTTGTCGATATCGATAAAAATATGCTAAAACCTACCTACTTTTAAAATTTCGGTTTTGTTGATTAGTATAATCGAAGAAGTTGAAATGTATGGTAATTCACAACCATTTTTTATAGGATTTGAATAAACTACGTAGTAGATCAAGTAGGAATTATTAAATTTCAACTTCTTTGATATTTCATTTCAATAAAACTTCACATGTTTTTCTATAATTTATTTGTGTTTAACCTAAAAAAACAACACATATACAAATACAATTCACCGACCTCTTGAAAACAATACACCTATCAATATTACAGTGAAATAAGTTATTAAATTGAAATTTAATAATATATAATGACCTTATCTAAGACCCATCTTAGGTAATTATTTCAGCACTGCTTCCCGAAGTGAATTTAGGCAATGATAGAAAAACTTATAGTGCGTACCTGTAAAATAATAAGTATTAGGCGTATTTTGGTAAGTAATAACTAGTAGTAAGTATAAATGATTTTTTTATTGTATTAAGAGGTGTGCAAAAACGACACAAACATAGCTGGATTTGAACGATTGTTTAAAAATCACCAAATTGCACGTCAATCTGGAAAGAGTAGCCGTTTCTTCAGTCAGCATGCAAGCCCTGCATAACGGACTATCTGTAATACCAATGTTATATAAGTGTTTGTTAAAAGGACCATGACCAGTGATGGCTTGAGTCACCGATCTAAGTTGGGTTCTTTTTAGTTTTAAGATCTTGTATTTATAATTGGTAGAGCTGCCCTGGTTTGTCTACATTCCATAAGATTGTTCCATTCGAGATTGTGCATGCATTTTGTTTTCTGCTTGAGTCGTGAGGCAAACCAGCCTCTAGGCAGGGGCACTAGGGGCTCGGGGCCAATTGCAGACATACTTGCACCGGCTCTCGCTAGCTCATCCGCCGCGTCATTTCCACAGGAGTTGCTTTGACCTTTGATCCATTGTATGGTTAAGATGTTACCGTGTTATTATAGTTACATACCTTGTTTAGTGCTGTATGACACTCAAGTATGAGATCTGATTTAAACTTATTGCTTACCAGTGCTTGTATGACAGATTTACTGTCCGGCAGTATGCGAATAGACTGGTTGTTTACTTTCCTCTTAGTTATCGCTAGGGCCGCTAGGCAGATTGCCTGGAAAGAGTAAAGATAAAAGTAAATTTGCTGCAGCAAAAAGCAATGGCTCAATTTATTTGGTGCGGGTTATAATGGGTTTATTTTGTGGAATGTGAAACAAATATGTTTGAGTCAGAATATCGATATCGATAAACTGTACAATATGCAAAGTACATCACTATTTTTCAGCAATATGCTGTTCGTTTAATATGAAATTTATAAAGAATAATTACTTAATTAAATTAATATGAATGGCTAATAACTTACCGATCCTCATTTATTGGGAATATGGTCATAAATATTCGCTTGATACCGTCTACGCGGCCGCCTCTTGTACCACATATTGTACACTTTTTATGTTTCCATTCTTAATTATTGAATACAATTATTGTAAAACAATACATATAATTATTTACTATAACTTACTATATTATATTTACAATTAATATATTACAAGCACGATTTAAGCATCACATTATATATTTATTTATTAATATTTCAAAACTAAAATAAGACAAAACAAATTTGCCGCCATTTGCAACTTTGACAGGGATAGACAGAGATAGCACAATGGAGTGAAAAAGATGGCGATACGACGCCATTAATATTGGCTCAATTTTCATAGAACCAATTTTTTGTTCGAAGTTGCGCCAGCCTGCTATGAAACAATGACGTACGTTATATTACTGAAATAATGTACTAGGTTTTTTTAATATTTCTCTTTTGTTTCTATGGGAAAACTCACCGACACGAACTGCAAATGTTTAGCATTCGCCAGCTTTCTGGTACATTTATAATATATGGGTCTTACTTACCAGTTACCACAGAACGGTGTTTAGCTAAACTATGTTTTATCACTCTCTTACCAATCTGTCATTCAATATGAAAGACTAAGACAGAACTATGTTTAAACTAAACACTGGTTAGACACGGTTTTGTGGTAAGAGTTATCTTGTCTCGTCTTGGAATCCTGAATCTTAGGAAAATGTTTTCATCAGGCAAGTAGCACAAACACTTTCCCAATATAATATAATGCTACTCATATTTAGTGTGACAGACTGTGACAGCAAGGTGTTAGTGATACCATACATAATATTGTCACGAAATATCTGGGACTTGACCTTTCGATGACCAGGTCGCGTCGGATATTCACAGGTAGTCGATAGCCTAATTGGTAGGACGGTGGACTTGAAGCCGAAGGTCCCGGGTTCGAATCCTACCCCCTACCAAAATGCTAAGCACCAATTTTCTTTAAGAATATGTGCTTAAATCGACTCCTCGTGTTCCGGAGGGCACGTAAAGCCGGCGTCCGGTCACCAACCCGCCTGCCAAGCGTGGTGACTATGGCAATTCCTCTCAATGAGCACCACTAAAAATGGTGCACTAGAGTGAGACCATGATCCAGCAGTGGGTCTTAAAAGGTTGATGATGATGATGAAGCTTTTAACTATCTACTTATATATTAGAGATAGAATACTACCGTCGACTTTATTGTAGATCACTTTATCCTACATAATTATTTTCTACATAGTTTTTAATCGACTTCCAGAAAAGAAGGAAAAGGTTTTGTGAACCGGTTTTGATATGATTTCTTTTTTTATTTGACAGATAATTCTTCCGGATTGTTTTATAATATGTAGCGGTCAGTCCAAAAAAATTACTAATAACCCTAATGATGTTTTATTAATAGCTATTACTGTAATTAATATACTATCTATCTATCATCACGCTTTTTATATCAAGAAGAGTAGGCAGAGACAATCCAATGCCATTTGTTACGATCCTGACATACCTCTTTCGCTTCTTGTATATTAATACCGTTCATACATGCTCGGCGATGGTGTGTAGTTTTATAATATTCATCGATAAATATTTTTTTTTATAAAGGTTCAATAAAAGTACACCTAGGTCGTCCTTTGCCAGCATTTCCTTTCACTTCAGCCATATAAACCTATTTAGTAAATCTGTCATCCTTCATTCTTTTAACATGTCCAAACCAGCGTAAACTATTTTTATTCATTTTAGTCACAATATCATTTTTCATTACGCATTCTTCTCTATGATGTTCATGATGCGGTCAATAAGCTTTATATCACACATTCTATGTAAAGACCGTATTTCCACTGCATTTATTTTACTTTCGTGCTTCTTATTCCATACCCAAATCTCGCTTCCATAAGTAAGTGATGGAACTAAAAATTGTAATATTATTATGTGTTGTGTTCTGACATTTGCTCCAATATTATTTTGCTCCATTTTCATTGATTCTTTACAGCAGGTTGATTCTGATCTATCGAAAAAGTGGTAAAAGTACAATACCACGACTAATAATAGCGGCACGTACTAATGGCTCAGACCAGGCATGTCTTATTTGTATGTTTGGAATCAACATGCTGGGGCAGTCTGTGCTGGGGCGGTATTTCTTTTCTACCCAGATTCCCTGCAATAATTACCATGAACTTTCCTAAAAAATTACTCTCCACAACCCAGGATTACTTCAAATATTCTTCTTTCGAGAACAGAAGTCAAGTTCGGAGAAACAGTTAGGCAGACGCCAACACTCTTATTAATAAACTCGAATTAGCGACGTATTAACTTAAATGTTTTTCATCACCCTCTAACAAATCTGCAATTCATTATGATAGACGGAGACGAAATACAGTTTAGTTAATACGTCGCTAATTCGAGTTTATTAATAAGAGTGCAAGTGTCTACTTACACGAACCAAGTGGGCCTTTAAACTTTTATAAAACCTCATAGTCCTCTCCTCTTCCACACAAAGATACAAGCTTCTTGAATACTTACCTCGTATTTTTATAGCATTTTAAGTGCCCCCACCTCGAGACGAGACGGTCAAATAGTTTGAGTCAAACCATATTTCAATTTGCGTGTTGTTAGCGAGACTCTTTTGGTGAAAGCTTCAGGCCATTAAACGAGCATTATCAGGTCCTCAAATACCAATAAATGTAAACGTATAATAGATGTTATGGAACCAGGAATATAAAATGTCGATTGTTACTCGCCAATCGTAACTCGAGTATTATTAATTTCGCTTCCGACGGTCCGGTAGTAAACGGTGTAGTGTGTTAAGGTAGCATTCGGTTTTATTAATACTTTATCGAATTGCGAAAAATTGCTTTAGGGGGTTTATTTACATATTAATTAATTTAAACTGGTATATTCTGGTACATCTAGGTGGGTGACCAACAAACAGCTTTTACACACTTCCCTTCGCCGGAAGTTCGTTCCACTTTTTGACAGTGCGACACAGGAACGAACGAGTCACTGAATTTTTTCGTTCGTAGTCAGAACGTGTCCAATGTTTGAGGATGAAATCTATATCCTGTGCTGCTCGCACGAAAAGGGGATGAAGGAACGAGGTCATGGAGTTCTTCTGAACATTCTCCATAATTCTTTGCCCATAATACTGTCGATAGAAGACGCTAAGAGAGGCTATTATGTCTCTCCGTAACTGTATAGGCTCGAGATTTCGTGTGGCTCTTTTTATATTTCTAGTCTGTTGATCCGATATTAATTTCATCATTAAGTAGGTAATAGGATGTTTTATTCAGAAATCATTGGAAAACCATACTTCAATGAAAACATTTGTGCATATCAGAACATACAGATCACATATGATATTCGAGTTCCATCACGTTGTGGTTAACGTATTGGCAGATATGATTTGGGTCAGTTATTTAACTGCGTAACATTAGGTTATCGATAAAGTTCGCGTGGGTATCATCCGCATTATACTCACACATATTATAATGTGCCATGCGATCGATAACTGTGTCATATTTAAACTTCTTCATCTGCCATGAACTAACTATTTATGCTGCGACAGTCGCTTATAATATAGCCTTACCCTAACTAATATTTCACGTCAAAACGGAGCAAACGGACGGATCGAGTGATAGCTGGAGGACACATCTATAAGGCTACTTCTTATCCCGGGAAAATTATTTCTGGATTCTTTTCTACCAATGCGAAGCCGGGGCAGGTTGCTGTGTATTGTCAATTGAGGCCTATAGCTGATGCATTAGTTTCATAGGCCGACCTGCAAAGTTGTATGTGAGGGTATACGGAGGAAGGCGCCAGATCGAGTTCTACATGCATTATTTTAATGGACTCTGATTATCTACATGCTCAATGGTAGGGGAGACCTGTGTCGTGAATCAACAAGCAAATTGTCACGAGTTATCTATTTATAGATCAATCAATTTATATTTTCTGTTATGTGAACGACGAACTGAATCAGGAAGTTCCCGAGATGGGTATTGATGCTGCCCACGTCTAGGGTCCAGATACCTGTACTACTGTCTATGAGTTTCAGCAAGCTATACACGCTAGAATCCGGTTATGTGTGGCACAAGGCCCAATAAATAGTTGCCTGCTTACTTTTTAATAACGACACTGAAGTTCTAGTTTACTCAGCAATCAGAAATTGCTGGGAAAATGTTACTGGGGTAAACACCTTGTCGCCATGAGTCACGTATTAGTTAGATGACATGGGCTAGAACCAACTAGATAACTACTCTAGTCACGGTATTCCCTCTGCCACGGATTGAACATTCAAATGATAATGTGCGAGCTGTGATGGAATCCCAAACAAATTGCGAAAGTAATTTATTAGCCATAAAGTGGTCTCGTTGAGGTAAGAGCTGCTTAGTAGTGATTATGCCACCCGTCTCGTAAACATGGCTATTAAATAAAACTGGCTGTATCAACGATTCCCCGAAGGTGAGGACGGTTCATAATCATAAATACGGATTTTTCAAATTATTAGGTACTAGCTGTCCGCCCCCGGCTTCGCCCGTGGATGTTTTCGAACAAAATAAAATATACCCTACAGCACTCATAGATAATGGCTTGCCTGCACTACCCCTACCCCTACTCCAACCCCTACCACTACCGCTACTATCCTATGTCCGTCTCCTGGCTCTAAGCTACCTCCCCACCAATTTTCAGCCAAATCGGTACAGCCGTTCTTGAGTTATAAATAGTGTAACTAACACGACTTTCTTTTATATAATATAGATTAGTATAGATAAGATGCGCAGGCTCAAAGTGTAATAGGTGAATTGAATATAGTGTATTTTGGTCCTTTCCTTTGCAGTTGTGGAATAATAGAGTGGATAATCACCTGTACAGTGGAATGAATCGAAAATATACGTTTATTTAGACTTTTAGAACCTTTATTTTGTTTTTTGCCTGCATCTATCGAGTGAGACCTTGCATACTTTTCTTTAATTGGCTTGTTTTATGTAAGTGTATCGATTTCACGTGACCTTATGACCTGTGTAAATGTGTGCCATTTATTGATTGGTCACTTTTATTATTGACTAGCTTTTGCCCGCGACTTCGTCCGCGTAGAATTAGGAATAATGACGTAATTTATGTAAATACGCAGAGATTTCCCTTAATTTTATCTTTTACCCACGTAAATTCCCCGTCAGTCAGAAGTTCAAAAAAGTATAAATTCGGTACCTACCTATAAATTAATATCTTCCCGTAAAAATATTTCCCCATGTCCAATTTAACAATTTCATAAGGATTGTTTTAAAAAATCCTTTAGGTCTACTCCTATGTTCTCTAGCTAAGCTACTTCCCCACAGTACTACTAAGCCGCACTACTGGTAGTGTCGTGGGGAATTTTTTTTCCCTTCTGCACTACTGGCCCAGTAGTGTAGTAGGTAATTGTATTTCAAGTAGATTCGTCCAAAACAACATTTTTCCCCATACAAACTTCTACACCCCGTAGCACCCCTCCTTGAGGGTCCTTTTTAAAAATCCAAAAATACGTGTTTTATAATTTGTTTTGAAGAATATTTGTACCAAGTTTCAAGTTGATACGCGTAGGTTTTCCCTATACAAACTTCTACACCCCGTTGCACCCCTCCTTAAGGGTAGTTTTTAAAAATCCAAAAATACGTATTTTATTATTTGTTTTGAAGAATATTTTTACCAAGTTTTAAGTTGATACACGTAGGTTTTTTCCTATACAAATTTCTAGACCCCGTTGCACCCTCCTTAAGGGTAGTTTTTAAAAATCCAAAAATACGTGTTTTATTATTTGTTTTGAAGAATATTTGTACCAAGTTTCAAGTTGATACACGCAGGTAATACAATTTCCCTATACAAACTTCTACACCCCGTTGCACCCCTCCGTAATGGTCGTTTTTATAGATCCAAAAATACGTATTTTATTATTTGTTTTGAAGAATATTTGTATCAAGTTTCAAGTTGATACACGCAGGTAATACGATTTCCCTATACAAACTTCTACACCCCATTGCACCCCTCCGTAAGGGTCGTTTTTAAAAATCCAAAAATACGTGTTTTATTATTTGTTTTGAAGAATATTTTTACCAAGTTTTAAGTTGATACACGTAGGCTTTCCCTATACAAATTTCTAGACCCCGTTGCACCCTCCTTAAGGGTGGTTTTTAAAAATCCAAAAATACGTGTTTTATTATTTGTTTTGTAGAATATTTGTACCAAGTTTCAAGTTGATACCTACACGATTTCCCTATACAAACTTCTACACCCCATTGCATCCCTCCGTAAGGGTCGTTTTTAAAAATCCAAAAATATGTGTTTATTTGTTTTGAATAATATTTTTAACAAGTTTCAAGTTGATACACGTAGGCTTTTCCTATTCAAACTTCTACACCCCGTTGCACCCTCCTTAAGGGTAGTTTTAAAAAATCCAAAAATACGTGTTTTATTATTTGTTTTGTAGAATATTTGTACCAAGTTTCAAGGTGATACCTACACGATTTCCCTATAGAAACTTCTACACCCCGTTGCACCCCTCCTTAAGGGTCGTTTTTAAAAATCCAAAAATACGTGTTTTATTATTTGTTTTGAAGAATATTTGTACCAAGTTTCAAGTTGATACACGTAGGTTTTTTCCTATACAAATTTCTAGACCACGTTGCACCCTCCTTAAGGGTAGTTTTTAAAAATCCAAAAATACGTGTTTTATTATTTGTTTTGAAGAATATTTGTACCAAGTTTCAAGTTGAACAACGCAGGTAATAAGATTTTACATACAAACGTATTTACCCCATGTGACCCCCTTAGGGGTTGAATATCGAAATTTCCTTCCTTATTCCTTGTCTACATAATAAAGGGAACTTCTGTGCAAAATGTCAGCTTCATAGGTCCAAGGGTTTGGGCTGGGCGTTGATGGTCAGTGAATCGGAACTTCTCTTTTTATGTATAGAGATGAAATAAGTTATACTGTAGTACGTATTGATCTTACACTGCCTTTACAGTAGACTTTCCACCCGTGGATATATTCAAATAATATAAAATATAGCCTATATCACTCAAAGATATCGTAGATTTCTATTAGTGAAAGAATTTATAAAATCGGTTCAGTAGTTTTTAAGTTTATTAATTACAAACAAACATACAATTTTACCTCTTTATAATATTAGTAAGTATATATAGACTAGCTTTGTTATAAAAATTGTAATACCCACCCGTTCGATAGTTTTTGCGTGAAAAGGGCACAGACAGACAGACAGACAGACAGACGCGGCGGGGGACTTCGTTTTATAATATGTAGTGATAGGATTCTCATGGGTCATAAATTAACCAATGTGTAAGCAAGTATATGATTGTATTTAAACGCTGGTTTAATTAACAACCTAAAACCGGTAATTACTGAGCATGAACTTCAAGGATTACCCAATCATCTCGCTAATTTGCCTTTGTACTTTTGTTAACGCAAATATACATAATAGATTATACATATACATATTGAAGATTAACGGTTCTGGAAAGGGCATTCCTAAACAACCTACTTAAAAACGTTTATTATTCGCTCATAATACTAATTAATATTAATCATGGCAGAGATACCTATCTTGATAGAGGCCATTAGGATAATAAATAAAAAAGTAAAACATACGAGTACTTCAAAATGATTGTTGCGAGTATTGTTTCGGCCAGAACTTTAAGACACGATGTTTTCCTGTAAACCATATGAAAGACCGTATATTCCCTTTATTTTTCAAGAATTTAGACTCGGTATTTTCGGAGTATTTCTACTTCTTATAACAAACCCTTTCATTTGATGACATGATGCAGTTGAAATATTTTTTTTCACGTTTTAATTTTTCCCCCAAAATCAAAATTCGATAATTACGTTATACGTCTGTAACGGGGACATCAAACTCTATAAATGTACCAAGTTTCAACATTTTCGCCCAGTAGATTCGGAGAAAATAAGCTGTGACAGACGGACAGAACTTCAGACACAAGAGTGATCCTATAAGCTGTAAGGGTTTCCGTTTCTTCATCGGAATTGTACTGAACCCTAAAAAATATGCAAATCATTTCAGGATTTGGAGGCGGTCAAACTACTTTATGGCTCCATTATAGTTTATAGCTCCAAATACTAATCTAGATTATAAGATTCTGATCTCTAAGCTCTACTCATATTTAGCTACGACAGTTATGACCGAAAACCACAAGCCACAATACAATACAAATTGGCTTATTTTCTGCGTATATGTGCAAGAAGATACTTCGTGATTATCGTGTTATATGCCTGTTATCTATATTGTAGCTCACCTACTTCATATATTTTTAGGAGAAACCTATGGTAGTATATGGTAGGTATACTAGCACAAAATAGAACTCCCGAGAGCTGTGTTTCTGGTACCTAGCGGATGTCGCTTCCTCCTTGACAACCGCCCTCACTTGGACCGTCTATCTCGTAGGAGACCGTTCGAGCGTCTAACCCGAGGATGACATCTCTTGCAGTGGCCTTCCCATTCTTTAGATGTTAATTGCGGCATACCTTTTTATATTATAATAATTGCTCCCGCGTTAATAGTTACTGCTCCGCCCCTTTGGGTCGTAGCGTGATGTTATATAGCCTATAACCTTCCTCAAGAATTGGGCTCAAATGCTAAAAGAATTTTTCAAATCCGACTGGTAGTTCCTGAGATTAGCGCGTTCAAACAAACTCTTGAGCTTTATTGTTAGTATGTATAGATTCTATATTCCGCTACGCAGCTGAGACATAGACCTGCGTGAATGCGAGAGGAATACGCTCTCTAAATGTGGCGCTGGAGAAGAGTGTTTGGGATATCGTGGACGTGGACAGAATTCTGCACCAGGCTGATTCAAGACAAAGGGCGCGCGGACGATCTCCTATGAGATGAGATGCAAGTGAGGGCTGCAATAAATTGTTACCGCAATAAACTGAAGTAATCTTATTTTGTCGATATCTCTTTAAAAAGTTGTGCGAGAGATACACTGTAAAAATAATTGATAAAATAACTAAGGATAAGATAAGGTCAAGGTTCACGTACCAGAAACATGAGAAAGAACGATTTGACAAAAAATCTGTCTTGCAAAAATACACAAGACTGACATAATGTTCTTCCAGTATTATATTAAAACTATTAGAAATAGCAAGTTGTAGTTAATGTTTTCATAAAGTATGTGAAATTATCTATAGTAAGTATAAATACTATAAAATGGTACACGAGTCGTAAAATCGGTTGAAAATACGCGTTAAAATTATGACTTTCAGGGCTTCATAAATTTTTAGTAACTGATTTTCATATTTAAAAAAACTACTGTGTCAAACATGTTTTTCAACTTTCAAAAGCTACATTTAAAGACATACTCGTAGTTACGTGTAATTTAAGAAGTTGTTGTATGGGACAAAAGTTATGAGGCGTCTCCTTAAGAGGCTACCTTCATATTAAATCATATTTTTCAAATCGTTTTGAGTGAAACCTTAAAAACCCTCTTAGAAATATAGAAAAAATTACATGTTATAATTAATCATATTTCATAATAATCTGTTAATCATAAAACATGTTTTAAGAAACTTTGCTCGATAGAAAAAAATTGCAAAGTTGCCTCTGAAAATAGTCTTCTTTCCAAATTTCTCAGTAGTACATGAAGTATTGTTTATTAAATTAAGTACAAATTTGTATCATCTATTACTAAAGTAAGATGTTAATTTAGATTTTCAATAAAGCTAATCCTTTAATTTAAATGAATTATTTTTGATTTGTCACTTAGGACGTTTGTTCCAAGCACCTTGCGTGCGCCTCTTCTCTTTTGTTTCTATTCAATGCGACAGAGAGAGATTCAGCGGAGAGACCAATCGATCACGTAGCGCTGGGTAGCGCTAGAGTATCGTATGCAGCTAGGCCACGCCCCTCAAACTATGATTTTATTTGAATGTATCGTCTTAAGTGAGTGTACCAAAAGGACAGCATCAGGGAGGAATGGTGACCTATGACGACTCAGGAGAAGAAGATTAACCCATTTAGGCTACCAAATTACCAGATCGTAAGGCCTTTTAGTACATATCCTGCTCAACCACTTTATTTTATTGTTGTTCCAGGCATACGAGCGGCGGTTCCCCACCTGTCCGCAGATCCCCATAGTGATGGGCTGTCTGGTGACTGACGACAGTTGGTCCGCTGATAATTCTCAGCGGCATACCACTAGGAGATGTCAGCTCAACGTGGAAGCTCCTTACTTATTGAAAAAGGTACGGTGGTAGAGTTACAGGTTACAGTGGGCGTGGCATGGTTAATGGTTACTACAAATTTCTCAACCTTTTTTATATCGCGACCCCCTAAACTGCCCTAAAGTGTCAACAAAATTACTAAATACTTTGTAACCCCATCGTTATCAAATTATCAAACGCTATTTTGAAGCCTCTAATGTCGAAAAGTAATCAAACAAATCAAAATTAAATGTTTCTTTTAAAATTAGACATTTATTTTCAATAAGACGCCATCTGTTGGAGATCAGTTGAACTAACGGTGCGAAGTTTTCGCACGGGTCATATCTATATCTATACTATAATATTTATAAAGAGGAAAGATTTGTATTTTTGTGTGTGTGTGTATGTTTGTAATGAATAAACTACTATGCCGATTTCAAAAATTCTTTCACCATTGGAAAGCTACATTCACCCTGAGTAACATAGGCTATATTCTATTTTCAAAAAAATTAGGGATCCTTACTAAAACTCCAATAATGTAACCCAAGGTGTAAAAAAATGACCTAAGAAATTCCTTACAACGCGTGCGCTGCGAAAACTATTGATGATATAGATAGAGGTAGTGGTAGTGGTTAGAGGGTAGGAGGTACGAGTAGAAGTAGGGGTAGGTATAGGGTATATTTTATTTTGTTCGTAAATATCCACGGGCGAAGCCGGGGGCGGAATGCTAGTAGATTATATTTAGGACAGATTGCGACCTTGTTATACCCTAACGCGACCTCTTGACCCCCAGGTTGAGAACTAACATATACTTAGTTACTTACATGATTTTGCTCCGCCATGCCATGTTAGCATTTTATACCAAGTTTCTTTATCACTTTATTGATAAATTAATGGCCAGTGTTCCCCTGTAATTAATTATAATTAAGTGGTATTCATGGTTTTTATTTTTCTCTATTTGGAAAAATAATACACCACGTGTCTTAACTTACGACGCCAAAGAGTATTTAATATTGACGCCAAAACTTCTGATTGCAAAATGTACTGATCAAGGAATACCTACCTACTCTTTGTTCTAAATTCACACCCTTCGCCCCGCATACTCCGCCCCGATGACGGCTTAAAACATTTGTATGTATGTAATTCATCTAGGCTAGCTTAGAACGAGAAAAATAAAATGTCCCATTAAGACGAAGCAGGACAAAAAAGACAAACGTAGAGAGATTTTCTCTAGTCCCATCATGCTCGCACGACGTATATGTCTGTCTAGCGCAGAGGTCCCCAAAGTATTTGGCCCCGTAGACTACTTGCCGATTCAATTATTCAATATTTTCCTCCCTAATATGGATCCCCCAGCAAGTTGAATTCGACCTCTGGGGTCCATATATACCACTTTGGAAACCAAATTGTCTAGCACTATTTCTTAACTTTATGCATGAGTCTAATGTACCTACGCCTTGGAGTCCCTCTAATTCTGTAATACGGCTTTTTAATTGGGCATATCATCAAAGCATTTTTTTTTGTTATTGCTAATACTTACGTACCAGGCACCATGCCACACCGAGAGGCGATTCAATTTGCTTTGATCCTAAATTGTTGCATCCGGGTTAAATTTAATATATATATATACATTGTAATATCTGTGTAACACTGTAAATAATCTAAGAACTAGCTTTCAGCCCCGGGTTCGCCTGTGAAAATGTATGATATGTGTCATAAGAATTTACCCCGAAGGATTTCCGGATGTAGCTATCACGTCCGTTACTCTATTGCAGAGGTTCTCAAACTTATTTTGTCTACCGCCCACTTTTAAAATAAATTATTTTTCAGCGCCCACAAATTTTTTTTTTACTTTACCACATCTTAAAAATCACAAAGACATTCATATATATTTCTGGGCCCCTTACCGACCCCTCTAAGCCTCTAGCGCCCACAAGGGGGCGTTATAGCCCACTTTGAGAAAGACTGCTCTATTGTGACGGAAAGAAGGACAAACAAACGCACTTTCGCATTTATAATATTCTATTTTTTTTTTTTTTATTATTGCTCCATCAGGGTTTTGATGATTCCGCCAAAGTCAAGTACCTATTATTATAAACGGCACAGTAACAATATGCCGATTAATCGATAGGTAAGTTGTTCCCGCCTACTATCACGACTATCACAGTACGGACGGGATTAAACTGAATTCTCCATCACGTCACGACGAAACGCGTGCGTTGGTCGCCATGACATGACGTAGAATCAATTTATAACATTAGTTAGGATACATCTTTTTTAATTAATCTTCGTTAGGTACTTCGACTGAGCAATGTGCCATCTGGCTTCGCTTACAGAACCCTATCTGTCGTTACGCCTTTTATCCCAAGAGGAGTAGACAGAGACATTCGATTGACATTTGCTACGATCCTGGCATACCTCTTTCGCTTCTTTTATATTCATCATACCTTTTATAGAACCCAATTTTTAGGAATAATGTAGCTTCATGACAGTGAAAGAATTTTTCAAATCGGTCCAGCAGTTTAACAAACAAACAGACACTGTATTTTTTTTAAATGTGTATATTTTCATATAGATGATCGGCGTCGACTACATATTCTTCATCCAGAAGAACCACTTGGACCTCAAGGCAAGAGTTCTGAACATCGAAGCTATTAACGAATCATTCGCGTCCAGAGTCAGCGTTGTCGAGAGATGTAGATACTTTGTGAGTACAATATTATGTATTACTAGTTTCTTTTGTATCTGACTAATGTGCACAATTTTATAGTGCTAGTGATTGTCTTCCGTATAATGCGCGCTAAAATTATACCCTAGCTAGGGTTACCCACCCGGTACCCACCCCTATTCTATTCCCTTAGAAGTTGAGGATATAAAATAAAAGTAGCCTATGTTTTCCCCTAGAGTTCAAGCGTTCTCCGTGTAAAATTTCATCAAAATCGGTTCAGTGGCTTAGCCGTGAAAGCGTAACAGACAGACAGAGTTACTTTCGCATTTATAATATTAATATGGATTGTGATATTTTCTTACAACTGCCTTCAAAGTGTCCTTTTGTTTTTAAATTCGCTTTTCCGCATAACTACTTTTTCGTAACAGTAGCACAGTTATTTTTGATGAATGTGTAAGCAATTCCAAAAATAATTTCAACAAAGATTAAATGTATCTAAAAATATTTCACAGGGATCACAGGGATTTGTTGTTGTGTATTTAAGCTTGGGTAATAAATTGTCGTTACGTGAACGATCCGCATTCTTTCGGGAATAGCGGAGTGTGAAAAACAAAAACAAATTGCCGTCTTTATTTTACTGTTAAACAGCTAAATGGATATGCATAGGAATACAGATAACAAATAGTGATATCGAAATGATGCGGGCAAATTGTAATGCGGAATAGAGACATGCCACAAGGACGCGCGCTAAGTGGAAATTGATGCAATTATTACAAGTGGCATTATTATACTCATTATGTCTCGCCTATCAACACTATCTGTTATAAAACAAAGTCACCCGCCAAAAAAAAAAGCGTCCGTCTGTCTGTGACCTTTTCACGCAGAAACTACTGAACGGATTGTGTTACGGTTTTCACTATTAGATAGTTTGATTCACCGGAATTGAAGGGAACCCATCTAGCAAATAAAACAATCAGTTTCTATCATTGCAAAGTGGCCCCAGTTTTACAGCTGTTCGATGATATATTGTGTGTATTTTAGCACCGGTTATTACTATTTTGTTACATATCCCTGATAATCTTGATCACAATATCAATAAATGATGATATAATGCTACCGCGACGCTTATATTCAGCTATTTGTTGTTATTTTGGTGATTGCGAATCTCTTTTATTACATAACACAACTTCAAATTGCGTACGTGCTTGACTAATAGTGTTTAAATTAATATTAATTTCAGACGAAACATTAATAAAAACAAAGTAAATAAGTACAAAATATTGGAAAGTAATTATTTTTCATTTCGCTGTAGGTATATTTATTGGTATCCTCTCAAATGCTCTAAAATAAAATATATAATTTCAGAAGCTATAATTTTAGTTGCTATAAATATTCATTTTCTATAAATTTAGATCCTGTAATTTTCAAAATCTATAAATTTGTTTGATATATTTTTTTAAATCTATAATATTAATTCATATAACGTATTGTTTTCTATAATTGCAGTTGCCATAATTTTCAAAATCTATAATTTCAAGTCCTATAATTTTTATAATGTCTATTTTCAATTGCACTAATGGCTACTTTTCTATAATTGCTGTTACTATAATTTTGAAAATATATAATCTCAAGTCTTATAATTTTTATAATCTCTAACTTCAGTTGCACTAATGGTTACTTTTCTATAATTGCAGTTATTATAATTTTCTAAATATATAAATTCATTTTCTATAAATTTATTAATCTATAATATCATTTGCTCTAATGGATTGTTAAAATAAGTGTACTCACTATATTTTTAAACGTATAACTTCATTCTATTTACATTTACAAATATATAATCATAAAAAATAATTTTCTATAATGTTATCAATTTAAATAAGTACTATTATTAAAATTTACAGTAGATTTTGTTAATGTCTGTTGCAGTAATTTTTGATTTCTATTCCCCTAATTTGTAAATAAAAATAGGTTAGCGAGGAGCGAAGCGACGAGCGTGGTTCGATTAGTGCTAAAACAGAGCGCGAGACGAGCGAGCGAAGCGAGCGTTCCGCGGCAGCGGACGGCGAAGCGCCAGAAACTCATAAATACCTAAACAACCATCACTTGTTGATAGCGGATATGATACCTATATATATATTATTTATAATAAGAAAGGAAGATTTTTATATATTAATAAATATTTTGCAAATAAACTGGAAAAAATATAGCAAATTAATCATTAGATTATTAAATGTTGTACTTTTTAATAATTTAGACATCTTGAAAATTATAGAAAACAATTTTAGATAAAACGAAAATTATAGCAAATTATAAATTAGATCATTTAATGTTATATATTTTGATAATAGTGATTTTGAAAATTACAGATATCGATTGTAGACAGAAGAAAAATTATAGCAAATAAATAATTATTGAATGTAATTTTATATATTTTGATAATAGTGATTTTGAAAATTACAGAACTCGATTTTAGGGTAAAAAAAATTATAGCAAATGAATAATTATAGAATTTAATTTTATATATTTTGATAATAGTGATTTTGAAAATTACAGAAATCGATTTTAGGTTTAAAAAAAATTATAGCAAATGAATAATTATAGAATGTAATTTTATATCTTATGTACCTATATATTCTAAAATTATATCAAAACATTTTAGAGATAATGTAGGAGACCCATATTTATTATGTGCGGTGAATTTCTCTTGCGCTCACAACTTTATTGGTGAATTCATATCACATTATAGGTATTTATTTCATGCCCCCCCTCGAATATATATTATTTGATTAATTAAAAATAATTTAAAATATTGAATTATTTTGAAGTCACCACAATATGTCCAATGAGTGTTTCGGTTACTGATATATCATCACTGACCAGCTATGGTCGCCACGAGGCCCGCCATGACCAAAGTTTAGGGTTCCTCGAGAAATCAGCGAGCATTAACTTTCCCCAGAAGAGTTATTTCAGCTATTATACGTCTTTTTAGCGTTATATCGTAGCAAAAAATATGTATATGTAACTGCGTGGTGATATAAGGGTCTTGCAGAAGCATATTTACGACTTCTTAGTGTTATTGTAGATCCATTATCACGTTTATAGTTATTGATGCTTATTAGTTACGGAGTGTTCTTTTATATCACAGATTAGATCCATGCGTGCCAGATATATCACCAGCGATAATTAAGCAACTTTGAAACTACAATAGATGTACTTTGCTGTACAAATGTACCACTTAAACCTGTTGTACAACATGTTTGCTCTAAATCGCTGTTATGAGAACTTTTTTATATTTTTGTTATATGTGCTGTACAAAGCGGTCGAGTAAACGTTTATTTAAATTTAATATGTTCCTCTCTGATCATACAACGGAATACATATAATAATTATTTATATATGCATACAAATCGGTTCAGTAGTACATTGTGAAGTTGTAAACAGAATAGTCTACAATTTTATCCTTTCTCTGACGTTATCGCGACAATCTTTGTTATCGTCGTAATTTATGAGTGAGATTAACCGCAAAGTAATATTACTCCTGTGCAAACTTGTCAACACAACTGCATCATACATGTGGTGTTTTATATTTATGGCAGTTTCCTTGATGCGTTGGTCATATCAAGCCTCAATTAATATGTTAAGTCCTTTTTAAATTACTTTTCCTCATACTATAATTGTACAGGTTGTGTGAACAGGCTTAACATGATTTGCTTGATAAATGAAAACTAAGAAACTGTAATTTTTACCCATACAGAATGCCCCACACTTAATACCACCCGTTAAGTGTGTCGCTTAGTGGGAAACTAGCCACAATAATAAATAATTATTTTACTCCATAATGTTTTATTTTCAAGTTTAATGAAGAGGTTACAGAGGAGTAAAAGGAATACAAGGAATCAAAGGATTAAAAGAAGCACGCTGAAAAATAAAAATAAAATAAATAAGTAAATGATTTACAGGATATGATAGAATCTAAACATAATACAACATAAATAGTAGGTACTTACAAATATCATGCTTCTTTATAATATATTTTAACAGCTGGTTGAATTTTGTTCACAGTATTACATTATTGATTTTATAAAATAGGTGTGCTCTTTATCAAAGCTAAAACGGAATGGATAACATTTCATTTTTTTAATCACCCATTTTTATTACTTTAATTAAAAATATATTAAAAAATAAGTTACACGTATTTTTGTATTTTATTTTTGGTTGAGTTTTTATATTTTTAATTTAATTATGATTTTTTATAAATTCTGAGGATTTATAAACTAAAAACCTTAGCTAGGACTAAAATTAAGAAATATAAACTGTCACCCAAAGAAAGTGACTGATAGTGTCAGTCAAGCCACAGAGTAAACGTTATAGAAATGCAAAGAGTATAATATACCGTGTTCCAAATAGGTGTTGCCGTAGCCGGAACTCAAATCGCCTACAACATTATTCATAATGTATATAATAATACTAGCTTTTGTCCGCGGTTTCACTCGTAAATATATTTCCTGTGATAGCCCATTCGAAACTAGCAAAACTTCCAAAAAATATTATATAAAAGAAGTATTTTTATAATATTATTTAAAGAATAATTAATAATTTAGCTTCAAATGGAATAAAAATGGGTAAAATTAATAGAAGGCAACACCTGAGTTCAATAACTAACAACTCTGCCAACAGACATTAGTATTTTTAAATTAGAGGGTTAGCACAGATTAGGGCACCTATTAATCCTCATTTTTCAATATTTCAGTATTTTTAAAATAACTCGAAAATTAAAGGATATAAAAATAAAAAAAAATGAAAAATAAGCTTTCTAGCATGTAATCTCCAAACGGTTTTCGAATTTTGGTACCTTACGAAAAATGAAATGTTGTCCATTGACTAAAAATGGTAGAAAATAAACAAATAGCAGACACTGTTCCAAATTCAGATTATTTTGAAAAATTTCTAAATTATAGGTAGTCAGTAACTTATTTTGTAAGGAGGTTAACAACTATTTTTGCAACTATTCAAACCTCTTTAAGAAAGAGTGGTCTCATTTATTTACTAAATGAGCACAACGTTACAAGTGTATTAATTCAGGGTATAATTATCTGCAAGTTTTGAAGTAGTATCTATCTATATAATAAAGCTAAAGATTGTATTTGTTTGTTAACGCGCTAATATCTGGAACTACCAGTCGGATTTGAAAATATCTTTTTGCATTGATAGCCCAATTGTTGAGGAAGGTTACAGGCAGTAACTATTAACGCGGCAACCGCAAGTCACAGCTAGTACCTAATAAGTTTGTCATTGTCCAGACTCATCCAGAGAACCCGGAGTGGACTTGCTTCGAGCAGAGCGCCGTGCTCGACGTTAAGAACTTCTTCGGGCTGGAAGGCACGGTCGAGAAGTTGTCTATGAAGCAGTATTCCGCTAATGTCGCTAAAGGTGACCTCCTCACTTTATGATTCACGTTATTCTCTCGCTTCTCGGATCAACACAGTCTTGGTAATCGATCCAAATCCGTTCAAAACATCCAAACTTTTAGATAACATCGAAAGTTACGACGATTTAATCTCGCGCCTCCCCTCTGTGTTCCAATCATATCTATCCCGAAATTTCCAAATGAACATTCTGTACATCTACCATGAGCTACTATTCCTCATACATGACTGACTTGCCTAGAGTAGTTATTGTGAAGAAGCTGAAAGCATTCGTCAGGGGCGCGGTACGGTATTCCATACCAACAATTCACTATAATCTCTGACTTGTTAAAACTTACGATAGAGGCACTGGATCATCGTTTCACTTTCCGCAGGCAAGGAGTTAATAGAGGTGTTCATGAAGGAGGTGAACGCTAAAGAAGGTATCACAGACCTGAAGCCGTGGTCGTGTTCAGACCCGCATTTCAACGCGGAGCTGCGCAGGATCATGTCGCGGGGGGTGCAGCCGACACCGCCGCAAGTGCCGGCCGGGGCCTCGCCATCGCTCAAGGTCGTGCATGCAGGTAGGTCTCTTTATGGTTTAACTTTTTTTTTAGTTTTTCTTTCATGGAATTTTTTGAAATGTGACAATAATTTATGTCACTCTCCGGCCCTCCGACTATCTCTGTGCAAAAAAAGAGCACATCGATCCGTTGCTTCGTTTTGACGTGAAAGAATGACAGTCAAACATACTTTCGCATTTATAATATTAGTTATACACGATATACAGTAGTATAGTACCACGTGACTCTATTTTTTACACTCTATTTTTACTATTATGTAGCAATTTGCGCTCAGCCTCCGTCTTACGTATCTCGGTTACTAACAAGAAGCGATGGTAACCTTCTACAGACTAGTAATGTACGATAAACCGAGAAAAACGAACTTACTCGTAGTATTTACTAATATGTGGACGGTTACCATCGCATTTTGTTAGTAACCGAGATAGTAAGCTGCTGCTTTTTTCATAATGTCAAATATACTATAACATTTTTGGTCCTTCGAGCCGGATATTTTAAATAACGAAAACCAGAGTGCAAATTGCGACGTGAGGTGATGGTGAAATCTTCATTATTGGAATAATTTAATTGAGGCGTTTTTATATTCATAGATCCCCGTGACCTTTGCTTTTTAACAAACAAAGTAGCTTTTCAAAATTCACGCACAGAGGAAACTGTTCATTCGTTATTATTTATATCACATAACTTTAGTATTTACCAGTATAGACAATATAGTTTTTAATATTAACGCTCACATTTACGCGTGATATTTATTTTAATGAGGTCGATAAAGGTTAGAGTGATAGGTCACATAAATGGTATAAATACCTTCGTGACTTTAACATCATTTTTAATCTGGGTTAGCTTGGTTTGGACACAGATTTTCCTAACTTTGATTGTGGTGTCCTTATTTTTTTAATTTCCCTCTGGCTAGTTGATTTAGCACAAATTGTAGGTTTGAATTGTAAAGGGAAATCGACGATGTAATAATGGCGATTGAACAAACATATTCTAGTGTTCATAATTTATGAGTACAATACTGGCAGTTAAGGTATAGGTAATCATCACCTATGGATGGATGTGATCCCATTTCGTGAACTAGAAATGTCAATTTAGTTCAAATGAATTATGAAATAAGGCCGATCGATATACCTATGCTAATACACCTAATCCCACAAAATCCTTACCCTACCTTTCCTCTCCAGACACTTCCATCTCCTACCTAAGATGTACAACTCCAAGCAACCGAAAGTTCCAGAGAGTTACGTCTAAATGTGCACAAACCGAGGAGCCCGCGACGGTTCCAGTTAGAAGCAGTAGAAAAAGTTTAGATTTGGGCGCACACAAATCTATATTACAACCTGAAGACGTGGCGCGCAGAAGTAAGTCACTCAATAAGGGTGAAGCCACCCAATGTAAAGAATGTAGTGTACATAGCAGTCCTCCCAGAGCAATCTGGCCACGTCCTTGGACGTCAATGTTAGATTTTTCATACAATTACCCGTTTCTAATTGTAACGTGTATGGTGTTCTTTATGTTGATGATGTCGTCGTTAATTCCCTTTTTAAGAAACTAGCGCTACTTATTAGGCGTTACTTGTATATCGTGTCAATAGTGCATACATAGTTATTAAATTATTTATTTTTGTTTTGTTGTTTTTGTATTTGTTGTTGGATAATGAAAATCGATTTTCAAAAAAATTCGCGTAAACTGGATTATCGGTGTCAAGTAGAAGCCATAGTATTTAGTACACATCTAAGAGAAAACCTTTAAGGTGTATCGACTTCAAAAATGGTGCACTGAAAGGTAAGAAATATATAATATTCCGTAGTAGAATTTGAAGACGGTTGGTGCCAAATTAGGATACATTTTTATTTCTTTTAAGTGAATTTGCTGCCATAAGAGACAAATAATAACGCAAATAAAAAAAATACCGCTATGGATGGGCTTTGATTCATGCGTGCATCTTGAGCTGCACTCCACCCGTTGATACGAAAATTGACTATTGCAACCGTTGCTAAGGCTTTTCTCTGATATAAATAATTTTCAGCCGTAAACAGTTGCCTAAATTACTGAATTGATTTTCGACATATGTCTGTGAGATAATGTCGATAAATTATTAGAATCTTAAAAAATAATTCGTCAAAATCGGTATATTCGAGACAAAATTTACCTATAAGTAAAGTAGTTTTTTTTTTCAAAATTCCTGAAAAACCAGTGAATCAATTTTTATGAGAAAAAATGTCTGTCGAATAAAAAATAAATCATCAAAATTAGTTCACAACTGACTGAGGAATCGATGTACAAACATACCTACATAAAAAAATACGGTCCGAATTGAGAAGCTTCTCCTTCCTTTTTTCGAAGTCGATTAAAAAGAGGAATATTTTCTGCTTTTATGCTTACAGCTCGAGGCGGTTACTCAACGCTCTCGGCCCAAAAAGCTGTGTACTTTTTGTAATGATTTTAGAGAAAATCTCTAATTATTTTTGTAGGTACTTTATTATTTTAAGAGTCTTTCGTTTAGGTCTAGTTTCACGTACTAATATTGTAATACCCAAAACACGGTGACTCAAACTCAAACTAAAATTTAATTAGTAACAAATTAAGGACAGTTTCAATTAATTGTCGAAGTACATGTTTCACAGAATTACCTAATGTATTTTATATTATGTGATGTGATTAAGTACCAGGAAACTTTACATGATGTGACCTTCATTATCTAATATTTCTGTAATTTTTTTTTCGTTTCTTTTGCAGTTTTCGTTAGGTTATTCTTCGGATTAGATAAGTCGCAGCATAGATTTTTTTACATATAATACAAGAAATAAAAACTATATCGATTAAAGCGTAACAGACCGACAGAGTTACTTTCGCATTTACAACATTAGTATGGATAGTAAACCATTGTGGTATTTATAAAAGTGGGCAGAAATATCTTGAACATTTTCATTGATGAGAATTGTGCTCGCGAATGGAAAATTCACCCACGCTCCTGTCGGTAAATCACGCCCACCACCTCCTGTTAGACACCGGACTCCCACGCAAACCCTTATCTGCTCGGAAAATGTCCGCATTATATGTTAAACTGGGTGTTTGTCTGTTTTTATATTTAGATAAATTTGTTTTTAGGTTCCCGTAGCCAGTAGGAATTTACTTCTTTTAGTTTTTGTTACGATTCCGTACCCAGAGGAAACCCTATTACGCTGTCCGTCCGTCCGTCTGTCACAGAGTTGCAATAGGTAGAGTGTAGACACTTGAAATTTTCAGATTGTGGAGATACCTGTGATACAGTGGCATACCGTCTGGACGTGACGAAATTATAGGGGTTAAATTTTTTGCAATAAGGGTGTTGACAGTGTAAGAAAATAAATACACAGTAGTATTTTATTTAGTCTATAACCTATAATCACTGAAAATAATGTTTATTCATTTGTTTAGTAAATGCATCTTTTTTAATATCTAAATGAAAAATCTTTTAAGTCATACTTCTGGTCACGTGACTGCAAACGGAAAGTGACGTCACATTCATGTAAATTTTAAATAAACAACCGTTAACTGTCTCTCAATCTGTCACTAAGTTATTTTTATCTAATCTGTCACCACCATGTTGGTTTGCGTGAATGTGACGTCATATTCGCACCCAAACGGGAATTTTAAAAAGAAAATTAAAAACGTGTTTTTTTTAAATTAAATTTTCTAATCTTTTTATTAGGTACTAGCGGACCCGGCAGACGTTGTCCTGCCCAAACGTTGACTTGCCCGCACTACCCCTACCCCTACCCCTACTCCTACCCCTACCCCTACCCTACCCCTACCCCTAACCCTAACCCTAACCCTAACCCTATATAAAAAAAATTTAGGGGTGGACCACCCTTAACATTTAGGGGGATGAAAAATAGATAGTAGCCTATTCTCAACCCTAACGGATATGCATACAAAATTTCATAAGGATCGGTCAAGCCGTTTCGGAGGAGTATGGGAACGAACATTGTGACAGGAGAATTTTATATATTAGATAATAAACTTGCAGCTATAATTTAAAAGTATTTCCAAAATATTGTCAACACCCCTATTGCGGTGATAGACAGACAGACATAAAAAAGAAACCAATAGAGTTACTTTTTCTTTAGTACAGCACCCTAAATATTATAAGCCCACGCTGTTTTATATTCATGTCTTCTATTTTTGCGCAGTGTATCGATTTAGTGCATCCCTTCTCTATCAAATACAGAGTAAATACGGGAAAAGTCGTGGGTGTCTACTAGTATTTATTACCTTTGTTATTATGAAGAGTAGAGTAGAGTTTCATTATTTAGTGACTTTACAATGAATTATTGAACAGCTACAGTAGCGGTATTTTGGTTAATTGTTGGTTATAAACTATTAACTTAGGTTAATAACACTTAAACTTTTGTTAACCGACTTCGAAAAACAAGAAGATAGTTCTCCGCCCTTCATTCGCATTGGCCCCATTTTTTTTCTCATGTTTAGTTCAGAAATTTTGAAAAAACTGACTATAAGTAAATTTTTCTTAATTCAAATTCAAATTTTATATTTAAACATATTATTATATAATAAGTTTCTAGGTCTTATGGTTAGAATATTCAAGTTGCTCAGAGACAATCAAAATACCATTATCAAATAAAATAAAATTTATAACTAACCACTTGACTAAGTTTTTATTTTTGATGTGAAAATAAAATGTCGTGACAAAAACTGCGTCATGCCGCCTCTCCCTCGCAGCTCTCTACTCCCCCTCTCCACCGCCGTCTTTACTCCCTTATGTGTTCGTGGTGCGTATGCTATATACTTCGTTGCTTTTCCGTATTAGGTAAATTTTAATGTTTCGCGATTACCGGGCGTCCCGTGATCATCACCTTTTTTATAATTTACAAAAAATTTACTGTGTAGTTTAAAATATGAACACAAACACTCTACTTATATAGATAATTATTTATACTTAGCATATTCCAGGTCCCGGGTTCAATTTCCACTCGTGCCAAAAATGATAAGCACCATATGCGAATAATTCTCAGCGTTAGTTCAACTAATCTCTAACAGATAGCGTCTTTTACAAAATACATAGTCTAATTTTAAAAGAATCATTTAATTTTGATTTGTTTGATTATTTTTCGTCATTAGAGGGAAACATAATCTTTAAAATGGCGTATCAAACATTAACATTGAGAAATTAACCATAATAATGAACAGAGTGTAGTGATATTTGGTCCGAAGTTGCGGGCGTTGTTTATTCTATACTGTCCAAACACCAATTTAATTAGAATTTGCACTAGTTGCATATCTGGAGCGGCTAGAGACTTGTGTGAACTAGTTTAGATATACGGCAACCCTGACCTCGAGGGTATATCCTCGACCTCTGATGCAACTGGGCCAGTAGGACGGGGCTCGATACTATGTTACATTAGTCGCGCTTTCATAGACGGTTTACAGGAAATACAAAATTGATCAATAGCAGTATTGACAGTAAAAGATAATAAATAAATAATATTGTTAAATAGTCTTTATTTATTTTAGTCACTGTTCATTTATTTGTTTAATAAATATATAATATATTTAATTTTTTTAATATCCGGTCACTTAAGGGGGTTAACGACTACAGTTTGTGAGTTTTTTATGTCCACCTGCATGGACTGCATGTGATTGTGTGAGTAAATAATGTATTTTCTGTCATTATAGTCGGACTGGACTAACCATTTTTGGTCCCCAGTATGATAAAGGTTCAATTTCAAAATAAAACACATCGAGCGTTGATTTTAATAGCACTTTTTAAAAATATTTAAAAAATATTACAAAAATACTATAATTGTAATTTTAACGCTTAAGTTCTAAAGAAGATGTTGTTCTATTACAATAAATAATTAGCATTTAAAATGAAGTGAGATTTATAGAGAAAATAACAATTTTGTGGGCTATAATTTTTACTTTTTAATATGATTAATATTTTAATTTCTGAAGAAAATAACCAAAATATTAATATATTTATTGATAACTATTTTCCTGCGGATATTTATAGTTGATTTCAGATATTAGAAGTTTGAAACTTGATGATGAAAGTGAAATTGAGAAAAGCCGTCTCAATTATCTTGTTATAATTAAAAAAATCTTTATTAATTTAAAAGTTTTCTTATTTAACTTTTTGGATAACAATATTCTCTATAATGTGGCTAAATAATATGTAATTTCTTCAAATGCTTCATGGAAATTATACTGTTCAAAAAGTACAGATTTTGATCCAAAAGTACGATTTACTCTTAAAGGCTCTTAACCGCCAACGGAAAGTGACGTCACATTCATGTAAATTTCAAATAAATAACCACAGACTATTAACTATCTGTCAATATGTCACTAAGTTATTTTCTTGTTATTTTATCTAATCTGTAACCATCATGTGATAGCGGGAATTTTAAAAAGAACTAGCCACTCGTTAGGTATAGCCTCACAAATACCATCGGCTAAACGAGGGAGACTTGGTCTTCCGCTGGGTACCCTGGGACCGATAACACCGAGGGGAGCCACAGGGCAACCCGTGAAGAAAAAAAAATCATTCTCAAAAGAAGCAAACAGTATTTACAAAATTCTTTAAGAAAATAGAAAATAAAGAAAGCAAATGTTTGTTGTACCTTCTTTTTACTTTTCTTTATAAGTACACTAGTTTTTTCCAACGCCTGAAACGAGAGAAAATCGCAATGTTTGGTGATGTTGCTAATTTTAGTAGGCGCTTTTTTACATAATAAAAAATTGGTCTCCACTAAAAGCCCCTTTACTTGTCCACCCTGCTTCTACACCCAAACTTACAAGGGGTAGACAGAGACAATAGAATGTCATTTGTTACGATCCTGACATACCTCTGTCGCTTCTTTTATATTCATCACAACTTTCATACATGCTCGGCGATTGTGTGTAATTTCAATAAAAGTACACCTAGATCGTCCTCTGTCAGAATTTCCTTTCACTTCAGTAAACCGATTGACTAAATCTTTCTTTCTTCATTATTTTTTATACTAGTATAATTAAATAGTATTTAAAATTGGGTAAGCAGATAGTTTATATCTAAAGTAATTTAGCTATACAAATAGTTTAAAATGTATTGTATGGTAAAAAGGTAGGGGAAAAGTATGGTATTCATTTAGCATTTAAATCATAAATATAATACATCCAGTGTAAAGGCGTTGTACAATTCAGCTTAAATTAGTGAGCACTCTAGTATAGGTAATTAATTACATTACAAATGTAAATCGACCTTAAGTGTTCCAGAACTCAGGTAGAATATGTAGAGGTATATAATATGTAATTTTAGTATGTACATATACTTTGTAAAATATACTTTAATCTCTATGACAGCTGTCAACAAAGTAAATGATACCGAGCGTCGAACAAATAACTTATTGTGCAATACCAAAAATCAATAGTTTTCTTGCAATGTAATAATTATAATTAACATACTCGTAGTGCTAGACATATAAAGAAACTTTGACGTTTTTCTAAGAACTTTGACAATTGTCATAGGGATCAAGCTATATTTTACAGAGTATAGTATGTAGCATAGATTTAGTATACTCAGGTGCTCTACTAGATTGGCAATTACAAAAGAGAAAGCGCATATGTTGTACGTGACGTTTGTTAAATCGAGACTGATAGACGAGACGGTTTTTTTAAATACTGTAACAGCATAGCGTCAGTAGTAATTTCGCTTATTTTTTGTAAAATATCCTGTTTTAAAGTATAATTTAGTGTTTAATAGACTTGATTAATTATGGTTAATGCAGTGCATGGTGCAGTCTGGATGTAAATCATCTAAGATGATAAATCCACAGGATTACACATTTACACGCACATTGATGTATTCGTTTTTCGTCTTGTTCTAATTGCGACATTATCAATCTACGCCAGCATACTACATCTATGGTATTTAGTATCTAATATTTTTATCTTGATTTGCTTATATACAATAATGAACTTTTGCCAGATCAATACACGCTGGACAGTGACTACATCAAGCGCTACCTGGGAGAGTTGACACCGATGCAGGAGTCCAGGTTGCTGCAGCTGAGGAAGTGGATCTCTGAGCTGCAGAAGGGAAAGGTTTGTACCTAATTTTCTAATTTTAACAGCATTTTTATACTGCTCATCTTATTTTGTTATAAATAAAATATACCAGATAACATTTTTTTTCGAAGGTTGCCTTATAGCTCCCGAAACTGTGTTACGGTTCCAGTGTACCCAGCGGAAGACCAAGTCTCCCTCTTTTAGCCGATGGTATTTGTGAAGTTGAGGGAAACGGGAACTGCTCTATTTTTTACCTGCCCCGGCTTTGGCCGCCAGTAACACAACTCGTCGAATAAAGAACATTTACTGCTCGACTCCCATAAGAAGTAGCGTGATGTTTTATACACATAAACCTTCCTCGTTTATGGCACTTTCCTTAGTGAATGGTTTAGAAGTTGAGTAGTAAGCTGAGAAATAGACAGAGGCGGACAGTGAATTTGTTTTATACTATTTATTATTATTACATATTGATGATTATATATATTAGGGTGGTCCTTAATACGGATGTATCCGAATTTCTTTGCTCCCTGGGGCTCAAATGCATCCAAATTGATAAAAAAATGTTGCCTGAAAATTTTAGCTCTTAATATTAACTTTAAGATAGTCCGCGTTCCAACCTAAGTTTCTCATAGAAATAACATGGGAAAAATTTCATTTGTTCTTTAGAATTCCATAACTCTGCGACAAATGAATCAAAAGTAATTAATTGCGTCATGTTTATTGTAAATTCAACGCTCTACAAAAAAGGTCTCTTATGATTTTTCGCAAAATCTATTGACTTAAGAGTTATTCGAGCTCACAGTTTAATTATTATATAATTATTAATATTATCAAGTATAATTATTAAGTAAATATTAATTTTATTTTATATATATATATATATATATAGGTAGATTTTTTTTTTAATTAAGTATTGAATTCCACTTTTTATCCACTTTAATCCATTTATATTACAACATAATCCATCAATCCATTTGGCATTGTATTAAGATTGAACGAACTTTAGTTAGAGGGAGATTTTAATTCATAGATATTTATAAAAATTAAATTATGTTCGTTGGTAATCGCATCACAGAACGGCTGGACCGAATTGGCAATTTTTTAAATGTTTGTATGTAAAATTGGAAAAGTTGCCCGGAAATTAAAAAAATATAGGATTTTTGTAGTTCACTCAAGACCATAATAAGGGCTGAAAGTTAATATGGGCTCCAATTACCTCGCAGGTGCCAAGCGACACAACTTTACTTCGATTTCTGAGAGCGCGCGATTTCAACGTGGAGAAAGCTCGCGAGATGCTCTCACAGTCTCTTCTTTGGCGGAAGAAACACCAGGTGGACAAGATCCTGTCGGAGTACGAAACTCCTGAGGTGGTCAAGCAATACTTCCCTGGCGGGTGGCATCATCATGACAAGGGTGGGTATCTGGGTATACTCATGACTTTAGATAGATAGATATTATTAGCAACTACTCTTGCCTACAATAAAAGTGAGAAATCATGGAGGAAAAATCGTGAAATATTTGGAATTTAATTAATGTAATTCCAGATGACCTTGCCATCAGTTGCATATCGCGTTCAATAATGTGATCTACCTACTCAAACTGAACATTAAATTCATGTTTATTTTCGTATTTATAGATGGACGACCATTATACCTGCTCCGTTTGGGTCAGATGGATGTCAAGGGGCTGCTCAAGTCTATCGGTGAAGATGGCCTCTTGAAATTGGTAACTAATTTATATTTTGGCACATCGTAAACAGTAAATAGAGTTTAAAAAACAGAACTAAAATAACTAGAGGTAAAAAATTTAACTTTTTAAACTATTTTAAGTTCAAAACCACACTCAATAATATTTCCAGACCCTTCACGTATGTGAAGAAGGCTTGAAACATCTAGAAGAAGCCACCAGGGAACGAGCTCATGCCGTCCACGCTTGGAGTCTCTTGGTAGACTTGGACGGTCTGAACATGCGTCACTTGTGGAGGCCGGGAGTTCGGGCATTGCTCAGAATCATCCAGATCGTGGAAGCCAATTACCCAGAGACTATGGGCCGGGTGCTCATAGTAAGGGCGCCTCGCGTGTTCCCGATACTCTGGACGATTGTTAGCACGTTTATTGGTGAGTTGTTCTTATAGTTAGTATAGCTGTTGCTAGCACGAGTTTATTGCGTTTATAACTTTACAAAATTACGTTAATTGATTAGTAAATTGGCTCGACGCGATCTTAAAAAGCGCTAACAGTAGACTTTATTCACCTAAGCCAATTTACCGTTAATTACAAGAAATTCATATTAAAAAATGGCGACACATTTAATATTTAATTATATTTTACTAAATTAGATCTCTTCTCGAGCTCAAGGTAACATACATTACAACTTTTGTTTTTTATTGGAGTAATTTTTTTATCAAATGACATAATTATTTATATTATGTCGTATTTCCAAAAGTGTTTAATAAATATAATATCTCTTATATTATTTCTCATAATTCGCCACTTTGAAGACAAAAACAAACAAATCAAAATTAAATGTTTCTTTTAAAATTAGACTAATTTATTTATTTATTTTGTAAAAGACGCCGTCTGTTGGAGGTCAGTTGAACTAACGGTGCGAAGTTTTCGCACGGGACATCTAGTACATTATATTATAAATCTTATTGTACTTATGAGTTTTCTTTATTTTGTTTAATTAAAAGTAATGTTTTTTTCAACCATTCTTTCTGGACAAAATATGTGATAGGGAAGATATTAAAAGAACTTATGCTGTGCTTAGCTGCCAAATGTTATAACAAAATTAAATTTTTTTTAAAAATACCTATGAGCACCACCAATATCCAGCCCATGATCCAGCAGTGGATCTGAAAAGGTTGATGATGATGATGATGATGATGATATATACCTATAATCTATATGTCTTATTCTTGTTTCAAGATTATTAGAAAAAAGGATTCTTGCATAAAAACTAATATTTCTTCAGTATGTGTTAACCCCTAAATTTCCACTTGTCATCCAAACCCGTTCGGACGTTACCCCGTGACCGAGTAACGAATTATATAATTTATTGTTTAATTTGCTAATTCCAGATGAGAATACTCGCAGTAAGTTCCTGTTCTACGGCGGCAAAGACTACCTCCAGCCGGGGGGACTACTCGACTACATTCCTAAAGATTTGATACCCGACTTCCTGGGTGGACCTTGTAAGGTAACTATTCTTTACAAAATATAATCCATCAAAACTGTCATTCATACACGCCCGGGAACTGTATATATTTATGTTTACTAAGAAACGTTGTACAAACTTATACAATGTTCTGTCCTCCTTTATCATGTTGAATGATAGATTTGCCAGGAGACAAGACGTTATGTAAATGTGTACACTACAACGGTTAGTATTTAAAAATTAAAATACAATTAAAATTATATTAAAATAAACATATCTAAATTCCAAATTATCCATATTTTCCCAATGCATAGAGCCAAACCCTGTAGAAATAATTTCTTCTTCTTCTTTTGATATCAACAGTGCTGACTTATCGTCGCAATTCTGTGTGCAATCAGGACTTTTAAGTATGTACAAAAAAATAACGTCGTTCTGTTGCTCTGTTGTGACTTGTGACATGATGCAAGGACACTTTCGCTTTTATAATGAGAATTATTAATAACTTTGTAACCTATATATAATTCTGTGTCTCTTGTGATAAAGAAAGGGTACAATTCAAAATAGCTTCTTTTTAGGACAGCCAAAAACTTTATTTTTTGTACATTTGTTTTGTATTCTTATTTCTTTTCTATTCTTTGTATATAATAATGTATTATTTACTGTAACTTTTTGCGTTATCTTCAAATACAATTACAGATTTTTGCATGTCCTTAATTTTTTGAAATATTAGGATTGAAAGATCTTTTTCCATAATCAAAGTAAGTAATTACAAACGTGTTTCGTGGCCTACAAGTCGAGTTGAATAACTTTTTACCAAAAAAGCGTCCGAAATGATGTACCTACTGCTATTTGTACTTATTACTTTTTTGTACTACTTTTGTAAATTTTGTGAGTCTAATTCGAATTAAGCCCAAAAAGTATACCTCGTTTCGTATCTTCGTCATTTGAAGCAATATCTCTACGTTTCTTAGACCATTAGAAGGATATATTTTTCTTTATTATAAATAGCATAACATCTAAAAAGGGTATACAACTCGACTTATACTTTCTAATTTGTATTGTTATGTGCTGCTGCGTGCGGCATGCAGGTGGATGTTATAGAGCCGGCCTCGTTGGTACCACATCACTTGTACATTACAGTGAGATATATAAACATCTCTATGTGCTATATCTATATGTCAGTGACCGTTCTCTACACTGTTTACACTCGGAATTTACAATTTATATTTTGAATTTAAATTTAATTTCTATGCCTTTTATCCCGGAAGGCATGCCATTTTGCTACAGTCCTGAAATACCTCTTTATATACCTCTATATTCATGTCTCCGATAAATTTTTTTTTTTGTTATTATTTATACAAAGATTATTTTTACTAAAAAAATGTTGTCTCATACAAACGTTTGCACTTTCTCCCCTTAGGCATATGTTTAATTAATTGTGTCGAAGTTCTAATAACAAATTTAAAGTAAAAACCAAAAAATATTATTTCCCGTACAAACTTTGCCACCACCTTTCTCTTCTAGGAGTGGAATTTCAATAAATACCTACAATATAATATGAACCCCCTCCAAATGTTAAGTATCACATTTACATATTAGTTTATTAAGTATATAAGCTATGTAATCACACCACAAACACCCAGTGAAGTATTAAGCTAGTGTCCGTCAACATTCCGTCTCGCTACGTTTGGTGTTGTGTCTTGTTTATATGTACATTTTTATACAAACATTATATTTCGAACTGCTTATTTATGATTTATATTTATCTGTAAGATAACATATCAACTGATTGTAAAGTTGGTGGTACGGCCCCAGTACAGAAAGGTATAATTTGTAAAGCATAGTCGGTAACGGTAACGGTAACGGTAACGGTAACGGTAACCAACGACATATTAACCAAAAGACGTCTAATACAACTTTATCATTACAAATTACATTCAGCTGGAAAGTTGTATATATGCGCCATCTATCGACGTGCGTATTTATCAATACACAAGTTCACAGGACTCAAAAAGTGGTTGGATCTGAGAAAAAAAAAACGGGTTTGCTTGATTCAAAATAAGGCGTCTTGTTGGTTATTATATCGTTGTCAGGCACTTAATGCTCCACTTAAGAGAGTTCTTATCGCTCTCTATATAAAAATGTACATGTGCTAATTTGGTCTTATATTTATATATGTACACAAAATAGATTTAAATATAGTCTACAATATTACAATGTAATTTTTTTTATTAGCAGAGTTTCATCTACGAAGGCGGTCTGGTACCAAAGAGTTTGTACGTGAACGGGGCCTTCACGGAGAGAGACGGTGACCCTCTGTGTGAAGACAGCATCTACCGCTCCGTCTGTTTGGGGAAGGGACAGGTTATTATCTTAAATATATTATACTAACAAAAACGCTGTTTTATCTTCCTCTAACGAATCTGTCATTCAATATGATAGAGCGAGAGAACTTTGTACATCATTAATTCGTAAGCGGTGGTTATAAATAACCATCAATCAATAAACAATTAAATTGGAGACCTGTCCCACTTTTTTGCTAGCGTTTCTTCGGTAGGGCAGGGGAGGGAGGTGAATAATCTGTACCTGATACAGGATACATATGGGAAAAATACAATAAGTACAGTTTATTCACAATCTCTGGCTTTTTTCACGCAGTCCCCTTAAACATATCCCCTGGAGCTAGCGCCCTTCTCACAAAAAATCCTGGATCCGCCCCTGCCCACTATGTCCGGGTGCTGGAAGTGACCTTGTGAGAGGATTTCACATGAAAACTAATATTAAATAGATACATATATAATATTTCAGGTACACGAGGTTGTGGTGATAAACCGCGACCCTCAGAGCGTGCTCACGTGGGACTTTGACGTGATGCGGCAAGACATCGCCTTCACCGTGTTCCGTGCTCACTGCGACATGCCTGACCTGGCTGACCTGGCTGACGATGAGACCACCGGTACGTAGCTGATTAAAAAGTCCGAAGATTTGTGGGGACAGAATTATTCTAAAATGCAACAATTAAAGGCACTGCTGTAGGATTTATTGAATAAAACATACAATTTTCGTTTAATCATCAATATATATTTTGTCGCCTTCAAAGTATACCCCATTACCCCATTTGATGCAATACATACCCAGAGAAGTTTAGAGTCAAAGAGGCACAGGCAATAAATAACCCAAGACTCAACTACAAAAAAAATTTTTTTTTTAATTTTTACATGTTCAGAAAAATAATTTAAATGAAAGACTTTTTTGAATCTGAATCCGCCTATGGTACCACGGAATAGTAATTTTAGTTTTGGAACCAAAAACAAGTCGGACGTAGCCATATAGTCATATATCTGGTGAATATGGTGGTTGTTCAATTCTTGCTCTATGCGACGGCCACAGTATCATCTTCTCTAATCACATCGTATATATGTTCAGGTACGTGTGTGGGAGCCGTGGCGGAGTCCGAGGGCGCAAGTAAGTCTGTATTGGAGCGGTGCGGGTGGCGGGAGGGGGAGCACTACCAACGGGTCGAACCTACACTCAACTGCCACAACGGAGAGAGCATCCAGGTGACTCCACTTGTCTTATATTCTGTAAGGACTGACATGTCGTCAGTGGGACTATGATGCGGCGTCATGTAGATGTGGCTGGCACAGGCTGTGTTCGTGCTGAGTCATAGAAATTACTATACACAGCAATCCAACACACAATTTGAATTTACGAATGAAGTTATCAAGAAAATAGGGAGCTAACTAAGATGTACACGGGAGTCGCGCCAAGAGTGTGCGGCCGACTGATCTGACTGTCTACCTCTCCCAATACGCTACTTCGCCCGGGTTCTGTGTGCTCGCCATGAAGCGCGCGCGACACTAACGCCACCTGTTGTCCTCAGGGCTCCCACGTGATGGTGCAGTCTGGCAGCTACATACTACAATGGCGATGGTTGGCGGAGCCAGAGTTACTGGAGCTGAGCTCGCCGCGCGCACAACTCATGTACTTCCACGAGACGTTGGCCAGCCATCATTACCGGTACGTTACTTTTGCTGCGTCTATGAAAATATTTAAATCTGTACAAAGTATATACACAGAGCCTTTTATTTTACTGGAAACTCTATGGCAGCCTACTTTTCTAGAGGAGATAGTTAAACACTTTCTTTGTGGACTTCAGCTTTGCAAATTTGAATCAATTAATAAACATTTTGAAGAAATGTACACACATGACCAAAAAAAAAGTATGCCAATTTTGGTTTCAAAGAGCTGAAGTTATATAGGAAAGTAGGCTGCCAGTGCCATAGTTAATATATATAATATAGTTAATGTAATGTACCCGGCCGATGTAGTCATCAGTGTTTAGAAAGCGTTTGTCTATCATCGTCCAGCTTCGGTTACGTAGAGAGTCGACTCTGTCACACGGCACTCTACAATCTACAAATAGCCGATAATGGCCGATATTCGTTTTCTAAAGGCCGAAGCGTATTACTATCGGCCGCTTATTGTGTATGTGAGTTTGTAAGGAATAAACTAGAAAACTACTAGACCAATTTGTTGTCTCTGCAACTATTTTTAGAAATGAACACAAGCTATCTTTCATAGCAATATATATTGTTATTTTATCGCATTTTAATTATGTCCACGGTCGAAGTCTACGCACATCTTGACGGCCTTTATACATTGAGGTGTGTCCAGAGACACCAGAAATAGCAGTTCTCCATATTAAACAGAACAGATGGCAAGCCTGTTGCTGCTCTTAATGGACCTAGATGTGTCACTTCTTTAACAGACTGTATCTGTTCTTTATTTAGAACTCGATTAAAACACATATTTTTGCCACTAGTGAGATTTAATGTGGTACCAATGTACAGGGGCTCCATGTCCAGCCTGCAGTCCGGAGCTAGCGGGTTCTCGGTTCTGAGCGGCAAGTCTGCCAACAGCTCGTGTCCCTCCAGGTGATGTGATCTGTCCGCCCTCGTGTTGCCGGGGGGCGCTAGTGTCGCGCACTCTACACTCACTACTCAAATGTTGTGAACTGCTGCGTGACAAGTGTATGTCGCAAGCATTTTGTGTGCGGAGTCGGTGCAATAAGGGATGCTGTGTTTGGGTATAAGTAAATACTTTTTGAGCATTCAACCTTAGAATGAAATATTAATAAAAACAAACGTGAGAAAGTTATACAATGTTTTGTCTCTGTCTCTATCATACAGAATTATAGATTTGTTAGAGGGAGACTAAAGTATTGTACAACATTTATTAAGGTGGCATCTATTTCACATATTTTCTTATATGCCCTGATAAGACCTTCATTTGATATATAAAAATAAGCTGATATTATCTACGTATCTCGGTTGCTAACAAAAAGTGTTGGTAACCGTCCACAGATTAGTAACTAGCAACCGAGATACTTAAGTGGGGGGATCGTGTTGTATACATTATTGCGCTATGTCGCAGTTCTACACGAATATTAGTATTAATATGAAATAATTGCTCGAATTCTTTAAATCGAAATAATTTAATATATACACCATATTTTATATCTGGTACATAAAATATATATAGGTACTTATTTATAATCAAAAATATTAATAAGTACCATAGTTTCATGAAATTTATTTTATACTTTTATTTTAATGCTTCATTGCATTATTTGTGATTAAAAATTAATTATTAAAACTTTATTTAAATTCCATCAAGACATGTTTCTTGTCCACACTGACAAGTAATTGTCACACAATTAATATGAATCTCTCGTACATATTATAGTAAATAATATATTAATTAGTAAATATTGTTGGTTTCATATGACATGGTTTAGATAACTTTTGAGTTATTTGCAAAAGTAGCATAACTTTTTATTGCTTTTTTAATTATTACATACTTAGATAAATTGAAGTAGTTGGGTGTCAACGAACCGTAGAAGTGATATTTTACAATAATATTTACATTTGTCATATCATATTGTAATGAAATCACATATTTTTGTAAGTGAGCTTTAGTGAGCTAAATCACAATTAATAATCTGTATCAAATATAATACTAATAATTAATTATTAGTAAAGTGTCAAATATGTCGGTAATGTACACTGTTTAGTATAAATCCTCGTATTTTTAGATAATTAATTAATATCACTACAGTAGAAAAAGTGATAAAATAAAATAGATTAAATAGGCCAGGATGGTAAGGATGAATGGTAGCGCACTCAGTAAAGCAACAATTTGAGGCCAAATAATATTAAATATTATTCATTTTAAGTATTACTATACTATATTCAATATAGATTTTAAGTAATATAATTAAATATATTAATCCTTGTTATGCTTATCCAACTTTGAAACAAACTCGCTACTATTTTGTCTATATACCGACATATTATTAGTATTAAATTCAACAATTAATAGGCATAATTAAATAATCTAATAATATTTATATAGTGATGGTTTTTATATGGACTTGTTAGTTTGAAGGTAAATCCTCTGTGTGCGAGTTGAGTGCACTTTTATTATAATTAATATTTTAATAGCGTAATGATCTAAGTACAAATAAATATAATAGATAAATTATTTTCAACAATCTATGTACAACTAAGACAGAATTAATATTTATTATTGAGACCTCGGACCATAAAATGTATATTTTTTTAATAAATGAATTCTACAAAATATATAAATCACAAAGTTTGGGCTTTAACAAGATAAAACAATAATATTTAGTTACATAATAAGTGTAGTGTTTAGTGGTAGTTAGTGCGTGTTGGTGACGAGCAAGTGACAATTTGTACAAAATGGTACCTACCTACTTTTGTTTAGGTGTATGTGATATACGTCGCGTTTTATTTACGAGTTCCCAGAATGTGACAAATTTAAAATTTGGAAATGCTTTATCTAAGATCAGTTGTGATTATTTTCTTCTAGAATTATAAAATGTTTACCTGTGTTGTGATTGCTACATTTTATGTTATATGTCTTAAATACATATAGTTAGGTTTATCTGCGAGTCCGTCGTCCATCTTTGAATACAATTTATGTAGTTCTTATCTACAGAACCCGGCAATAAATAATACTCATCAGGCTTTAGAAGAAAGTTAGCTTGGTGTGTATTATATTCTGCCAGGTTGTATTGTTGACATATCAATGTTATATATTTTTTTAATTTTAAACCAATCTGCACAATAGAAGCAGCTGTTTTGTAATTTAGACAAGAGTATAGTTTATCTCAACTTTGATGGATGTGCACATTTAGTATCAATTTAATATTAGTAAATTATAGCTATATTTAACTATTAATAAATACATTATCGAAATTTATCGTACATTTTATTTAATTAATGTAATTATTAGTTCTGTATTATTTACATATATAAATTGTTATTAATATTATGTTCACTACTAAATTACACTAAAAAAATGTCACCCTGTTGTGTGAGCTTTCTATTTGTTGTTTACTAATATCTTTATCAGTACAAATTGTTTTTTGTTTGGACACATTGAAATAATGAAGGATATAAGGTTTAGAAAAAAGGTTTATATGGCAGAAGTGAAAGGAAATGCTGGCAGAGGACGACCTAGGTGTTTACTAAGGCAATATTAAAAATACACACAATCGCCGAGCATGTATGAAAGGTATGTTGAACATAAATGAAACGAAAGGTATTCGATTGTCTCTGCCTACCCCTCTTGAGATAAAAAGCGTGATGATAGACAGATACAAATGTGTTTTCCGTCCATGAGTTGATATAAACACGGTTGAGGTTTGCTCTCGCATGTAATCGGACAACCAGATTGCCAATTAAATAAAATCACAGTATAAATCGTAATCAAGTCGTCAGGAGCCGTGAAATTGTTTGACCTCAATAGATTGCAACTTATCGTGTGCATAGAAACTAGAAACGCGATGTGGCCTCTATTTTCTTAATGGATTTTTAAAATATCTACACTTGTATGTAATGTTCTACTAGTAGGTATGAACTTAAAGTATTTCTTTACGAGTTACTAAAATTGTTTTCTACCTAACCTCACAATATTACGGTTCCTATTCCTTTCCTTTTTTTTCTTCACAGGTTGCCATACAACTCCCGAAGCGTGTTATCGGTCCCAGGGTACCCAGCTGAAGAGTAAGTCTCCCTCTTTTAGCCGATGGTATTTGTGAGGCTATAACCAACGAGTGGCCAGTTCTATTGGGGTAGATATATTTATGGTTTGTCGGATTATGTATGTACTCGCAAAAGTTTTTTATTTAATTACAAAAAGCCATTTTTCGTTTGTGGATGAGTTTATTAAAAATCTTTGAATGCTTTTTCTTAACTCAAAAATCATACACTGAAAGATACGCATGTTCCCTGTAATAATGAAAGTTTGGCATGTTATGTTGCAACTTGCAACAAGACACGGATATATTTAGTTGTTATATTATACATAGACATACACTGTCTGTTGTGAACAAGTGTTGACTGACAACTATTTTTGTTTTAATAGTAAAGTTATCACGCCTTTTATCCCAAGAGGGGTAGGCAGAGAAAATCACATTTGTTACGATCCTGACATACCCCAAGCTATGGGATCATAAAACTAAAAGGTCCATATTATATGTACTGGGCGATATGTGGAATCCTTGCTCTATATGTATTTAAGTGAGGCAAAGCCAGAGATTCAAATTAAAATTCTTTATTTGTCTGTTACAATTATAATAATGGAACCTATACAATATACATGTGGGTATAAAATTGGTAAAATGAATACTCATCATAGATACAAGTCAAGTACCTAGACATTTTTAAGTTAAGTTTTAAAGTAGGTACAAAATTGAATAGTAAGTAGGTACATATGGAAAAAATATAGCTAATCAACATTAGGCTGAAGATATGCTCAAAATAAGTCACTCTTGAGCAAGCTGAGTGTCACCACTGTCACCTAACCCAAATAAAATAAACATTGAATAAACTTGAGTGTCTCATAAAATCTGGGGATTAATAAAATTACAAGTCTATTTTTAAATTTAATTTGCTAAACTTGCTTGCCCATAAGCAAACAATTTCATAATATTTATAGCCATTTAATTGGTTATTCAAATGAATGTGTTATTGCAAGAATTCGGCCAGAAAGCATCGCGTATCGCCGCCACACTCGTAGTGCTCTGCCTGCAACCTGCGGCATTCATTAAGTGTACGCCTCACAAAGCGTAAAATGATTGGATCCCTTATCGCGAACATAAACTCATTCCGTCCACCTATAAAACTACAACCTATACTATACTGCCAACTGCAATACTCCTTCTCTGATGTAAACATTTGTTTTTTATGTCCCTCACAACTTAAACTATGTTTTATGGCGTCTCTTTTATTGGAAATTCATATTTACTGAACAAACTAACCTCCGTATCTCGATACCCTACATACTTGGACGTTAAACTATATTGGAACTTGGGAAATTATGGAACAGAAATATCATTTATTTGTTTGGACAATCTCATTCGTTGTTTCACTCAAAATATGCATTATAATGCCGCCGTTACACCAAGCCCCATGAGCCATCACCGGACATTCTTCATCTCCCTGGACAAGTGGACATTATCAAATACAAACACCGCTTTAATCAAAACAGATAAATTATCGAAATTATACAGTCTTTTTTAAAATTTCGAATTTTAGTTTCAGACAAAAAGAGCTAAAGTTTACAAATAGAGCGAAAGTATGATATTATATCTTCGATAAAAGTATGACTTAATATATTATGAATTGATAAATCTACCACATTTTGTAGAGTAAAGTAATTTTTTTAGACTTGTCTTATTTGGTAAACAAACTTTGCATGTCTTTTTATTGTTAATTTTTTTAAATAACTACCTAGTTCTGCAAAAGTAAAAATATAAAGAAAAAAAGATATTTAATTGCAGAAAGCCTAGGCACTTTCACCAGATTCCTGGTATGCAAAATACAGAATATAAAGTCTTTTAAGAATTTTAAATGACAACTTATTTAAAAAGACATGCAAAGTTTGTTTACCAAATAAGACAAGTCAAAAAAAAACGTGCCTTACCTAAATTGTTTTCTAAAAACTGAAAAATACGTCTTTTATTCACAAATAACACTGCTACAGAAATGATTGAATATTGGAATAGACCTATTTCGATATCCAGATACTTATTCGAACATTTTCTAGTCAAACTGAGTATAACTAATCTTTTTCCAAAAATAAACTAGGTATAACTATTATTATTAAATTTTTATTTCTGTTGGTCGGCTCTTAAATTGATTTTGTTATTCTACCATTGATCGACCTGACCGGCCAGGGTCCTCCTGACTCTCGGGCCCAGGTGCTCTGCTAGGTTGCTATCTATCATCACGCCTAAGGGGGCTAGGCAAAGACAATCGAATGCTATTTGCTACGATCCTGGCATACCTATTTCGCTTCATTTATGTACATCATACTTTTCATACATGCTCAGCGATTGTGTGTAGGTACTTTCAATATTGCTTTTGCTAGGTCGTCCTCTGCCAGGATTTCCATTCACTTCTACCATATAAACCTTTTTTGTCAATCTTTCATCCTTCATTCTTTCAACGTGTCCAAATCAGGGTATACTACTTTTCTTAATTTTATTCACAACACAACATCATCTTCACTCCGCATTCTTCTCTAATGGCATCGTTTCGGATGCGGTCAATAAGCTTTATATCACACATTCTATGTAAAGACCACATTTCCACTGTATTAATCTTTCATGCTTCTTATTCCATATCCAAGTCCCGCTTCCATAAGTAACCTATTTTTTTTTGGTAGGTATACTTCAATATTTTCGAGTTCAAGTACTTGGTATTCTGAATTAGATTAATTCTAATATTTATTAGGATAAAACCGCTGTCATTGCTTCCCACCACCCACCACCAAGGTAGGTCAGGCAGCCATCCCCGCCCGAACTACTTACTTACTCTATCTACTCTTTGTGCTGAAGTTCGGGACACGTGACGGGGCCATGTGGTGGCATCTAATACCAAGGTTCTTCCCATCAGCCTCTTTCATCGTCTCGTGAAATTCCATTTGGTTCCAGAATAGCTGGAACTAACACGGTGGACGACCTGTGACAAACTTGACCGTAGAGCTCCAGAACTCCTACTCGTGGGACCAAGACCTAGAGAGACGGCTATATGTCTATATCCTCTAGTGCTGTTTCTTGTCTACATATACTTATCTATGGTACTGATGCGATGATTGGTGATGGGAAGTTCGTCATTGTATTTTTTTTGTATGAGAGTTTCTGCGAATTTGGAAGATCAGACAAATCGGAAGATTCAGAATCTTGGATGCCAAGATGTTTGTTATGATTAGGATTTTATATATGGCATCGAGGAATTGAAAGAAGCATAATAGATTTGTTTTTGATTGACGATAGGCTAAAGAGTGCGACAAAAATCACGAGGGTGTACAGAGGTACCGATATTGAAACGGACCATTATATGGTAATGACCTCATTTAAGGGTCTGTTTCAAGGCTGGCGCCAACGTACCCCTGTGTCGCCTCCAAAAGCCGAAAGAATAAAAGTAGAAAAGTTGGAAGAGGAAGATGTTAGAGGACAATATGTAAGGAAAGTACAAGAGAAACTAGATGCCATTGAGCAGGATGACAGTATAGATGAAATGTGGAAGAAGATTAAGCATGGAATTGTCAAAGCAGCACAAACTACTTGTGGAGTTGTGAAGGTTGGTGGTATGAGAGGGGATCCGTGGTGGAATAATGAAGTAAGGGTGGCTGTACAAATGAAGAAGAATGCATATTTAGATATTATGGCAGTAACGGGAAAGAATACAGAACTTGAAGAGAGAATGAAGAATAAATATAGAGAATGCAAGAAGAGAGTAAAAGAGATAATTAAAGAAAGTAAGATGAAAGAAAAGATGAATGAAGAGAAGAAGTTCTCAAGATTTTTCCAAGAGAACGTCAAAATTTTTTGGAATTTAGTGAGAAAATCTCGAGGAGTATTGAGGACTTCTAATGTACAAATGATTAAAGCAGAGGATGGACGGTTAATGACATTGAATGGAGAAGTATTAGAAAGAATGAAAGAGTTTTATGAAAAATTATATGGAAACTCTGATGGACAACAAACACATCCTTCGGATGCTGATAGTGAGGACTATGAGGACTCGGAAATTATCGATGACATTATCACGGAGGATGATGTTGTGTCAGCCATCAGAAGATTGAAGAACGGAAAAGCGGCAGGGAAAGACAGGATTTCCTCCGAGATGATAAAACATGGAGGAGCGATAATATGTAACACACTGTGTGCTCTCTTCAATAAATGCTGGAGCGACGGACGAGTACCAGGAGACTGGTGTCAAGCCATAATAGTTCCAGTGTTTAAAGGAAAGGGTTCACAGCTTGATTGCAATAATTATCGCGCCATCAGCCTAATCAGCTTGGTTGGAAAAATGTATGGAAGAATAATAATTGAAAAGGTGCAAAAGGTGACAGAAAATAAGATGTGGGATGCTCAAGCGGGATTTATGAAAGGTAAGAGTTGTGTTGACCAAATTTTTACCTTAAGAAACATTGTTGAAAAACATTTGGCAAAAAATCAAAAAGTTTACAGTGTTTTCATTGATCTAGAAAAAGCATATGACAACCTATGCAGAACGGAATTATGGTCAACACTAGCGAGATACGGAGTGAATAAAAAACTCATAAGGGCAGTACAATCATTATATGATGACTGTACTGCCGTTGTTAGAGTGGGTGGACAGTGCTCAACCCCGTTTAATATACATTGTGGTGTTAAACAGGGATGTGTAATGTCACCTTGTCTATTCAATCTGTATTTCGATAGTTGTTTGACCAAATTACAACAATGTTCCTTAGGGATAGAAATGGGTCCTACTAGACTTTGCTGTCTATTATATGCCGATGATGCGGTATTAATTGCATCTTCGGAGCAAGAGCTGCAAAACCTAGTTGCAATTTTGAATGAGGAATGTGAGAAGAAATTCATGAAAATTAATATTTCGAAATCAAAAGTATTAGTATTTGAAAAGGAAGATGAAAGGACGGAGTGTAAGATTTGTGTGAAAGGATGTAAGTTAGAGCAAGTGAATGAATTTGTTTATTTAGGTAGTATGGTTACAAGAAGTGGAAAGATAGACAAAGAAATTGAAAGGAGAGTGAAAGCGGGAAGCAAGGTATTTGGTGGACTAAACAATGTATGCAGAAATACACAACTTACAAATAAAAGTAAAATGAACATACATAATGCTGTTTTAGTTCCATCACTTACTTATGGAAGCGAGACTTGGGTATGGAATAAGAGGCATGAAAGTAAAATAAATGCAGTGGAAATGCGGTCTTTACGTAGAATGTGTGATATAAAGCGTATTGACCGCATCCGGAACGATGTCATTAGAGAAGAATGCGGAGTAAAAGATGATGTTGTGACAAAAATGAAGAAAAGTAGTTTACGCTGGTTTGGACACGTTGAAAGAATGAAGGATGAAAGATTGACTAAAAAGGTTTATATGGCTGAAGTGAAAGGAAATGCTAGCAGAGGACGACCTAGATGTACTTTTATTGAACATATAAAAAATATGTTGATCGAAGGAAATATTAAAAGTACACATAATCGCCGAGCATGTATGAAAGGTAAGATGAATATAAAAGAAGCAAAAGAGATATGTCAGGATCGTAACAAATGGCATTCGATTGTCTCTGCCTACCCCTCTTGGGATGAAAGGCGTGATGATAGATAGATAGATAGATAGATAGGATTTTATATTTTAGAAACATGCTAGATCCTTAAAGAGCTACACTAGAATATTATTTTACTTTGTCCGACTTTGTCTAAAATATATTCCAAATCATCTATGAGTACAACCAAAGATTTTGCAATCCAAGTAAGAAAGTTTACCAAATGCTTTAGAGTACAATGTAACAGACAAGCAAAGAAGTTCCGTGCGTCTCCTATTTCTAGGGAAATACTTAGTTAGTACAAAATGTTTGGTGGGGAATAAAATTGGGATCTCTTCATCAAACAGTGGACCTCTTTTTTTCTTTCTTCACGGGTTGCCTTCCAGCTCCCGAAACCGTGTTACGGTTCCAGGGTACCCAGCGGAAGACCAAGTCTCCCTCGTGTAGCCGATGGTATTTGTGAGGCTATACCTAACGAGAGGCCAGCATGGAAAAAAGTGCGGTTTATCGGATTATGTACATAAGTTTTTAATTAAAAATCCATTGATACATGGCCGAGATTCTGGATCGAAACCGTGGTCTGCCTATAGAATGAAAAGATTTTTATACGCTATTTTGATATTTGCTGTCAGTAAATTATTTATTATCGTTTAAAAAAATATTTTCATTATTATTAACTTTTTATTGTGATATGATTGTATGAAATTAGTATGGAACAAATGTATGAAGCGCCTGAAAAGTCGTGTAGAAGAGCACATACATTCTTTAGAACACCGATCACCATACAAAATATTTTCGGATAGGATTTTCGCATATATGTGAATTAAGTGATAAAAAGTGTTGCGAAAATGCATGAAACGAACTTCGGCTCTTTACCATTGTAAAAAAACTACAAATAAACTATTTTTGCTGGATTTTCATAGGTTTAGAAAATTGTGCTAATTATACCCACGAGAAGAGGTATTATGTAACTGGGTGAAAATAATTCCTGGAAGTAGGTACTGCGGAATTATGTAGTATCTAAGGCGCAAAATGTACAGAATTCTTTAGAAAAAAACACGAAACTTATAAAAGAAAGAAAATAGGCAAGTATGCGAAACCTTCTGTCCATTGAAAGCACTGTTACCATGTAATATTATGTATCAAAAGAAGTAGGTAGAAGAAAGTTGACTACCTAACTAAATAATATGTACCTAGTAGAATGAGTAAGTAGCTATTTATTTATTTGCTCGATTTTTTTTTAGTTCTTCAGGGAGATAGCTAAGTAGGTATATAACTCGTGGGCGGACCGTAGAATTGGCCATGTCATGATATGGCCAACTAAAATCCGCCATATCATTGAACTTATACAAAATTTAAAGCAAAAATTAACGTGAAAAAGTTGTTAATTTAAATCATTCTCTATACTATATTATGATATGGCCAAGCGTGGTGAGACAAATTGACATCAGTTGGCCACATCATGAAAAGGCCCGATTCCGTGTGAGTGCTAATGACTCAAAAATGGGGATGGCATATAATATTCTTAGGTCTTAGTTATAAAAAGTTTTGTGGGCTTACCTTAAAGTTATGTACCTACTTGTAACAATAATGTTGAAAAAAGGAAAAAGAGTTAACTCATAAAATTATTTAGCTTTTTTGGGAAATGAATAAGATCTTAACTTACAGACTTTTCCCGTCACCATACCAAAACACACAATCTTCTGGGGGCACTCGTTCCCGACAATGTGAGGTGGTGAAGCTATCGTTGACAAGATGGCGTTAAACGACACGAGCCGGGGCGAACAAACTACACAAAATAAAGTTTGCTCATACCGCTCGGGTCTTCTAATCGCCACGAGTTGACAGAACTGCTTGAAGTAAGTGTGAGAGACGACCGACCGTCCCCCCGCGCGCTCATAAACTACTCGCTAGTTTACTCAAGTGTTTTTATCGAAACAATAGCTAAACTTCCTACAGTTTCAGGTAGGATTGTAAGTAACATATTTGTGTTGTGACCCACATAGCACTAAGGTGGCGAATTGAATGCAGCCGAGCTTGCACCTTTATCAATGTTGATAAACTTAACTGGCGGCTGGCAGGAGCTCAGCTCGCAGCCGTCGGATAACACAGCTCAACTGTGAAATACGTGCTAACTCTAGTTATATAACCACAGCGCGGGATAAGGTTCGACTGCTATCGAGGCAAACTATACCAAGATGTGGCCTGCCACAGCATGAGAAGTTCCCCATGTCGCGTCCTGGATTTATTCACTCTCTATTCGGTAAAATAAGAGGATATGTTGATAATCTGGAGGAGCCTTTGAGAGAGGAGCCTATGTAGAGAAATCATCAGAGCTTATAAGAGCGTTATGTATATAATGGTGATGCTTTTCCATCATTCACCTGACGGGATCAAGACTTGAACGAATTAGGATCAAAGTTTTAGGTAGAGGATACTTAGACGATAAATAGCTACTTTTCAAAGTTTATTTCGGTTTTTGCTAAGTTCTATTACATAAGGATTCATTGGATATTTCAATAAATATTTTAAGTAATACAAGAGCCCGCCCAACTACCTTATACCTCCTTTGGGTCGTAGCATGATGTTATATAGCTTTAACCTTCCTCAAGGATTGGGCTATGAAATGCAAAAAGCATTCCAGAAATCAGACTGGTTTGAGTTAGCGCGTTCAAACAAACGAATCTATGCCTCAGAAAAGCCAATGCGCCCCTAGGAACGTCTAAAGGTGCCCACCTATTGGTCTAATCACCGGCGCGCCGCCGTACGGTCCACCGAAATTGACCACAGATTCGTCCAATTCCTATAACAAATGGCCCGCCTAGATCTTATGGCGGCCGGAATGGGAAATTTGTTTTTTTCTTTAAAAATGTTTATTTGAATAAGGAACATTATTTTGAAGTGGACAAAAAAAAATTTTGACTGACAGACAGACTAAAGCTGGACAAACGAGCCTCATGAAAAAAAAACTGAAAAATCACTTTTGAGGGTCCCAAATTGAACTTTGTGGAGATTTGTAACAAATGTAGGCGTTTCTTAAAATTTGGAAAAAAGTCAAAGATTTGAAGTTTGGGTTATTATTTTAATATATGGTTTGGGTTGAAAGAGTACCTATTTATATATAAGTAAGTACCTATTCTTCGTCTGTCTGTCTATGTTCGTACTTTATCGTAAAAAATACTTACAACTTTTGTGCCTATGGTTTAAAAAAAAGATTGTATTCATAGTTTGAAACTATTTATCCAATCATATTTTTAAATTTTATAATTTTTATTACATTAAAATTTTTTACACATAACAATATAAACCTAAAATAATATTAATAATCAAAAATATTTGGTCCGCGTGGCATGGTGGCAAGAACGCTGGCTGCATTTCCTCGCTGTATAGCTATGCTAATTCTCTGGGCGAAGAAACAGCCAGCCCTCTTGTCACCCGTAGCGACGACAATTTTTGGTGTTATATCTTTATAAAATTTTTTGGCACTCGGCCCCCATGAACCTAGAGTCTCTACTGCAAACGGCACAAATATATTATCTTTTTCAATTTGTATATACTTGCGCCGTTTGCAAGTCTCTGCTGTTTCTGCAGCTGCCCCGGCTCTTATCGCTGTACTCGAGAGATGTGAGGGCGCCAAGGTATCAACACAAGTTGCGTCCCATACTAGGGCCCTACCCCTCTCCCAAGGCACCAGCGTCATGCCATCCGGTCTCTTGCCATCATCACGTACAAGACCACAGGGTTCCAGCATAGCTGGTACATTGATGGTGGCAAGAGCCCGTTTAATAACTTCATTTAAAGAGCCGTGGCGCGAAAAACGACCTCCACTTTTTTGGCAGCAGAGTCCATGGAGGCCGAGAGCATTGACGTCGCTACCACACGGACATTTATGTGGCATGCATATCGATGCCCCGAGACGAATGCCAGTTGCGATTCTAAACGTATTATTGTCTAGTAAGGTCCCAAGGTTGGTTGCTGGTATTGTATGAAGCCAGTAGCCAGATTCCTTTTCAGAGACAGCTAATAGGCGAGCTTTATCAATATTATTTGTGAACTTTTGGGCCAACTCTTGATGGATTTTTTGCACTAACGGGGCATCCCAAAGTTTTTGTACATTTGATTCCTTTGGGATGTCTTCGTTAGGGCAAATTGATTTCCATGCTTCAACTGCCTCTGATGCATAGGCCAATTTTATAGATGAAGATTTTAAATTTTTTACGGATGTAGAATAGGCAGTATTTACAGAGGACAGGAAAGCAGGTAGAGCAACACTTGAAATTTTGCGAACTCCGATACCGCCTAACTTCATTGGTAAAGTTGCTTGGTTCCAAGAGTTATTGTTAAAGTGTAAATTTAGAATTTTCTGTAAAGTATCTTTTAAAGTTGTATCGAATCGATCTAATAGGTTTGGGAATTTCCAGATTGGGCTTGTGCGTAAAATATATGTAAATTTGGGGACGAAAAGACAGTATTTTAGTATCGTATATGCAATGTGAGAATTTAGTAATGCCAATCTATTTGAATGATCCGAAAATTTTTGAAATTTTGCTTCCAAAAGAGGTTCGATACTTTTTTCTAATAACGGAGCTCCAAGAAGGTAAAGTGATTCTTTGTTAACAAGTTTAAGATCGTTAAATTTTTTTAAAGTGGTTTGTTTTTCTAAATTTGATAATTTATCAGAAAGGAAAATTTCGCATTTAGAAAAGTTCAATTTTAGGCCTAATTTATAAAATTTTTCTTTTAGTAATATCAGATCTTTGAGGACTTCATTGGCTTCACCTCCTAGGGTTCCGTCATCTAAGTACCAAACATTTAATTTAGAATTTAGAGATGATATAATGGGGTGAATTCCTATACTAAAAAGAGCTGGCCCTAAAGGATCATCCTGTTGAACGCCGACTTCTGAACTTATAACATTATTTCCATATAATAATTTAGAAGGTGTATTATAAGATTGCCAAACATAGGGATAAATTTTTGGGGTGTTTTTATTTACTTCTTTCAACAGGGCTACTCTATCTAATGAATTGAAAGCATTCCTTACATCAACTTTCAGTAGCACCTCGGGATCCTCAGATTTTATAAAAGTACGAGCCGTCTTTGCTGCCAAATCCTATTTGAATTGGTTGTAATTTATTCTGTAGGTCCGAAGCTATGTGTCTACAAGCAAGTTTTGCTGTAAGCCGTCGGAGTGTATTGCCTATGGCAATGGGACGTATTCCTCCATCCTTTTTCTTAAAGGCACATAGTCTCGCACCATACATTATAGGTAAAATTTCTTTATTAATGTTTACCGATAATAAAAAATTACATAAATTTGTGATGTCGTTTAGGAGGGCCTGACCTGCGTCACCAGCGGTCATGCTCACGAGATCTTTGAGGTGTTGTGGCGTGATACCGTCGATACCGCCGGCCGAGCCACTCGGAAACGACATTATAGCATCTAAAGTGTCTTTTTTTTCGATTTTGACTGTCTGAATATCATTTTGTGGAGGATTTGACTGGAAAAGCAGGGTGAAAGGATTGATGCAAGGATGTTTTTCTCGGAGGCCTTTTAGTGTCTCATCATTAATGGGGGCAAGAGTATCGTCAGAGAAAAGTATACGTGCGGCATTTCTTAAGTCACCATCCATTACCTTTGACTCTACTTTTTGTTTTAAATTGAAATTATTTGTACTGTTTGGGATAGTAGGAGGGATGATTATGTTATGGTCAATGAGTTTGGAGTTTTGTTTAAGTTGATATGTTAAAGATTTATTTGAATTTTTATCTGCATGGAAATGAGTGTATGCAAAGGTGAAAAGATTATGCCAGTCCTCTATTTTATTTTGTAAACATTTTTGAATTGTAATGGATAGCGACTTTGCTAACGATATTCTTGCCCCTCTAGGAATTCTTTTGACTACTGGAATAGTTTGATGTAGTTTACTTAGATCAATTTCAAATGAGATGGAGTTATTCGAATGAGTTGAAGTTGAAGGTTGTGAAAGGGATAGATTTTTATGGAATCTAGAAACATGGATTTTAAGTCCTTTTTGACCTTTAAAAAATTTGTTGTTATTACATATATGACATTTTATTAATTGAGGTTGGGACCTTAGGCTAGTAGAGGCATCGATATTCATGTATTGTAAACGTAATGACTGAGCTATAGGTAGGTAGGTACTTTAAATCATTGACATTTATATAGGTCGGTCTCATTACGGATATTTATTCAAAGTAGAAAAAAAAACAGATTTCGAATGTTCGAGGGAGGCTGTAAAATATCGAATACTTTTGTCTTAAAAATATATTTTCATTTGACATTTGTTATTTTCGCAGCCTGAATTTGAGGTTATATTTTATTGTTTACTTTTCGATTTCTAAAAGTTATAATTCTATTCAACTTGAAAAAAATCGGTTCGATATGAGCGCGGTCGTGGGCGACGTGGTGCTTCCTGGCCAACGCTGCAAAGATTTAGTTGCTGCCGGGGAAAAGGGAAAAATTATCCTGGGTCCCGGCCTCAAAAAGGATTTCGATGAAATCTACGCAACTAAAGCTGGTATTTTCAAGCACCGTCATCCTAAGGCCTACTGGGTGGACAGTTATCAGAAACGATACGTCCCCGCGCGAGGAGAAACTGTTATTGGTACAATAGTTCAGAAATCTGGAGACATATTCCGTGTGGACGTCGGCGGCGCATGCCCAGCTACATTATCCTATCTTTCATTTGAAGGTGCCACAAAGAAAAACAGACCAATTGTACAAGTAGGTGATATTGTATACGCCAAAATGTTAGTAGCGAGCAAGGACATGGAACCAGAGATAGTTTGCGTGGACTCGGGTGGGAAAAAAGGTCGCTTGGGTGTATTAACCGAAGGATACGTCTTCAATTGCTCATTAAATCTGGTTCGCAAAGTGCTAAACCCTAATTGTCCTCTAATAGACTCGCTCAAAAATGAATGGCCTTTTGAAATGGCTGCAGGACTAAATGGTAAAATCTGGATCAAAGCTAATACCACAAGGGAAACTATAGCTGTTGGTAATGCAATACTGGCTGCTGAACACTTAAATAATGTTGAAATTAAAGCTATGTGTAAAAATGTAGCTAAAATTCTTGCTGGCCATGTTTAGTTGTAATTAATCTTATTATTATTTACATGTCACTGAAACATGAATTAAGATTACTTTCAAGCATAAAGTTAAGAAAGATAGTCATATGAAGCCGTCATTGATGCGGACTCGAGTGTGGTGGGACAAAGGATATGTATTTAGTATAATCCTTGATTAGTACACTTTAGATTTGTAAATTTAGGTTCTTGTGTCTCAGTTTATCATGAACTTTTTATAGGATTCTTAGAAAATTAAGTGGAAATGTTAAATAATGACAACCTGTGATGACACAGTCAAAATACTATTGCAATTTGCCTGGCACCTATGACAATGTATAAAACTCATACTAGCCCCTCCTGTTTCCTCATGCTCCTATTAAATGTACGTCCTATATAATAACCAATAATTGGTTAATAGTTGATTAAAATTATGTATAATGAATTAATCAACTTCATTACATTATTTTATTCTATTGCATTGTAAATTATTATTGTAGGGATAAGATTTAATGTTGTTCAAGCAAGGCATAGTAAAATTCCCGGCAATTAACTTGAATATATGTCATCTACTGCGCAGTACAAATACCTATTCATTTTAAGATTTTGTACTGCGCAATAGATGACATATATTCAAGTTAATTGCTGGTACCTATAATGTATTTCTGCTGTGGTGGACAGGGTGAATTTACTTTAAATTCTGGGGTAAGATTTTGGCATGGTTAGGCTTCTGGTGTGGGCTCCAATGAATGGTCCATAGATAATATACTGAACTAACAAAAGCCAATTTTGAATTAGGACATAACTTTGAAACCTGTACACCTACCAGTCTGGAGGAATATGGAGCCATGCTCTTGACCATATCTATTGTTTGGTGGAATTAGGACATAACTTTGAAACCTGTACACCTACCAGTCTGGAGGAATATGGAGCCATGCTCTTGACCATATCTATTGTTTGGTGGAATTAGGACATAACTTTGAAACCTGTACACCTACCAGTCTGGAGGAATATGGAGCCATGCTCTTGACCATATCTATTGTTTGGTGGAATTAGGACATAACTTTGAAACCTGTACACCTACCAGTCTGGAGGAATATGGAGCCATGCTCTTGACCATATCTATTGTTTGGTGGAATTAGGACATAACTTTGAAACCTGTACACCTACCAGTCTGGAGGAATATGGAGCCATGCTCTTGACCATATCTATTGTTTGGTGGAATTAGGACATAACTTTGAAACCTGTACACCTACCAGTCTGGAGGAATATGGAGCCATGCTCTTGACCATATCTATTGTTTGGTGTAATGTAAATATCCCAGTTTCACTTTGAAGTGGACTTGGTTTGTTTCTGTATTACTACAGCCAAGTTTGGTGTGGTCTTTGTTTGTTTTAATAGGTAAACATGTAGGTATTAAAAAATAAAAACAGTATAAACAGTGATGGGAGAATTTATTTTGGCAAATGCACTAACCTAGTCATTTGAAGATGTCAATAATGGGAGCTACGAGTATTGTTCAACAATTTACTTCATCCAGCATTCAGTACATTGTTAAAGCCACAAGTATATATTTACAGTTTATACACAACAAGGAATGAGATGTGTTGATCATTAAATGCACTTTTGTATGTAATTTTAATAATGGATAAGTAATAATTTAAACTATTTTAAACATTCCCAGAAGAAACTAAAACATTATAAATATTGTTAACTATAATTACAAGCCTCTTGTAACGTTACACAACAATGGTAACTATGAGGGCCACTTTCACAATACATAAGCACTCACAAAATGCAATCGTACATAGAGAAACCTATATAAAACATAATCGCCGAGCATGTATGAAAGGTAAGATGAATATAAAAGAAGCAAAAGAGATATGTCAGGATCGTAACAAATGGCATTCGATTGTCTCTGCCTACCCCTCTTGGGATGAAAGGCGTGATGATAGATAGATAGATAGAAACCTATAGACAAAACTGATAGCTTCCATCTATTCTATTTCTTCGTACTATGACTCCAGCATTTTGATGGTTCCACCAATGTCACAGTTGTAAAATACTTCTTAAGGAGAGCAAGGAACCTATACTCATGCAACATAAAAGAGCAACTTATGCAAACATTATGTAAAGAAGGCAGACAGAATGATGTGCCAATTTTTCCAGCACATGTTGTCTACTGTGATCAGGCCTGGATTTTCACTAGGGGCCACATGGGCTGGTGCCCAGGGCGGCAAATTTCCAGGAGCGGCAAAATACGGAGAAAAAAAAATTTTTTTTTCGCGTTATTGCTTTAAAATGTGATTGCATTGAGAACATTTGCACATTTAACATTTATTTATCCCATTTATAATAAAAAGAATTAATGATTCATTTTATTTATTTAAAAAAATTACAAGTAATTTTTCACGGTGCCAATAATGTTTTTATCGATGTTTTTTCCATTGTAACCATATAACTTTTTTACACCATCTTAAAGTAGAGGTTTCAAGGAATAAAAAGCCGTCCTGAAAATTTAAAAAATCAAAATTCTGTTTGTCAACTTTTTTGAAAATTGGGCCTTTTTTTCATTTAAATTCGTAGAAAAAAATAATTAATGGCTTAAAAAAAATTGCAGCAGTACATTTTTACCAAATTTCATCAAAATCGGATAATTTTTGTGAATGATAAAAATAAAAAATGAATATACCGGTTTATAGCGATTTTCTCCATTTTTTTAGGTTATGTCAAAAATTGTTCGAATAAAAGTTGTAGATTTTTTAAGTTCCTACAACTTTTACATTTAACTTTTTTATCAGAAATCGTGAAAAACCGCGTTTCACCCCTAAAAACATATTTACGCACCCCCACCCCCCTCCGGTCATCTGTTGCGGTCCAATCGATTTTTCCCCGTTTATCTATAATTTACCCTAAATTTTTGTACTCTCAAAAGCGCCATGGCACTGGTCTATAGGGCGACACTAAGGGTAAATCTGGCCCTGACTGCTTGTCATCGTTTTGTTTTGTGTGAAATAAAATTAAACATACATTGCAAATTGCGAACAACAAATCACTTAATTTTCTCTTGACATCCTACCATCATTCTCACACTAGGCAGTTGTCTAAAGGTTTCTCTATCTACAATTGCATCATACACTCTGCATAGAAATTAGTACTATTTTATCCATACTGGATTATGAATTTATATTACTATAATTTTATAGTTTCTTTGTGAAATAAATAATTTTAATTGAATGTCTAGTTAAATAATTAGTCCAAGTTGTAATAGAAGCCGGCCCTGTACTTCTAAATATATTCTAATAAAATAGAGGAATGTATCAATATTTACAATGCATCATCAAAGATTAATGTAATTTCCCATTGTTGGTGGTTATAAACAGTAAAAGTGCCCCCACTGGTGGTAACTGGTGGTACTAACATAAAGTCTCAACAATAAATAACTAACAGCTAGGATACAAAACGCCTACAATCACAGCAAAAAATGTAACACTGTACAGTACTTTTGCATAAAAACTAATTTATTTACACCTACCTACATGTTACATTATAGTAAACTTGCAACATGGTTTAAAATATAACGGAGATCAAGATCATCTTATCTAACTTTATGTACATTGGCCATCAAATACATTCACTTTTGTATTATTTATACCCTATACAAAGATAGTTGGTCTAGCTCCGTCCGCTTGATGTTTCAACCGTATCAACATCGGTCCAGTAGTTTTTGAGTTTATAAGGCACAAACAGACAGATACACCAACATCCATGTTTATATATAAGATTCTGTACATATTTTATGAAAGTGCAGACTCAGTAATAAGCAGTCAGTCAGGTGCATGTATGTAGTAAATTGACCATCTTTCAATAATATTAACAAGTGATCAGTTTTGTTAATATTAAATGTTTCCAATCGAGCAAATGCATACTAACAGCAACAGCCTTACTCAACTTTCACACTTGTGCTAGAACAGCATTGAAGAGACAAAATATATTAGTTAAAAGAGATTGTTCAATATTAATTAAGAAATAATGTTAATAGAAGACAGTAAGTACATTAGGAGACCGCGTCTGTCCTCACTCACTTCACTGTAGGCACTCTTGTATTTAGCTAAGTAATAAATAACGTCAATATTTTACAACATTTTTAACAATACTTACATAACAGATAGACAAATCATTTTACTGTATTAATTTTCGTGAAGAAAATTCCACAAAATAGAACAAGATAATTCTACAAACTTAATTTAAGAAAACGTCAATGTCTGTAAAAGGCCGCTTGCGCACATCGATGTTAAATCACCTCTTCAATCCACTAAATGTTTTAATACAACAATGCAGGCAGTGAGAAGTAGAAACCACTATAATATTTAAAAATTAAAAGGAAGATTTTTTTATTTTGGGTCATCACAAAGCAGAGTATAGAAAACTTAAGTAGTTACGGCATAATTTTCTCTGAGAATCTTATTATCAAAAATAAATAAAGAGCGCAGGAATGCCCAAAGTGCAACAATAATCTCATATTTTGGATAAAAGTTTGTCAACTGACATTACAATGGCGCCCTACTCTCACTGCCCGCACAGTAACATCCACACTACACGAACAGTTCATTCGCTGTCCTCATCGTCGTGATCAAAGAGGGTGGGCAGCGCACAGCGGCCGCCGGACTACGGTCGCACACACAGCGCGGCCGACAGCCGCTCTCAGAAAACAGAGTCGGCTGACCGAGAAAGGTGCTGCACGGGGTGAGAGGGAGAGCGCGCGAGTCTCTTGCGGGGGACCTTCTCTAGAGAGTTGGTGAGCGACGTGAAGTCCGGCCGCTCCGACGGTTGGTAGGACCAGCACAGCATCAGGATGTCCTGGAGACAGTCATAGGTTGCATATATCAGCTATATTTAATATTGTCAACAATAACGCTCATTTAAAAACTTGCTTTTTCTACTTATTAAAAAGGCATATTGTATTTGAAGGAATTTAAACCCAAAAAGTATTGTGAATACACAAGAGTTTGCTACTCCTAAATGGCCAGAATGACTAGTAAGTAGTCACGTCTGTTAGTTCAAACTAATATTATAAATACGAAAGTGTGTTTGTTTCTCCTTCTTTCACACTACAACAGATACAAAACTAGTAAGTTATACAAGGTACAAGTATCCTATTGGTGTATTCTTCCTTCACAAGTTACGGTGCTGTGAGGGTACCTTGACATCTCGCGAGGCCTGCAGGTTGGCCAGAGACTGCTTGATCCCGCGACCGACCTGCCAGATGACAGCTTCCGCCGGCTGCTCGCGCAGCGGCCACTCGCCGCACACCAGCTCGTACCACACCGTACTGGGACAATACGGGACATTTAGCTTCATTGTATTAATCATTTTTGATGCACTTAGTCGTGTTACGTTTTCAGGTATCCGTAGGCAAACAGTAAACTTCCTTAAATCCTTACAATTTCGTAAGTAAAGTGTATTTTTTTATTGTCTTATTTGGTAATATGTCTTCTTATTGTATTTTTTTAATAAGAGTTTACAAAATATTATTAGTTCTGCAAATGTAAAATAGGTTAAAAATGTGTTTTAAGAAATTTAAATGACAACTTATTTAAAAAAGACATTATTTTTCCCCTACAATGACGAAAAATAATCAAACAAATTAAAACTAAATGTTTCTTTTAAAATTAAACTAAAGACAAAACAAAATTAAGACGCCATCTGTTGAAGATCACTGGAATAAACGGTGCGAAACATTCTAAGCGCGAATCGTACTCCTTACTTGGCCGGTTATAGAAACAGTTTACTTTTTTGGAATTATTTTGTCCAAACTTTTAGACCAATCGAAGTAGCAATCTGATATGTTGGAACAAAGGATAAGGCTTAACATGCCAAGTTAGAGATTATATTATACCCAAAGGCGTAGACGTCGCTGGCCTTCGTGAAGGGCAGGTTGACGGTGGCGCTAGGTGTGAGCGCGCGGACCAACTCGGGCGCCAAGTAGCACAGCCAGCCAGCCGGGATGCCCAGACGGTCGCCGCCGCCTCCCCCGCTGTAACAGACATTTGTATTACAGACAGTCTTCTATGCAGAGCATGCACGGAGACTAAAGAAGCGGCCGCACAAATAATTATGGAATGCACAAATCAGAGCACCTGGAAAAGAGCCCATCCTCAAGTACCAAGTACAACCAACAGGATTCACTGTGTTTCGGTCGGGTTGTGTGCACTATAAAATGTATTTTACAGATAACCACGTGTACAGAAACGCTGGTAAGGGCTAGTGCTAATATATTATTTTTCCATACTAACTTTCATCCCCTATTATACCGCTTTAGAATAAAAAAAATACTATATCCTTCCCTAGGGTTCCCCACCTTTCTCCGTAGCAAATTTCACCAAAAGCCGTGAAAGCGTAACAGACAGAGTTACTTTATTAGTATGGATATATAGCAAAGCCTTTATATAGTAGACTGAGTAAAAACTCACTTGTTCCCATAACACAGCTTGGTGACGCTGAACAAGCCAAAGTCAGTGATGATGATCTTGCCACCCTCGATGAATATGTTCTTACTCTTGAGATCCTTGTGGATGATGCCGCGCGCGTGGAGGTAACTCATGCCCTGCTCATAATAAGTAAATTATAAATGACGTAAAAAGAGCGCTGGCGGGGAACATTTGGTTTGTCAAAAAAGTTCACCAATATAACTCTCATCAAAATGAAGCGAAATTAGTAATATTATAAAGTTCAATGACAAACATAATATTTATTGGTATCGGACAGCAATAATGACACACGTGTGTTTTACGTTATTGTATAACCAGCGTAACGAGCATTATTTGTGTTAATTTAGTGTGTAACTCTTGGCAGACTGGAAGATTCCACCCATGTCTCACCTGCGAGATCTGCTGCGCCAGGTTGACGTACTTGTTGGCGGTGTACTTGCTCCGCTGGTGGTGTATGGTAGTGTAGAGCGTGGGCCCGCGACACTGTGACGTCACTATCGCGAGTCGCGGCGGCTTCATGCATGCCCCCATGAAGAGGACCAGGTTCTCGTGACGGGTCTTGCGGAGAGTCGCCACCTGTCGTGTATACTTCTTGTTATAGCAGGGGTTCATTGTTAAAAGTAAGTAACACAAGTCAAATTGGCTGTCAATTGTACTAGAAACTGGAGATTGACAGCGGAATTTGCTTTAATTTTCAGCCTTAAAGTAGTAATTACTTTCGTGTATAAATAACAAGGACGACGCTCAAAGCCGACGGAATTTTGCAGAGCGCCATTCCTGTGAATTATTTCGGCCCCGCCCACTAGATACCCACCGCATTACCTCCTAGCATATATAAGGTAGCCTTCGGCAAATAGACCTTAAGAATGCTACTAATCTTCACTTTACCTAACACCCGCGGCAATGGCGCCCGAACAACGTTTTGTAACTTTTGTAATATTTAAAATACCATGCTGCAAATCAAGAATGGAAGAACATACATACAAGTTCTTCGCCGCGAACCTTGAGGCCAGTTAAACCGGTCATCCATTAGAGCCGGCCGTATAGTCGGAAACAAGTGGACGGCAATGGCGTGCGGTAGAACGCCATGTATAAATATGAATCGTTAAATAAGTTGAGCCAAACAGTATCACGTGGTTAATCTCCCCACTCTAATTGAACTTGGCGAGCATTACACATTTGTATGGACATTCTTAAGGTACCCCACTGCGCAGATGGCCTTAAGGCTTCTAGATAACTGTCTACAATATTACCTCGTGTTTGAACGCATCCAGCGCCTGCGCGTCATCACTGAGACTGTGCACATTGAGCACCTTGATGGCGACAGGTCCGTGCCAGCCCCCGCGGTACACGGTACCAAAGCGACCCTTGCCGATGGGCTCCACAAACTTGAGCTCGTCGTACGGGATGTCCCACTCCTTCATCGAGAGCTGCAATACATTAGTTAAATTGTCTAATCTAATGGGTAAACAGCTCATTGAACCAATTTATAATATTATAAAGAGAGTGTAAGTTTATTTGTTTGTTTGTTGTAAGAAGTAAACCGAAAACCACTTGACCAATTTGTAAATTCCTTCAGTTGTTTTATTTAAAAAGGTAAGATATACCAATATTTTCAAGTAAAACCTGCTGAGTGGACTAAAATAGAAGATTCAATTATATACTAATATTATAAAGATGTAAGTTTGGATGTAGGGGGTAATCTCTGAAACTACTGAACCGATCCTAAAAATTCTTTCACGTATAGAAAGTAGGGGTGTGCGAATAGCGTTCAAATCGATTCGACGAAGAATTCGAAAAAAACGAATAATTCAAAAAATTTCGAATAATTCGCGAAGTATCGAAATATGACTGGATTTTCTATTGTTCTCAATTTAAATTCCATCACAACATGTATCAAAAATATTTTTCTTACGAATAATATACTTTTTGATTTATATTTGTGTAATCATATTTCATCGTTTAAATAAAATGTATATTAATTGTTAATTTCATATTTGAATATTGAACATAACAAACCCTAAATTTAAAATATTCTAAAATTCGCGAATAATGTAACAATTCGCGAATAATTTGGAAAGAAATTCGATATCCGATATATTTTTTCGAGTTATTCGATTTTTTTTCGAATTATTCGACTTTTTTTTAATTATTCGGGAACTTTCGAATTATTCGCACACCTCTAATAGAAAGCTATTTTATTTTTTTCGAAAATATCTACATAATATTTTTAAAATACTATACTATAAAAGTAGAAGCAATTTAAGAAATATTCATTAAAAGTAAGAAATAATTAAATACATTTTGGATCTAAGAACTAGAATTTAACACTTAGTTTTAAAATTGAAATTAAGAAACAATAAAAACAAGCAAACAAATTAGCACTAATAGAAAATAATAAGACAATTTCACAAAAAAAAAACACTTCATACATCTTCAAAGAGTCTACACCTCAGCCAGATAGATTTCATTATTTTTACAGCTCCCGAAACCGTGTTATCAGTCCAAGGGTATCTAGTGGAAGAGCAAGTCTCCCTCTTCTAGCCGATGGTATTTGTACACTTCCACAAGATGTCCCATCTCATACAACGCCAGTTCCACAACTGAGCTTTCTTATCGCCAGTAGACGGGAACTTGTCTCTTATCACGGTATTGATAATGTCAATATGTCATATTAATATTATATTTAACAAACTTCTATTATATTTATTAATTATAGCATTTATTCATCTGTGTTTTAACCTCACTCAAATCCATTCAGGCTTTAAAGTATTGAAGTTATAAAAAAATATACTAACCACAATGACGTAAAACATATCGTAATGTTGTCGACTGAAAACATCTCCATACTAATATTATAAACGCTAGTTTTGGATGTTTGTATGTATGTTTCTTACTCTAGCTAGATAATAATGGCATTCAGCTTCGGAATAGTCCAGCAAGAGCTGGATTTTGGTATTCATTAGTTATTTTAATATCCAGTCCGTTACAACTTTGTAAATCTATTTATCTTCAAAATGCTTTATAAATAAAGGTCATATTACCCTTTTCATAGGAAACTATCTTTTCGCCCGTGTATATTTTCGAACAAAATAAAATATAGCCTATGTCACTCAGGGATATCATAAATTTTTGGAATTGGTTCAGTAGTTTTACAGAATACCCCCTACATCCAAACTTTACCTCTTTATAATATTAGGCCTTTATTCATAAACGTTTATTAGCAACGTTTTTGTTAAAAATGTGTTTTGTTTCTTTCTATTATTAGTAAAGACAGGTTTGTTAGAGAGTGACAAAACATATTTTAATAAAAACGTTGCTAATAAACGTTTATGAATAAAGGCCTTAGTATATAATTATATGGTAAGCTATAACTAGCTCATACATGTTGTTTCTGTAAAAGTGACTGTTAACGAGATATTCACGAAAAACCCCTTCGCCCGTGGATATTTTCGAACAAAATAAAATATAGCCTATGTCACTCAGGGATATTGTAGCTTTCTAATGGTAAAATAATTTTCAAAATCAGTTCAGTAGATCCAGAGATTACCCCCTACAACCTCACAAACTTTATACCTCTTTATAATATTAGTATAGATGATACCAAAATCCCGTTTTCCCAGAATTTTTCCTGGACTATCTTACCCACTCACGTCTAAACGGCTTAACCGATTTGTATAAAGTTTGGACTGGCAATAAATTATATTACGATGTCATAATGGGGGGTTACTCACGCTATTCTGTCGCGGCCATCTCGCCGGGTCACCTTGCTGGTCGTCCATGGAGTCTGCTCTCACCGCTCGTTCAGAGTCCGTCGAACCTGATCCACTAAGCGACACGCCACGGGAATTATCTGAAAACAATATGTATATATATTAATGAGTGTGTTTTTGTTTGTCCCTTATAGACTCAAAAACTACTGGACCGATTTTGATACGGTCTTCACTAATTTCTCGTGTGGCGAGTCCATGAACAGAAACAACTGAACACTTACCACTTTTCCCGCTCGTGTTGAGCTCGTCCTTGTGTTCCGGCTGGTAGCGCGGCGAGGACGTCACGTGACCAGGACTCGACACCGGCGGCTTCACTTCTGTGTGCAACCAGTCTATTAAAAATAATCTGTCTCTATACAAATAAATAAATAAAATAGATCTAAATGGTCCTTAATATTATAAGGACTAAATAACTGTTTCAAAAGTGGATGTTTCAAGGTTAGTCCAAAATAATTAAGCTACAAAACGTGTGAATTAATTTTCATGATCTTTTTGATGTGAAACACATCTATTGGCGCGCCTTGGGGGTAAGATCGACTCGTATGTCAGTATACTTGACGTGTCAATTTCGATGTTTCACATCTGCCGGGCATCCCGACACGGCCACCTTTTTGTTATCTGAAGCCGGTTCATCTGATACAGGGTCCAGGAGAAAGTAGCTATTTCTACGGCTTTGAGATGGTTGCAAAATTCGTAAAGCGCAGATTAAGTTAAAAAACAAGTTTCCTATTATGAATCGCTAGGTGGTGCCAGTATCGCAACATACTATATTTTGAAGGGAGCTAGCTCCACGTGTGTTTCTCATGTAAGAAATTCGTGAGCACATAATGTAATGCCAGCGAGACGAGAAAAAGATCGATTTTTTTTATATTTATCTCCCGTTCGCACACTTGACATTTCTATAGTGTGTAAGCGAGAGGCAAATAGAAGCTCCGACATTTTCAATCCCATTCTTAATGTAATCGGGTTATATTGAGTCTCTGTCCTTTTTACTAAGTTTATTTATAATCTTTATCTCGTCTCGCTGGCATTACTTTATAGGAGATAGAGATAGGTGTCTATAAATGTAAAATCTCTTTATAATAGTGAGCAGGGCCTCGTCCCACCTGGAAAGTGGAACTGCTGTTTGGTGGTGGGCGCTGGCGGATGATGCGGCGTGGCGGGAGCGGGGGCTGAGGCGGCGAGCAGCGCGGGCGACGACGGGGTCGAGCTGTTGCACGACGACGTGTTGGACGACGAGTCCGGACCGCCCTGCGGAGTAGGAGTCTGATTTAATAAACAAATTATTACTAGGCACGTTGATAAAATTAGATATATATTCTTACTAGGGAATGCAATACCGGGATACCGGGATCCCGCATACATGTTGCGGGACTAATCTCGGTCGAAAAAATTGCGGGATCCCGCTGGACTGGCGGGATTACAGAGAAGCGTGGTACATACGTGTTTCTCTAAGGTGCGGGTGAAAGCGCGAGGCAAAGAATTCTCCACCCGCGCCCCTTGTTTGATTACTTATATTTTGCCAGTTACAACTTGTAATTATGACGCAATGCAATGATTTTTTCATTGAATATTGATTGTCATAGAATCTATAGATAAATCAAAATCAAACTGAACTTTATAAGAAATAATATTATTTTGGGCCGGGTATGCGGTACACTGCAAACACCTGCGTCACACCTGCGACCTTTTCTAATAATTTTATTTTTTATATTTATTACATTTATATTAATAAACAATTTAAAATGTACCAAAAAGCTTATTTAATTTGGGTTAAAATGAAAACCATGAAATTATTAGGTCTTTATTACGATTATTTACGATTGATTTCAGAGGTTTAAGTTGACCCTGCGGGATCCCGCAAATACCTGGATGCCGCGGGACTAAGATCCTTCAGTCCCGCAAATACCGGGATTGAAATTATTTTGCGGGATTGCATTCCCTAATTCTTACTAATATTATAAATGCGAAAGTGTGTTTGTTTTTTTGCATGTTTCAACTCGCTAATCTCAGAAACTACTAGTCGGATTTGTAGTTTGCGATAAGGACGCTATGTCTGTAACATGTGTCACTGTAATTTAGCATATAGATTCAATATATATCTAAGTTTAATTATTATATTTTATGATTTTTGACCAATAATTGGCGTTATATAATAATCTACCAAAAAGCGCGAGGCATATAATTGAAGGGTAATGGTATATAACATCACTCTATGACCCAAAGGAGCGGAGCAGTAACCATAACCGTCAACAAATAACATATTACCTGAAAGCTATCTTAACTAATATATTAGGATCGACGTATTTTGCACGAGATAGCCGGAGGGCATGAAAGTGACCTAACCTTTTGATCCCGGAAATCCTTTGGGGTACATGTTTGTCACATTTCAAAATTTTCCACGTGCGATGCCAGGGCAGAAAACTAATATTATTATAAATGAGAAAGTGTGTTGTTGTTTGTAATTGTTTTACGTGAAAACGGAGCAGGGATCGATATACATTTTTTATACAGAGATAGTACGGCGAGGGCTTAATATATTTTGCAATAAAGAGCCTATTAAAAATATTTAATAAACTATGTTTTCTCAGGCGCAAAAAATATTTAATAAACTATGTTTTCTCAGGCGCAAAACATTTTACAGCCACGCGATAATTCCGTTTCTTAGTTCCATTTCCACGATGGTGAAACCGTGGACGAAAGCCAGTAATACACAATATAGTATACACCGGTAATATTACCGGGTAAGTTTGCGCGTTGCTGGGCGCGTGATGTCTACGTCGCGGCCGGTGGGTCAACGAGGAGAGGAAACCGGCGCGTGACGACACCGGCGACCCGCCACCCATACCTCCGTAACCACCTGAAAAATACATACGACATAACGTCATTAATTCATATCTTTCGTCGGTTAAAGTTATTCTGAACCTGGCATTATTTCTCGAGGACGTTTCCGATTTGATCTGCATACGTCCACTGAGGTCTTCCCTTTCCAAGTATCCCCTTACACTCGACTAGTATATTTCTTTCGGATAATCTTCTTGCACCCATCCCTTCTACATGCCCAAACCATCCAAACTACATTTAACTACACAATACATTTTGATGCGTCCCGTGACAGCCATCTTTTTTTTTTAAATATATCCAGTGAATTACTTAATTATAATTGCGTATTTAGTTTATGTTTTCACTAAATAAGAGTAAGGAATACCACAATTTCTTTCTCGGTTAGGTAATATTAATAAATGGTGTAAAATTGTAGACTCTCCTCAGGTATTCTACAAACAGCCTTGCAAGTAACCAAAGTGCCTCACCATCCTTGTGAACTTTCTCTCTGAAGGCCGTCACAAATTCTGGTGGGAGACCGCACGATGGAGGTACTTTGCTCTCGCAGTCTCTGTAAAAGTTTCATAACTTTCGTTATTGTAGCTCAGAAATTAAGTTTAAAATAATAATAATAAATACACCCGAGTCTTAGGCCGTTTTTACACTAAAGCATGACACGACATGATTAAGGCAGGGATCAACCTCAATAAAAAAATACGATTTGCATTCCGGTGGGCGGATGCTTATGCAGGACGATATAAGGTTGAATATTGCTTGGCAGATTTTGTGGTCATGCCAGCTATACTTCAAATTTCACTTATTTTGTCGCTTTTTCTTAAATGTTGTAAAAAAAAAAAACAATTAAACAGTAAAAGTAATAGAATATTCTAGTTATTCTATTTAAAAAAAAAAAGTAATTATAGTTGTCGCGCAAAATACTGTGAACTTACGAACAAAAATTTTTTTATAGTAGTATTTTCATTTTTTTACGGAATTTTTTAGATAGAATTTAATTCCTGACACTTCAAAGTAAGCGCCGAAAATTGGTACTTTCGGGGAACAAGTTAGCTCCAGTGCGTTTTCATGGCGTATGCTGACTAATCCGTCAGAGATATAACAAAGTGATGTAGTAAAGAAATGTGTGGAATAAAATTGTCTACGAAAAAGTCCGCGGTAGCGTATATATATCTATCTTTAATAAATAAGTAGTAATAAGTGTATTTGTGTGGTTATTACAGTTTTAATAAACCCGTGAGAAGCCGTAGCGCGCTCAACCTAGCTCAATATATTTAGTACCTACCTGTGACACTTAAACTTGCACTCCTTACACTTGAGCCCAGCACCGAACAGCATCTGCTTATCACAGTAGTCGCACGTCGCGATCATGTTGAACGTCTTGGTGAAACGGTGCGCGATGTCGTGCGCCATGCACCGTCCCACTGTCGGCGTCCGGGGGGACCGGGGCGCGCTCTGTTGGAGGAAATACATCATCGCCTGGTATTAAGATAAAGTAACGAGTCTATGAGTGAAGGCAACTACTGCAACGAGAATCGCAATTGTCACTTTCACCGGCCTGTAGAGATGAGTTGCGATCTTTCAGTTGCTAATCATGACTGTGTGTTGTATGTTACACAATGACGTTTAAATAATGACAACTCGGTATGTAAAGTAAAAACTAAGGTATGCTTTTATATTTTTATTGATTCTGAGTCACGGCTTGGTGAACAACACACGCGCCCGCCGAGACGTGATAGGGAATCCAGTTTAATCCTGTCCGTGCTGTGATGGTTGTGATTAGTCTAAAAGACATATCGCGGTCGGCGGGATTATCTTAAATACCGATTAATCGGCTCTAGACATTGGTGGAGCCTAAAGGAAGAAAAAGTATATTTTTATTTCTTGAATTGCCGGCCAGAAATACGCAGGCAAAAATACCCGATCCAGGCATACGTGGAAGTCAGTATACGAATTCCTGCCCGGAGATTCTCGGGTCGAGCAAACTCGGGCTGGGCAATACATGGTCGGCATTTGTGTCGAGAGCATGTCGGGTCGCGAATCCATAAGATTTCCCACTACGAAAAATCACACAACGCGCCTAAGAAGTTTTCACTTCAAAAATCCTTATTTAGACGTCAAAAATAGTATAGGACAGTATCTACACTACAGTGTATTACTTACAGTGTTGTTATGCGAGTAGGGCTTGTGTTGCGGCGTGTGATCGTCCCGCGGGGAGGCGGGGGGCGTGCTGCCCACAGCGGCCGTCGGGGTCGACAACGAGCCGCTCTCGCTGCACTCACTGAAGAACGAGAAACATGTTTGTCTGTCTGTACATTAATATGTTCAACTATGTTTGGACCGTGTGGATATTATGTCTCTACCAGGTATAATAACACATAAGGGGAATGGGTATAAATAACACTATATATTACTAGCTTTCCGCCACCGACTTCGCCCGTATTCGAACAAAATAAAATATAGCCTATGTCACTCAAGGATATAGTAGCATTCTATTCGTGCATAAAAGATGATATTGTGTTGTGACTAAAATGAAGAAAAGTAGTTTAGGCGGATAGTTGAATGAATGAAGGATGAAATATTGACTAAAAAGTATATATGGCGGAAGTGAAAGGAAATGCACTCCAAAACAACTAAACGGATTTTATTGCGATATATGTTCACGAATAGATAGGTTAATTCAAGAGGTAGGTTTACAAGTATTAAACATGTACCTATAAAGTTTATGAGCTGGGCGTTAATAATATTAGTGAATAATAAAATGATCTACAAAAAGTCCCCAGGTTCAGGTTCTAAGATTGGAAAGGTTTCTGTTCAAATTACCTGAGATGATTAAGGTCTGGTGCACATAGCTGCGCCTCGTGCGAGCGAGACTTGGTGAGCGCAGCCGGCGTCGGTAGCTGTCCACTGTTATCAGTGGGCGACTTTCCACCTATAAAAAAAATATAGAAATGATGCATGTTAATGCTCCCTGAATGGGGTGTCCCCAGAGTACCCAATTGACGACAAGTCTTTCTCATTTGGCAGATGACATTGGCCAGTTATGTTGAGTTATTTTGAGATTGAAAGTCCTCATATCGACATTTTACATAATTTTTAAAATAACCAAATATTGGTAAAGGATTGAACTCGTGTGGCATTTTCTTGTAAGAATTTGAGAGAAAAAAACTTGCACCGTTTTTATATCGGCGGGATTATCAGAAATCCCATAGGGAATAATGTATATTAAAATTAATTTTAAAATACACTTGCATGTAAATGCAGTATTGGAAGGACACCTTAAAGGCTATATTCGCTTGTACATTAAACTTTTCATTTTGTTTCCTCTCTAATGCCACCAATCACATCAAATCTCAACAGACTTATTTTTTTCCATTGTTATATTTTGACACTGACATCTTAACTTCATAATTCAATCACACAAAATAAACCTTAATGTCGTTTAGATTGAGTATTGAAAGTAAATAAATAATATTTTTAAAATAAATTTGTATTGAAAACAATATTTCTCTCATTCAGATTGTATCAGAATAAATAAGGAAATGCAGTAAAGTTTTTAGCGAAAAGCGTTCAAGTGTATTTCCACTAATGCTCTTGATTAGCATCTTGCGTCGATTGGCTAGAAATATATAGATTTCGTAGATGACATTGAAAATGGCGGACTTCCTATGCTACTCGCTCACACAATATAGACGTGAGGGAGAGACCCATACAAAATTCGCCATTTTCAATCCCATTACTTAGGGAGCTGTCCATTTATTACGTAAGATGGTTAGGGGAGGAAGGGGACCGGATATATCGATTTTTTTCATAAATTTCTAGATATTCCTTACGGAAGATAACATTACTTTCCTTACCTGAGCGGGTTGAAATAGAAAGCTGTAACTTACCCTTCCTAGGCTGCGGCGTCGAGTGGTGCGAGTCCGGCGCGGAGTGGTCGTCCCCCGGTTGCCCGGCGGCCCGTGGTCGTGCGCGCGCGTGTGAGTGGTGTCGTTCCCACGAGTCCCAGTACAGCGGGGGCTCCACGCCGCCACACACACTCACCGCACCCATGGACAGCGCCTCTGGATATTGACATTATGTTAGGAATTATCTCGGTAAAGTATGTTTATTATATTTTTAACAAGCGACCCGACTCCGGCTTCGCACGGGTACAGTTTATATATACTACCGCAAATTTTGTAGATAATTTTATTCTACCTACATCATTTTGTTTAATATCTGACGGATTAGACAGCATAAGCCATGAGAGCACGCTAGAGCTAACTTCTTCCCCAAATGATTCATTTATACTGTGCATGAATGTATGCAGCTAAATGTGATACATACAATTTCCGTAAAAATGTCCTTACATGCACAAATAGCTACTACAATGGTTTCCTGAGCACACGAACAAGGGTCTCAAACAAATGTTTAATACTCGTAAAGATTCCTCGCCAATAAATCTATCTAATAGCGAAAACTGCGACAAAATCCATTCAGTAGTTTCGGAGTGGCTCATGTTATTTGGCGCGGTGAGTACCTGTGTAGGTCCGCAGCCGCTGCATGGCGCGACACAGCCGACGCACCTCCTCGTCCCGAGCGCCGCTGAGGGCCGCCCGCAGGTCGTGCTCCGACCGCTCCCGGAGCATCTCCATATTGGATACGCGACGACATACCGCCTGCAAACAACATTCATTTATAACTAGACTAGTGTCACATTAAGAGAAGATTGTTTATGACATCTATCTAGACAGACAAACAAACAAACAAACAAACAAACAAACAAACAAACAAACACACTTTCACATTCATAATATTAGTTAGGATTAGGACATTAGGATAACATTGACGACTTCACCAGAACTATTTTAATTTCATTAACATAGCATCATCCTATCAACAAACTTGGCCTTGATGTAATGTTTTACCAATTTACCTCCCTCTTCTAAATACTCACATCTATGGACTCCTGGGACAGACCCACAACACGCAGCCACTGAGCAAGACATGGCACTGACACAAGCTCCCTCTGTAATTCTTCACCAAACTTGGCCTTGATGACCAGCTGCCTTGAGAAGTGTTTTACCAATTTACCCTGCAATTACAACATTTTTATAAGGCATAACGGCTGTAATGATGTTTGTGTGTAAAATATTGAATCATTAATTTTTCTGAATCACTATTTCCTGTAAGATTATAACATGTTTAGTTAAATATTTAATGACAATTTCTTAACAAACAGATTTTCCTTGACAAAAACTACCATATATGCAAATCCTAGAATAATATAATCCAAATTCCAAAAGGTACATACATAAATAAATGTTGCATATGTATAATGTCAGTTAGTTAATAAACAATAAACAATTAAAGATAATTATGCTCTGTGTTATCAGATAAAGTGAGTCAGTATGTATCTCTCAAAAATTCCTCTGATAATATTATCTCATTTCTAGCTATGAATGATGTTATATATTTATGCATCTCTTAATTTTATGAGATCTACAGAACTTGTGGGTCAAGAGATGTTATTATGGCCTAAAAGCAGCCTCACAACTTCACCACACCAAAAATAATGTTTCAAATCAGACTGACAGTTCTTGAAATTAGTGAATTGAAACATACATACAAACTTTATAATTTAGTATAGATTTATGTTGATATTGTCATTGGGCTTTACAGATTATATTAGTGTTGGCTACCAATGTGGTAATGGAGACTGCACTTGACTGTCACTTCCCAATCCTATTTTGGTATAACATGTTGTTTGGGGCTTGTATAAGTCCCTAAGCAAAGGCTTTGTGGAAAGTGGTTATGGGAGTCCATGAATCAATGTGACATATTGCAGTCCCGTGTTTGTCATCTCCACTATGCCAGCCTTATTGATAACACAGTATCAACCTAGTATCAGACTACATTTCCAAAACATCTTTTACTATGAAAAGTAAATATTAAATTTTCAATTTTTATATTTTTTTCTTGTCAACTTTATGATTATGTAAATAAACAAATAATTAATAATAGATGCGTCATAATAGCTGATGTGTTGAAAATTATGTTCTTATTAGTTTTATATTCTTATAGTATCCAATCCACTACATGCTCAATAGGTATGGGAATTTGAATTTACAAGTATGTATTGTGTTTTCTGTTCCACTTAAGAAATTCAATTATAATTCCAATTACCTGCTAGAATATGTAGTAAACAACAAACAATGCATATTTAAGATTTTATTTTAGTGTCTACTAAAGATAAAATAAGTACTAATAGTGATATTAAATTTAATTTTATCATAATGGAAACAACGGTACTACTGTAAGTGCTATGCTTCTTTGGAAAAAACCTTGGAATCCACTCCCAATTAGATATTTAGATGGATGGATACAGAATAACAAACGAACTTCTAGCAAGGAAGGTTGGTGTGGATGTGGGCATACCTCGAGGGTCCGAATCTCTTGCTGGGTCAGCTCCGCACTGGTGGAACATTGAGTCCGCAGACCTTCGAGTCTGTCTGCAGAGATGTCGATCATTGATTGTATGGTTTGGATCATCTGAACGGCATCGCGGGCTAATTTGATTTCGCATTCGCTGTCCGCATCCATTACAGTGCAGCGACACAATAACTATGGTTCCGGTCTCTATTGTAAAGTAAACAACACCTTATTCATTTTACTAACTGAATATACAAAATACTAAATTGTCGCATCGCCGACATAGCGGCCATATCCAGATAAAATCTATACTCAACTCAGAGTCTATGGTTGGTTGGTTACCTTCGGAGAAATTCGTTTGACAGGTGTCAAGGTTGCAAGTGTTGCCACATTTCCTGAAAAGTTTTCTAATTTTCTTTTATACTAAAAAATCCTAACTCTTTTGATTTATTAGTTCACTTCGGTTCCTTATTGAATTATCGACGCCAGTGACGACGCCGTATTCGCCCCACTGCCATCAAAACCAGGTACGGATACATGGGTGGCAATGGGGGCAATAATATGTGTAAAAAATAATTTATTAAAAAAATCAATTAAAGCTCGGGTCGCGGAAGAATGCTAACGCGTCCCCGTCGCCCGCCGACATCCGGCGCGACTGAGTACCGTGAGGTTATAGTGGATTAAGGTGAAGAGTCATGTCATATACCGAAAATTTATGTATTTCAAATCACTACTGCTTTGCAGATATACCGCCAAACCAATATCTAAAAAATGTATTACAAAAACTAACTCTTCTTAAAGAAGCCCATAGCCTTAATATTTTGATTTAGTATTTATTCGAAAGAAAAAAAACTTATAAATGTCCGTATGTCAATGAAATGAAATAATGTTTTCTTGCCATTACATTGAATAATTAATTAATTACAATAAATTATGATTGTGGAAAGGTTTGTATTTAATTATTGGAGGCGCCCATAGCCTTAGTTTTATTAAATATTCAATTTTAAAGGTTTAAATTGTAAAAGTTACGAGCGCCTGAATATACATATGAGGAAAATATTTTTTTTTAGGCAGGCGTTATCAGAGCGGGCGCATAGAGTACTTAACCTATTTAGCGGAGTGCGGACCTACGGCTACAGAGTTCATACGAGTTCATTCGAGCGAAAGACATTTACTTGATTACTGCATTTTTTTATCGTTCATTTTGTTGGATTCAGTTGCGGATGGACTAGCTTTTTACCGGCTTTGCTTATGTAAATAGGTGACTTCATACCTACTCAGTATTTGATGGACTAGCTTTTTACCGGCTTTGCTTATGTAAATAGGTGACTTCATACCTACTCAGTCTTTGATGGACTAGCTTTTTACAGGCTTTGCTTATGTAAATAGGTGACTTCATACCTACTCAGTATTTGATGGACTAGCTTTTTACCGGCTTTGCTTATGTAAATAGGTGACTTCATACCTACTCAGTATTTGATGGACTAGCTTTTTACCGGCTTCGCTTATGTAAATAGGTGACTTCATACCTACTCAGTATTTGATGGACTAGCTTTTTACCGGCTTTGCTTATGTAAATAGGTGACTTCATACCTACTCAGTCTTTAATGGACTAGCTTTTTACCGGCTTTGCTTATGTAAATAGGTGACTTCATACTTACTCTGTCTTTGATGGACTAGCTTTTTAACGGCTTTGCTTATGTAAATAGGTGACTTCATACCTACTCAGTCTTTGATGGACTAGCTTTTTACCGGCTTTGTTTATGTAAATAGGTGACTTCATACCTACTCAGTCTTTGATGGACTAGCTTTTTACCGGCTTTACTTATGTAAATAGGCGACTTCATACCTACTCAGTATTTGATGGACTAGCTTTTTACCGGCTTTGCTTATGTAAATAGGTGACTTCATACCTACTCAGTATTTGATGGACTAGCTTTTTACCGGCTTTGCTTATGTAAATAGGTGACTTCATACCTACTCAGTCTTTGATGGACTAGCTTTTTACCGGCTTTGCTTATTGAAAAAAACTTGTTCATTAAAAACTTAGTGGGTATAAAGTTAACTATTTTCAAAGGCAAAGCCGGTAAAAAAGGCTTGGCCATTAAAAACTTAGTGGGTATAAAGTTACCTATTTACACAGGCAAAGCCGTAAAAGGCCTAGTCCATCAAGACCTAAGTAGGTTTAAAGTCAGTTATTAATACAGGCAAAGCCGAGACATAGGGTAGTCTATCAAAAACTAAGCAGGTATACAGATACCTATTTACACAGGGAAAGCCGGTTAAAAAAAAACTTGTCCATAAAAAACTAAATAGGTATAAAGTTACGTATTTACACAGGCAAAGCCGGTAAAAAAACTTGTCCGTCAAAAACTAAATAGGTACTTATAAAGTTACCTAATAATAAAATTTACAAACAATCGAAACAATCGACAAGCTCACCAATTGCTAGGAAGTTATCTCTGATCGACATTACTCTGTGCTAAAGGCGTCGAAAGGGCGAGAGAGCAAGTATGGATGATGCATTTTCCCACGTAAAAAAGGGGAAACCGTAGAAGGAGAGCACTATACGGGTTGCCATATGAACAACACAGTGAAATTTTGTATCTAGCAACATAAAAAATGAAACTGCGATGAACGACTGAAAATATTCACCCCTCGCCACTGATATAGATACCTACTATTTAATCCTTATCAAATAAAAAACGTTAGTTAAAGCAAATAGTGCAGATCAAATTTATCCTTTCGATCATGTCATTACATGTGTATACTTTAGGAGCTAGCATGGGTTTATTAATTAAGTGGAAGACAATAATGACAGCTACAGCAGCTACCTACGTAGCGGTCGGTATAGTAAAACCACGGAATGTTTTCTTCTAATCTCTTGGTACGGAACCTTAATTGTGCGAACCCTACGTGCGAACCTGATTCGCTCTTGCCCAGTTATCTTACATTTTCACACGCTGAAGGACAATTATTTATTTATTCCGAATTTTCACCTCTTGTATGGCAACATTTTTGAGTTGAACTTTTATAATTTTTCTTTCAGAATTTTCTTTTTAACTCTAGCTTGTCTGTGACATGACATCAGTGAAGGAAGCGAGACAGACGTTTGTAGGTTTTCTATTTTTCCTTCCTTCTTTTTGTTATTTACAAAATAAAATAGATAGGGAACAAATTCTGTTTATACACAAATCGTTTTATAATTCTTAATCATTGTTAAGTTTAGGAATGGCAGAATGTTCTTCGAACGTTTTTTATTTTCTGCGATCTTAATCGGAGTGGAAGGTAATTTTTTTATTATATTTATACACAATTAAAATCAGTTATCTATTCTAAAGATGATGCTCATGTCTGAATACTACTAAGAAAAACAAACCTCGACCTTCACATTCTGAAAACTTACCTTTCCTTTTGCCTTGCTCTAGCTTGGTCCGAAGTCATAAATGTTGTTAAAAATAACTTACAAATCCAACAGTACTTTAACTAAAACACACTGTTATAAAACTGTATATCTGAATTATTAAGTTACTGATTGAATAATTTTAACCAGTGGCTCGAGAACTGAATGCACAAGAGACAGAAGTCCGCCTGGTGGCTGCAGATCGTGGTACAAATGTGACACTAGCTTGTGGCACTCCACAAACAAACACAGAAGCTGTCCAGTGGGTTCATAGGGGATATAGAACACATCATGAAATTTTGGTATGTCCCTAATAATTTTATTGTAATATTTTTGTATTGTAATGTTACTAGTTTTTGTCTGCGGTTTCAAAAGTTTATTTACACACAAAGAGGGTGCTTTGTTTATCTAACAATACTACAACAAATATAGCTTGTCCTGTTTCTATATTGTAATCCAGGATTAGGATTCATGTTCTTTCCCACAGACAGCTCTAATCCCATTAAGTGTAGCAGCAACATGCTTGCCACCAGTTTTTGTTAGATGGGAAACTCACTAAATGTGGACACATTGTCTCTGGGCAGGCTACGAGGTATAAAAGGGTTTTGAATTGTGATGGTGTATTTATATTATTTATATTGGTTTTACTTTAATATCTGTAAGTATGTCACTGACAATTATCTCGGAAAGAAGCTATGAAATGTTTGGCTCTTATATTGAACTTTTCTACCTTGTCCCACAAAGTCTTTTTACCAGTGTCTCTGGCCACCCTGCATGGTAAAAGTATGTGATGATGGTATTTGTGTGTGTATGTCGAAATTATTGATAGACAAAGAAAAGTACCAAAAAAAGAGTGAGTCTTACAGTAGAGTTGTCAATGATGTGTAACATCTAAAGAACCTAAAAGATTAGAATACTTATTTCAAAATAATTACAGTTATTATATACATATATAAAAAAGGGCAATCAATGCACAGCCTAAACCACTGAAGATATAAATATGAAAATTGGAAGGTATACATGTTAGGTAGGTGTAAATGTTTTTATGGAAAATAGTATTCCCTGCGTGCCTAATTCACATAAATTACGTTACTATTCCTAATACAACGCGTACGAAGTCGCGGGCAACAACTGCTAGTCATTTTAATATTCTAATTTCTTTATTTCTAGTTACACACTTCCCTTCCATTTTACATATGTACTCCCTACAAATGTATGCCACATAGCTAAGATGTATAGAACTTTTAGAAGTGCAAATATCTAACATGTCAACACTTATTGATCAACCTATATACAATATAGTATAGTCACGGCTCCTTGTTTTCGGTAAATTAAACACCCAATCCCTTAACCCTACTTGCTTGAATGACTATTCAAAATTAAAAGGCTATGGCTATGTTAATTTTAACTTGAAAGGTGTGGGATTCTAACATTGATTTTATCATGAGGCCTCAAAATTTAGGTTGCGAAATTGTTATGTTATTCAAAACGTCGTAACAGCTGGACAGATTTGGGTGAATCAGACAAACAGAAGGCGCCAAGCGGGATGGGAAACTAGCCCAAAATATTTTTAGCTATCTATCATCATCACGCATCTTCACGAAACAGTATCTGATATTTTTAGAAGGAGTGCGGCCGCCCGCTTTACGTGCTCTCCGATAATAAGATATTTTGTAACGAGTGACATATGAACCCGGGTCTCTCAGGTTTCAAGTTCAACGCTCTACCAAATACGCTATTGACTCCTTTTATTCACATTACAATTTTCTGCCGGCGAAGATGGGGGTGCAAAGCTAGTATTTCAATAGGTATTTTAAATAGTTAGATCAAATAGGGATGGCGTGACTCACAAGGCGACACGTATTCTAGACGCGACCCCTCCGGCCGCAAATACGGAAAGGCGTAGCGTGCAGCGGGGCGTTCAAGCGTTGTATTGAGCGTGCATTTCAGTGTGCATCGTGAACGCAGATAGTTTACGCTGGAGCGAGGCGTCTAGTGTATTGTTGACCAATCGGAGGTAGTCGCTCAAGGGCAAGTGCTGTCACTTGTTGTGCATGCTGTTTTATTATTTTTGTTTAGTTTACGAATGCGGGACAGAGCATCGCACTGTCATTCAATGCACCGAATGCACGCTGACACACTTTCCGTATTTAAATACGCTAAAGGGTCTATGCGTTTGAGCGTTTCGGCGTTTTGACGAGCATGCATACACAAGTGGTGTTTGGTTGCCCTTGAGCGATTGCCCCGCTCCAGCTGCACGCTGAAATGCACGCCAAATACAATGCTTGCACGCTCCGCTGTTCCGTATTTGCGGCCTAAGACGTCCGTCCACCCTTTTTATTGATGACTAATGGCTATGTCTAGCGTGTATCTATGGAATAGGGTGACTAAATCATCACTATATAATAAAGCAGTCCCCAGCCGCGTCTGTATGTCTGCTGTGCCCTATTCACTTTGATTTTGTCCCGGTTTTCAGTATTAGATAGATTGATCGAAGATGAAGGTTTACGAGTATTGAACATAGACCTATCCTATATTTTGATTTAGACTTTCGCCGGAATATTGTAAATAGGTTATTATAATATTTCTGGAAAGGTTATGGTGGCCGATCAACCATCTATGGTAGGGGGTTAGGGGCACTTCTCGACTTGCACATGCTCTACTTCTCTTTTTTTATATTTAACTATCTGATTGCTTCGTACGCGTTAGGAATACAATTCACCCCCTTGGGTAGGTAGCGTCATGTTAAATAGCCTATCTTTCGCGCAAGTGCGAACAATAAAATGTAAAAATATTTTTTCAAAGCGGTCCAGTAATTTTTTAAACAAACAAATTTCAATTTTGTTTATTAGATACTAGTTTTCCGCCCCGCCCCGGCTATGCCCGTGGAGCCCATATTAACTTTCGTCCCCTATTATGGTTTTATAAGTCCGTACCCTATACCTATATTAAAACAATGATAATATAACTAATTTAAAAAATCTCAAAACTACAAATTAAAAATTTCTTCCAGAGAGTCCGAATCCGCTGCCATAGTGCCTAGAACACATAGCGCGTTACCCTTTTGAATTTCTAGCGCTATGCGTTGTATGAAAAAGGCTTTGGTCGTGGATCGCCGGTCTCCGTTAGAAGTATTTTCCCGATTTTATTTGCAAACACTATAGCGTCCGGTGACCACGCACCCAGAGTCTCCACCGCAAACGCCAGAAATTCAAAATGGTCCGCTGAGAGGCATGAGTATTTGCTCTTTTTTGTGTTCTCGGCATGTAGGGCTGCGGCTCCGGCATCTCTGGAAGTTGCGGATATGTGGCAGGCGGCGAAGGTGTCAGCGCATGTTGCATCCCAAACCAACGGTCGACCCCGCTCCCACGGCACCAAACTCATACCGTCGGGTCTTTTCAGTCCGAGAGGTTCCAATATACATATTAAAATGTCTTTGTTCATACCTAAGTTCAAAAAGCACTTTCGGTTTACCCGAATTTTCCAATTTACCGGGCAACTTTTCTTTTCCTAAAACCTTATTCAGGATATTACAAACATTTAAAAAATATCTAAATCGGTCCAGCCGTTCTCAAGTGATGCGCTTACCAACGAACAGCATTTAATTTTTATATATATAGATTTATTGAGGTCATTAAAAGGACATTTGATCCTGTCACCAACGACATGATTAATGTGTTTTTATCGTTGGTTTTTATTGTAAAATTGGTCACCCCTCACACATAGAATATCTAAAAGTGATAATGGAATGAAACTAGCGACACGCCGGCCCTGACTTCACTTATATTAGGCCAATATAAGAACTTGTCGTATAGACGGGCAAAAATGGCAAGTGTTAATTACATACAAATACACAGTGGAATTATACAGAAACTGGCGTAGGTACTCAGCGACATCAAAATACATATTGTTCATTGAGGACCTAAGTAAATTGCGCGCTAAATAAATTTGAGCTAAATTGAGCGCAGTCTAAACTTGACTTGTCTTATTTGGTAAACAAACTTTGCATGTCTTTTTACAGTAAAAAATAATAATAATAAGTTCTGCAAAAAAAAGGTTAAAAATGTTGATTATTATGTAAAATTGTTAATTTAACGTCCAAAAAATATACTTTATTGACGTGATTTTCAACTTATTTGAAGCGAGTTTTAGCTGTGAATAAATATGATGCTCTGTTGATAAAGAGATATTTTGAGACTGCATCCTTCCTTACTTTGACCTTGAGCGGGTGTTTTCGTGTCAATCACTGCCATAGTAGTTGTAGGTGGGTAGAGGTGGGTACGGGGAAATAATAGATGTCGGCAGATTACTTACTGGCAGGTATATTATTATACACAAAACACCATCACGGCCTCTATAACTTGCAACGTGGCCAGAAACACCTGCAGGTAAGGGTACAATACTGGTTTACAGCAATTTGAACTATGTTTATAATTACTTAGACATATGCTACCGCTGACTTTTTTGTAGATCATTTTATTCTGCACAATTCCTTCTTACGTTATTTCGTTAAATCTATGACGGATTAGACAGCATACGAACAGCATGAAAACTTTCCTTACTCGTAGATGAACACACGCAGGAGCTAATTTTATTTCCGATTGATTCACTTATACTGTTAATGCTCAGCTCCTAAACATGATAGGTGTATGTTTAATATCCGTAAACCTTTGAATCAACCTATCTAATGGTGAAAACCGCAACAGAATGCGTTCAGTAGTTTTTGCGTGAAAACGTCACAGGCAGAGGCGGCGGCGGCGGGGGACTTTGTTTTATAATATTACTAGCATTCCGCCCCCGACTTTGCCCGTGGATATTTACAAACAAAATAAAATATACCCTATACCTACCCCTACCCCTACTTCTACTCCTACCTCCTACCACTACCACTACCTCTATAATATCATCAATAGTTTTCGCAGCGCACGCGATGTTTAGATATTTTTTTTACACCTTGAGTTATATTATTGGAGTTTTAGTAAGGATCCCTAATTTTTTGAAAATAGAATATAGCCTGTCACTCAGGGTGAATGTAGCTTTCCAATGGTGAAAGAATTTTTGAAATCGGTACAGTAGTTTTTGAGTTTATTCATTACAAACATACACACACACAAAAATACAAATCTTTCCTCTTTATAATATTAGTATAGATGTATTAATGTGAAAGTTGGAGGGCCCGAGAGTGACATAGGCAACTTTTTATCCCAAAATTTTCCAGGATAACTTCTGTAAAGCCGGGGGGCGGAAAGCTAGTCCAGTGTATAAATATTCATTATAGCAAAGTTCATATAATATGTGAGGTAGTTATTTTGGTCGTAAACATGAAATTACTTGTATTGTTCGCGCAACAATGGGCAGGTGATGTGCGAAATGTGCTAATGGTGTAGGTATCTGTTCTATTGTTGTGATTGTTTATGTTATATACTACTTCTTGTAAGATAAACCGGAATCCCTATAAATTCATCAAACTGAGGTCGAAAATAGTATGTACACTAAAATAGAGTACCCGGTTGTTGTATTTCACCGGCCAAGTGTGAGTCGGACTCGTGCTAATTTGTTCCTGCGGCTAGGGGCGTCAAACTTGGCCTGACTTTCGTGTGCGCCAACTCGCACTTGGCCGGTTTTTTAGTAATCTGTAGTGACCACAAGAGCTATAGACTGCCCTTGTCGAGGTGGTAAATAAAATAAAATCTGAATTGCTCATTTAAATTTTCCAATTCAATCCATGTGATGCGATGCGTCCTAACGTGACGTAGTAATGTAAAGAAACTTGCGAGAGAAAAGTACAAATGACTCCGATAACATACCTCTAGGCTATATAGGGTGGCCAGGCGGCCGGTACAGCCGGACATGGTTAGGCCTTTTGAACAATTGTCCTGCCAAATTAGACGGGGTCCGGTTTTAAGAGCTCTCGTAACCAAGTAAAAAACGCACGTGTTCAAAAATTTTTTTCGTCTCTTTCACCCAATATCCGAGCGATAGAAATAAATAGAGAAAGAAAATTACCAAACAAAATAGGTACAAAAAATATTAGAAATGTTCTAATTAAAGGATCCATTAAAGTGTGTGAAATTATTTTTACACGAAATTTAGTAAATATATTAAGACGCTGACTAGAGCCAATGACCTTGAGAGATGGCACCGCCCCCACGCGGGCACACATACACACCAAACGACGTGGCTGCCACTAATAATATAGCATCAGGCTGCAGCCGGTACTGTCGGTACACGAGCGCTTACGCACACACGCGTGCAGTGCGTACATAAAATCTCGACAATGAGAATAAAGGAACTTGCTGAAAATTTGATTAAAAAATAAAACAGTATTACGATAGTAAATTGCTAGATAAAAAATCTGTCAAAAAAATCAGAATCATTGCATGCATTTTAGTACTGTTTCTAGACAGTAAAATATTTTTTTAGAGGTACATTCGTGATTTTTTTTTATCGAATCAATATAGTTGTATTATGTTTTGAAAACAGTATCTTAATAACGCATAACCTCAAGAATATCATATATTTTTTTGATTATGGTCACTGCAGTGGATCATGTACTTTTACGCATCCTAAAACTCGCATTTAGCTCTATACATCCTCTTAAGAGAACTCGAGTCGCAAAGGCATATTTTTACATAATAATATTAGGTATAGATAATTTTAAGGATCCATTAACCTGAAGTCCGTTTTTGTATTGGTCAAAACAATTTGTCAATTGGTCCTTAATAAACACCCTAGTTTTCAACAGTGTAAATCCGGCTTTCTGACTTTTAAACTCTACTCGTAACTAGGCTATTATACAATCTTTATTTTGTCCAAATAAAGTAATGAGGTGGTGTTGATAACAGTTAACCAATTTTTGTTCCAGCTCGACGGTAGCTTGTTCCTAATGCAGGTGAGACCGACGGACGCAGGCATGTATGAGTGCAGCATTGAGAACGAGACCGCCTTCCTTGAGAAAGTCAATCTCACTATCAACAGTTAGTATAGATAACCTAGGTGTCATTCTATTGAAAATGTAAAAAATATATTGATTGATGGCAATATTAAAAGTACACACAATCGCCGAGCATGTGTGAAAGGTATGATGAATATTAAAGAAGCGAAAGAGGTATGTCAGTATCGTATCAAATGGTAGAGATTGCCTCTGCCTACCCTTCTTGGGATAAAAGGCGTGATGATAGATAGTAGATATAAAAAGACAGTAGTACGATAGTAGACAATCGAATGCTATTTGCTACGATCCTTGCCTTCAATTAATAATGTTGTTGTATGTTCAATAAAAATACACCCAGGTTGTCCTTTCCCAGCAGTTCCTTTTACTTCTGCCATATAAACCTTTTTAGTCAATCTTTCATTCTTTTAACGCGTCCAAACCAGGGTAAACTACCTATTCATTTTAGTCACAACATCATCTTTCACACCGCACTCCACTTTTTTCATCGGGGGCTAAATACTTTTGATGATAGGCGTAACCGATGTATAAATCTAGATAAAACTTTACGACACCCGTCTATACTAAATATCACTCAGTCGTCCGTAATAATGATTATCCGGCCACTCGCTAATACCGCCAGTTTCGTCTGAGAGGCGAGGTCACGTAATGGCTCTTGTCATTATGCTATGCTCGGACTATTGCGCGCAGAATCCTATTACAATGCTGTTTCTGGTTTTTTGAATACCTACATAAATATGCTTATTATATTACTATTAGAGATAGATATGTGTTACCGTGAACTTTTTTGTAGATCATTTTAATCTTCACAATTCTCTCCTACAGCATTTTGTTATATCTCTGACGGATTAGACAGCATACGCCATGAAAACTCGCTGGGGCTAACTTTTTTCCTGACTTGATTCACTTCTGCTCGGTCGGCTCTTAAAAGTGATCAGTAGTTTTTGAGGGAAAAGGTGACAGACAGACAGACATCTGTAGAGATGGTTTTGAAGTTTTCTTTGAAGGATCCAAGGTTATATGCTACTGAAAATACATAAAAGAGTCGTTGAACTTCTTTGGTCGCAGGGCATGATATCATTTCTAAAGTTCTACGTTTTTACATTTAATTCGTTTACTAGACTTTTCTTATGGACATTAAAATTTGTGAAGTGTGACATATATAATATATCCCGAATGATTTCCGCGTTATAAATTAGCCTATGTCCACTCTCCGGCCCTCCAACTATCTCTGTGCAAAAGAATCACGTCGATCCGTTGCTCTGTTCTGCCGTGAAAAAAGTTTGGACACGTTGAAAGATGAAAGGTTGACTAAAAAAGTTGAAAGACAGAAGTGACAGGAAATGCTGGCAGAGGACGACCTAGGTGTACTTTTATTGAACATATAAAAAATGTATTGATCGATGGAAATATTAAAGGTACACAGAATCGCCGAGCATGTATGAAAGGTATGATGAATATAAAAGAAACGAAAGAGGTATGTCAGGATCGTAACAAATGACATTCGATTGTCTCTGCCTACCACTCTTGGGATAAAAGGCGTGATGACAACAAATAAACAGACTATCGCATCCTAAGCCTAACTAAAATTATAAATGCAAGTGCCTTTGTTTGTCCTTCTTTCACTCCAATACAGAGCAACGAATCGACATGATTTTTTGCACAGAGATGGTTTGAAGGCTGAATAAATTTTTATATCACATTTTAAAAATTTCCACGGGCGAAGCCTGGGCGGATTATTATGATCACAAATTCACAAAAGTTGGCAAAGGGTCGCCAGTTTTTATCGTCTCCTGTCTATTTAAATTTTTAATGCCTATATTTTTAATATTCCAGCCGAGCCACCACCGTTGACCAACGTGACAGTGCACGCGACCACAATACTGGCGGTCATCCTGTGGAACGTCTCCTACGACGGTGGTCATCCCATCATAGACTTCACCGCTCAGTATCGCTCGGCCACACCCGTCAACGGAACCCTGGAGCCATGGAAACCGATCAGCCCCAATCACATCAGTCCTAATTCTGTGAGTATTTTTGGATAGTCAATACATCCATATACATAAAACTGCTAAGTTAATATCTCTGTGCAAAAAATTACGTCGATCCGTTGTTGCTTCGTCGTTGTTGCGTTTTGACTTGAAAGATGGTCAAACACACTTTCGAATGTTTGAATAACGTTTTTTTTTCTTTCTTTCTTCACGGGTGGCCTTACAGCTCCCAAAACCGTGTTACGGTTCCAGGGTACCCAGCTGAAGACCAAGTCTCTCTCGTTTTTGTATTTGTATTTTGGTCATGGTATTTGTGAGGCTATACATAACGAGTGGCCAGTTCTGTTCAGGTATATTTAGATGGAAAGCCTCTAAGTGTAGTTTGCGGATTATGTACATAAGTTTTAATTAAAAAACCCAATGATATATGGCCGGGATCCGGGATTTTTTGAATAGCGTTTTAGTTATAATACGTTTTGTCACTCTAACAACTTTGTCATCTATATTTATAAATGAATGTTGGGTCCGTCTAGTTATATACCAGACGCCTTAACCGCCACCGACTCACCGTGCCCAAAAAAACTATTCAAATAAAAGGTCTATAAGGACCTGTCTTGATATTTCCAGCGTCAGATCGACGTGTATCACTTGAACCCGAACGCGAGCTACTGGTTCCGTGTGTGGGGGAACAACGTGATGGGAGCCGGAGTGGCTACGGAAGTGCTCGCCACCACGCTCTACATCGACCAGGAAGCAGGTGCGTTATGAAGCTCTGACATTGTCTTACCGGGCCCAGGGTACCCAGCGGAAGACATTCATTCATTCGTTGAGTCCATATAGGAACACTAGTATTGTAATATAGGTATAAATTTCCTAATCGCGTAACCAACTAAAAACGCACGTGTTCGGAAATTTTGCATCACTTTCACCATTCGCACTTAGGCTACGCGTAATTAGAGAAAGAAAATTTGCAAACAAAATCCGTACAATAAAATACACAAAACGAACTTCAGCAAATCAAGTATTGTACAAAAAATATTAGAATTAGCAAGTTCTAGTTAATGGATCCCTAAAGTATGTAAAATTATCTTTACTCTAAATGTTAAAATATATACATTAGTAAATTATTAAGAAAACTCGAGTGGCAATTCGTAAAATTGATGACTTTCAGGGCTTCATAAAACCTAGGTGCAGTTGATATTAACATTTTTTACATTTACACCCTATTAATAAACTCGAAGTAGCGACGTAGTAACTAAACTGTGTTTCGTCTCCGTCTATCATAATGAATTGCAGATTTGTTAGACGGAGACGAAATACAGTTTAGTTACTACGTCGCTACTTCGAGTTTATTAATAAGAGTGATAGAGTATAGATAATTTCACATACTTCAAGGGTCCAATATTTTTTATAAGTTTTGTACAATACTTGATTTGCTCAAGTCCGTTTTTGTATGGGACAAAAGTTATGAGGCGTCTCCTGAAGGGGAAGGTTTGATAATATTACAACGTGCATAGCGTCTCACCAACGTCTCACCCTTGGATCAAACCATAGACCTCCATTGGTGATCACCAGGGTTTAGCCTCTTCGATTCGGGACTATTCATCGGATATCCTCTTCTCAGATTAGTTTTCGATAGTAACAGTGGCAACCCGTTTACCATACGGAGAACTTAACATAATGTTATTTGAACGCACCATTCCAGAACTGTACCGCCACTTCCTCCAGGCGGCGGAGTCCTTCGACCCCCGCACGTGGGTGGCGGCTGTGTGCATCGTGCTGGGCACACTGGTGTTGCTGGCCGCCGGGACGACCGCGGTGCTGTGTCGCGAGTGGCGGCGCGGCGGTGAGCCTACTGACCCGTTGAATACCGCTTAGTGTTGTGGATAGTATAGGGATTTAACTGACACCCGTATTCTAGAACAATACTTAGAGAACTCACCAGTGGACAAGAATCCAACGTTACTTCAGTGTTTAATCCGATGTCTTTCTATTTCCGTCAGTTTAGTGTTGTTTTTGAATACGGGTGTAATCCTCGCCGCACATAACCACACTCGTTCGGGAAACGCTATACAAAACAAACTATTTTGATCTCTATATAAAAAAATCTATCATACGCTCACAATACGGCGAAGAGTGGCGACTTACGACTTGTAAAAGCATATTACCTGCTGGTACGAGTGTGCTCATGTGCAGCGGGCTTAAAACGTGATGCCCACTTAAGTTACAGTGACACTTTATCTGCCACAACTTGCCACTCGTCTTAATATTCTATGGAAATGTATGAAGCAGCTTCCAAGTCACGTCTGTGCCAACCGCGTCACATAGAATGTCATTCTGTGTCACGTCAGAATCAATGCTACTACCTACGCTGTGTAACGTCACTTAACTGGGCAGGCTTACTAAAGTACAAAAGCGCTGATAAAAAAATGGGATTTAAAATAGCGGCTTTTGTATGGGCCTCTCGCTTTCATCTCGCTCATACACAATATACTAAGTTAGCGAGAGGCAAAGAAATAATACGCTATTTTCAAATCTAGATTCTTTATTTGCGCCATTTTCTTTTTGTCCTAGACTATATAATAATGCTGCAGTTATAGAAAGGTTTGCGTCGTTTTATTCCGTGATCATACAAATAGTTTAAAATTATTTAGAGCGCGCGTTATTAATTTTTTGCTCTCGTATACGGAATTTAATTAAAAATAGTATTAGTGGCAAAAATTATGTGATAATTATGGAAGCTTTGATGATAAATATAATAAAGATTATATAGTATTCAGTCCGAAATATATCTTGCCGGATTTTTGATATTTACTTAGTTTACAAAAAATGTTTAAATGCAACAAAGAACATGACATATTACACCCACCGATGATGATCTACCAAGTTATTTTGTCTAACATTTTTTTATGTAATTTGATAGAATAGAAAAAATAATACCAATATTACACTGACGCTTTACGTAGTTAATAACACTTTATAATTAATTAGTGATGTCTAATCAAAGCTTCAAAATATAGTTTTTATCTAAAAAAATCCAAAAAAAACAAAAAAAATGTATTTAACAAAGTTATAATAAAAAGTTAGTGCCAATACTAGTTTGTAAATATGTTTTAATAAGAAAAGTTTATTAAAAAAAAATTATAGTTAATATTATAATATGTATATATCTCTTTAGACGCTTATGGGTGCTAAATGCTAATATTGGGCATAATAAATATTTTAACAAATTCTGGGCACAATATATTAGTATAAATTTTTTTTTAATACTTAATGTAGCTTTGCCATTTATAAAAGTTAATTATTAAGTATGAATGCAATAAAATAATGAACAGTAATTATTAGGGTTGAGCTAGAATATGGACCAAAGGAACTACTACAAGTCAATTAATGAAATAGTTTTTTTATTATTAATCAAAGCACCAAATTTTGATGTAGTTTGTTAAGATTAAGTAACTAATTATAAAAATTTAAATAATAAATAATTAAAAATGCCTCAAAGTTTTCTTTCCTCGTGAAGGAAAAATTAACTAAATACGCCATTTTGAAAATATCTTTGTGAACACCTTGAGAGAAAACTTTATCGCATTTTTTATTTTGTAATAATATTATACTTTAATTAAATGCTTATAAAATAAGACACAATCTTTCTACCTATATCAAATTATGAACCATACTTCTAGGACCACTTTTTCTACTACAAATACTTATAGCTTATCTTTATTATAATATCTACCATTTATTATTATCTATTAAGATAAACTTCAATTTAACAATATGTCTATTAAATAAAGCAAACAACGTTTTATCATGAATCGATTTGCTGCAATATATTTATAGTTAAATTAAATAACCTTAGATGAATTTCTATATTATGTTGCTGTAAGTTCTGAAATAGTTTTTACTCTACTGGCAATGTAGTTATTTCTTATATAAATAACTGCTTCATAGGAATCTATTTAGACATAAATAAACTTAAGCATGTCTCAATTTTGAAATATTTCTATTTATTCATGATTATTTTCTTCTTTTCTCTTCTATCTCGCACTGGCTTGGATCGCACGCTTGCCGATTGTCTACCGGATCTACTTGGCGGCGACTTGACTCACTAACACCTACATTCATACACTAACCTGATACCTGGGTATGTATTAACACTATTACTATTCTACATAAACACACATACATGTTGACTTACAATATTGTAGAATGTGGTGATGAGTTGGATGTGATGGAGTTAGTTCCTAATATAATATTAAATCCCGGGTTTGTTGAGAAGGAGCCCGCGTTTGGGCGTGATGTGTCAAGCCGCGCGTCCATCATCAAGTGTAACGAATGTCCCGGGCCGGGGAAACCGAGGAAAGTTTGATTCTCGTCCATTCTTAACCTTAGAATATTTTATCGTTCCGATGGCAGCAATGTTTCATGATTTTTATTGTCTTAAATTATGTATTGGCGAGTTGTCCAATTTTACATATCATAGTATACTGAAACATGTCAATGTTAAGTTAATACTCCCAGTATTCCTTTTTACTCTCAGGCGTTAGATTGTTGTGTATTGCAATTTCTATAAGTGATTGTCTTAGTTGGTGACATGGACGCTTGATGGTATATATAAAAACGACAGTGTTCTTGTTACAGTTTGTTCATTGTATGACGGTATGACTGATAGACATAAATATAGAATCAATATTGTTCTTTTTTTTTTTTTTTTTTGTTTTTTTTTCACGGGTTGCCGCCTTACAGCTCCCGAAACCGTGTTACGGTTCCAGGGTACCCAGCGGAAGACCAAGTCTCCCTCGTTTAGCCGATGGTATTTGTGAGGCTATATATCTAACGAGTGGCTAGTTCTGTTGAGATATATTTAGATGGAAAAGCCTCTAAGTGTGGTTTGTCGGATTATGTACATAAGTTTTTAATTAAAAAACCCATTGGTACATGGCCGGGATCCGGGATCGAACTCGGGGTCTGCCTAGTTAATACCAGACGTCTTAACCACTCGGCCACCGACGCACCATATTGTTCCTATGATTACAAAACCAATCTAACTAGAATAAATATTTAAATAAAAACTTTGGATTTGTGTTGTTAAATATATCATTTTAAAAACACGCTTAGGGGGCCATCCGTAAATTACGTCACACGTTAAGGGGGATGGAGGGGGTCAACAAAGTTTGGGGTGACGAGTTATAAGCTTCGTGACGTCACATGTATAAATCTAATCATACCTATATTGCAGTATTAGGTAGAGATCTTGAGATCTTCGGTTGTTGACCTTAGAGACGTTTCATCGGCATGTCTTGGGTAATATTTTCCAGTTGGTTTAAAAGATTGACTGTAAGCCATTTTCCTATCAAAAACTGCGGGGTCCTTTAAAATTGCAAAAGACATCGCACCAGGGGTTTTGGGGTATCAAAAAATAATTAAATGCGTGTGTCCTAATTTATGGATGGCTCCTTATCTGGATTTTATATAGCACAAAATTGGACAACTTGCTGCAACGTAAGTTATATTAGCAACATATCAAGTACGTTTATATAGCCGTACTTGCTGCATCGGAACATTAAAATATCGAGGTTATTGAATAGCGCATTTTGTTTGCGCAACTTCTAATAAGGTCTAGCTTGTAATTGATGAGAGAGATCTTACTTGTAAGCGTTTATGTATATAATTGGGTTGCCATGTGATTAAAATTGTTTAAACAAGTCCCAATAGCTCTGTCAAACACCGTGTTCATGACGTTATCCGTTAACTGTAAACGTACATATGTATAACAAAATGTTTCCAAGAAGATATAGACCTCATTAGCAGCCTAAGAATAAAATAATTATGTTCTTAGACAAGTTTTATTGTAGGTATGCTTTCATCAACATTTTCAGGCTTTCATGAATTTTCCGTTTGCAAACGAACAGCATTTAATTTTAATTCACTGTGAAGTTAACGTCATGAAATAAGTGTAAATATGATTATTTTTTTATAACTTATCAATTATTACATGGCAACCCCCGTGTGATTGAGTTTTGGAAAAATCATATTGCTTATCGTTTACATTGTTGACGTTGTTAGCTGTAAGTACAGTATTAATATTAATATAATTTGCTATATCAACTACAATTATATATATATTTGTATTAGTACAAGAGAGTATTGAAATATGCGGAATCTCACCAACATAATATTTTTATAGTCATTTTTAACTGTGATTTATTTTTCATATGATTTTTTTTTATATATTAAATTTTTATTTACGATTTTAACCACCAAAGAGTAATGAATTACAGTATTATTGTGTTCATTAGGGAAAACATTGTGCAATTTTAAATTTACAGAGCTATATTAATATTTATTTTATGAAAACAAAATATATATAAAGTTGTACACTATTTTAATAAGAGACTGCTGTACGTATATTAAGTAATATAGTGCCGTGATAAGAAATTGTAGGGAATCATGCATGTCACATAGGAAACGCCTTATTCTATGATTTGCGTATATAAGAGATATATGACAATAGTAGAGCATGTGTATTTTTAAAATTAATATAATGTAGCTGAAATAGGCATGGGTTGTGATTATAATGCTGTATGCTTTTGGAGTCGCGTGTTTTATGGTTGAACACTATGCATGTCTCCTTAAATTAGACGTGTAATATTAGTGCGTGGCGGTTAAGAAAAGGTTATCTCAGACCCACATTTAAACGATCGCCGAACGGTTCCCTGTCCGTTTCCAAAACCATCGTGTCTACGGTCGATTTCGATGCCGGACAGATCTCGGACTACTGTGGACATGTGTGTCGCACATAATTTCCATTGAAATTAACTCAACAGCGGTGACGATATGACAATGAAAAAACATCTCGTGCTGGCCCTGTACTTAACTGCCACGCATTTGACTACTATATTAAAATAAAAACGGCAAAATTAAGGAGATAAAAATAGTGATATAGTACAAAATAATCACAACCGTTATTTAAAAAGCACTGTGAGGCAATGGCGCTGTGATTCAGAGTGGGGGTAAGAAGAGGTTTATAGAGAATTGTTGTACAAGTTAATAGAATTATTTTTGTATACAACCGGTATGCATATCATGAAGCCTTAGTATAAAGAGATGTTATATTGCAATGCATGTTGTACTAAATTGTGTCCCTTTCTATTTGAGGTCGCTCATTGCCTTCACGTGTACCTCATATCTGTCTGCTTCATAAACAAATACTATGTAAGAAGTAGATTCTAACATAGGAAGGTATATATGTTGATCAATTCTGATCATTACCACATATTTCATTTACTGTATACAGAACAAACCAGATTACGCATGCGCACGGAATAATATAAAAGCGTCATGTGTCCAAAAATATACGAGATTTGCCACACCCACACCCGTCATACTTCTGTAGCCACGATTTACCAATTTTGGGATAATTTCTTATTATCAAGAGATAGAATAGGTGTTACTCTTATTTGGCAAGAAAAACAATAACCGGGTACTGTATTCTGTGGGTAGTTATCAGAATCGCCCGCTCTACATACCTACAAAGTTTCATCCATTTCTGAGAGTTGGGGTCCGAAACTTATCCTTGAAAGATGTTTAAAAAATAAGTGTTACTTCTACTTGCTTTTGATATAATTATGACACCAGCACAGACGCTTTAAAAAACTTGACGGAACAAATAGTTTTATATTGAGAACCGCTAGATGGCGCTAGTATCGCATACTGCCAGCGTAGTACTTCTTATATAGTATTTGTCTAAATTCTTCTGATTAATATTGCTTGGATTCTGAATATTGAATTAAGTAATGAATAAGCACTGGCAGAGGTCGAATCCACGCTTTATTAGTCGTGTTACTAAAACTTATTCCTAATGAGTGTTGTGCTTAGTCGTCTAAGGTCATTTTCTTCACACTTTAGTCATTTTTGGAAATACATACTAAGAAAAATAATCGAGCTAGTGAAGCGAGCATTATAAAAAGAGTCTTGACTTTTTTTCCTTAAAAATCTTTTAGAATGTATTCCCAAAGTCCTTATCTCTTGTCTCTTAAAACATAAGTGCTAATTATTGTCAATTATTTATAGAAAATGATGCTGTCTTCATTTACTCATACAATTGTTGTATTTACAAAGCTAAAGGTGATAAAATAACTGCTTAATGGTAATTTAATTTAGTTCTTCACTGTACTTCGTGTTGTCTATAATTAAGTCGCTTTTATACTTATGTAGGTAGTTTATAATCAAATCTTAAGCACTTTGTTAATTTACAACACTATGTTGAACCTAACTTTGAGAAATGGTTGGAGTCTCCAATAATGAAATCTGACCAAACTTAACACTGTTAGGGCTTATTTTCCTAATAACAGACGTTTTTATAATAAACATTGCGACTTTTTACGAAAACGGGTCAGATTTCAATGCAGGCGGATATACGTAATTGCTAATTTACTAAATCTATTGCGAAATTTAATGGAAACTATAGAAACTATGAATATAATAATGTGATCAAGTATTTTGTACAATTTAATTTTTATAATTAATTGTAATTCAATTGGAGTGATATTTGTATAAAGTGTTGAGCAGCAGGTACCGCACCCGACAGAAAATAATACGCATCGGTTTTATAGAGCGGCACTAGCCCCCCCTATTTTACGTAATAAATATGACAGGCCGAGAATGAGTGCACACATTACTAATCTGTGGACGGTTACCAACACGTTTTTGTTAACAACAGAGATACAGAATGGGGGGGGGGGGGCTGTTCAAGAATGACAGAGTAGGTGACGCTCTAAAAAAACCGATGGATATTATTTTTTGTCGGGTTACTGTACCCAGTGGCAATAGCATTAAATATTTTTAGTACACTTTTAAAATTAAATTAGTGTGTAGTAGATTTTTACGTTTTAATAGCAGTCTTCAGGATCACAACCTGGTAATATTCATGCAATCTTTTAGGATGATATCGTCGAATCTCCACAGAATCATTAGAAATAAGAGTTGGAATAGTGCATCGTAGAATGTTAAACGCTAGATTAGTTGGGCGGTCCGGCCGGCAGTTTGGCACTTAGGCTGAATTGCACCGTTTAACTTTAACGGTAACGAACGTCAAATCAACTGCGCGCGATCACACTTCCACTATGGCTCGTCCGTAATGAGCATCGACGCACGGACTTGCGCATGTCCACCGTGGAACCTCCTGTCAGCCGGGTAATTGATTGGGACTCAACTAGATGGAGATTGACAGCGCATTTGACGTTTATTAATGTTAAAGTTTGGTGCAGTTTGACATTTAGACTAGAGAATGGTATTGAGCGAGAGTCAAGACTGGACGGGACGTTTAATGTGGAGCAATACTCTTATAACTACAATCTATCAGGAGGGAGGCGCTAAGTCCGGTTGTCCACAGCCACATAATATTTATAATATCGGACCGATAAATACTAAGATAAATATCGATCAACTAAATACTAGATTTACAGCTAAAAAACTGCCCACATGAATTGAACAAGGGCAATTATAGTTATTATGTCTAAAACGTGGCTATAGTCTGAATACGTGGCGTTGCTGTCGCTATTCTATATGATAAAAAAAAGTAAGTACCTTAATACTTTTTTTTCTAAGTCCTACCTAGGGCTCAAGTCAATAAGTATTGCTCCATAGTAAATATTGGATCGCGTTGCACGTGAACACAATTTGTGCCTATATAGTAGGTGTGTTTGGCATTTTAGATTAAAACATATAATTAAATTTAATCTAGAATCAGTTTTACTTGCATGTTCTTATATATAATTTGTATTTTCTATATATAAAATTGTATGCGTGTTTGCGTGTGGTCTTGTTTGTATATAGTACATGTGCACAAGTCGATTCATGTTACTATGTTGTCTGCAAAAAGTGTCAGTGTGACGTCACGCTGGGTTACTATGATACACGTATTAGGCCCAACGTTACGCACAAATATGATTATTTTTCTAAATATAATTGAAAAATCACACTGGATGCTCGCTGTATGACGACTCCTTTATATGCCAAGTGGGAGATATTATGGTATATTAATCAAAAGTTGTTTGTTTTTTTAGAATATGTATACAATTTGTATCAAAAGATTAGATATTAGGTGCACTATTTAGTATGTTAAGGTAATCGAAGCTTGAGTACAAAATAATGAACATAATTTGAACTGCTAATATAAAAGTGCCTATAAGCAATGCTGTGCAATATAGACTTTTAAAATGTCCACTACACTAATGTTATCTGTATCCAGGTAATGTAACATGATCTTGAGCCATCAAACTCATTCAAAAATAATATTAGGTATATTTTGTAAGTTATGCTATCCAATCTCATTTACAAGATTTTTGATTTATATTATTTTTTAACCAGTCAGATTAAGGGATCTTTGGGCACTTGGCGGCGGCGCCACCATCTATGTAATAATCAAATGTACTAAAATAATTTAGTTCCATTTTTCGCCGCGCGCCAAAAAATCCTTATATTTTTAAAAAGAAAAAATTATATTTTTGCATTTCTCTTTATATGAGCTGATATAAAATAAAACTAGAAATCATGTTACAGACAAACTAAATACATATTATAATAAGTAATAATATAAATCTCATATTAATTGTAACTTGTAATCTCTATATTTTGTAATATTATATTAGTAATAGAAAGTTTTAGTTCAAGTAGTACTTGCATAGATGAAATATTTCATGGCAGCTTCAGCATAAGTAGAAAATAAATTTAATATCATCAAGCAGCCGCAATGCAAACCTTTAGTTTATTTTTTTTATATTTCATAACATGGACATAGCTAGCCAGTAAAATGGACTATATGTACAATGCCGGAACGAAAGGTTAGTCAAAATTTGTGATGGTACTTGTACCTATTAAAAATTAAAGAGAAGTTTAAAATTAAAATATCACCATACCTCTATGATGACAAAGTTTTTCTTTTCCGGCACAGTACGTAGGATGCGAACACAAAGGCAGCGGTCCTCTGCATTCGGCGAGTCGTCGAGCCATCATCATCATCCTACCCTTAATTAGTCCCATGTTATTTGCTACTCTTCCCTATTACATGCCGTGTCAAGGCTCACGCCTATCGTCTCCATGTCCTTATTGATTAATCCAAGTAGTAGGAGGGCGCCTTCGGCCTCTCTTTCCTTCGGTAATATTTAAAACGGCCATTTTTACATGGCCATACCAGCGCAGTCGGATCTCGCATATCTTGTCTTGAGTAGGTGCCACCTTGAACGTTTCCCGGATGTATTCATTCTTGACTTTGTTCATTCTTGTCGCCCCATCAGCCCATCTTAACATACGCATTTCAGTGCACTATCTTGATTTCGTCTTGCTTACGTATCGGGCAACATTCCGCACTGTACAGAATTTCCTTATAAAATAAAAGTTGTGCTGTATTGTCCCATACATTGTGCTTACTTCACCGACTCACCTAATCCAGACAGACAACCTGTCTTCGTGGCCACGTCCAAAGATCTCATCTTATTTAACCGAGGTTGTTATTCGGCCCCAACATGACAGACAATTAAAATCAAGCGGTGACTGAGTTATTTGTCTTCCAAAATTGTACCCAGCCCATTGATTGGTTTGGTCCATTTTATTCAAAAACCTATAGCAAGACGCCTAATTCTGTCCACCCGAATTGCTGTCAAAAATTCGTTTGAAATTATATGTGCCTCTTGCTCACCTCTCATTATGCCATTATAAGTGTGAGCGAGCGCGAAATAATCGGAATTACCTAGCGGTTATTAGAATTTCCCCTCAGTTCTCAGCAGAAGTTTTTACTTGTATAGAAACGCTAGTAATAATATGCTTCTATTGGTTGTGTCATTTGAGGAGGTCAGTACCTATAATGCTATTTCACTCTTGTCCATCCTATTTAACCGGTTTTTTTAATGTTTAGCATAGCGTAATGTCGCCATAATAAAAAGATACGCGTTTTTAATTCACATTTTATATTTTGTAATGATATCATTTGTAGAGTTCCCGTAGAACTGAAACAATTTTTTGTAACGTTTATTGTATCATTGGCATAATAACGTATTGTGATAATTGAAAATTATGTGATTTCATGTATTTTATATTTTGTAATGTGCAATATTTTACCAAATTTATGTATGTCTTAATAATTTCATAGGACAAGTAGTTTTGTTGAGTACACTCGACCAAATAGATTTCTATTTGGCTTGGGAATTAATTTGTCTCAGTGTACAATTGTTTTACTCATGTTTTAATTAGGTTTGTGATTTTGTGTTGTTGAATTTGTGTATTTTCGTCGATATATTGGTATCTTCCACGTAATGTAGATATTTGTAACAAATTAATATTGAATTCACACAATAAAGCTGCATTTTACACAGGTACATTGTTTTATTTAAATACATCATTTATTTTTATATTATATTTTATTTAAAGTATATACGGGTGTAACATTGAGAACAGTCAGTATGGGGAACTCAAAGATATATTTTAAAGATTCAAAAACTGCATTCATACATTTTTTTAAATAATATAAAAAAATGTATAAAGATAAATAAAAAACACCAGGGAAGTACAAATAAGGTCGCCAGAAAAAGGAGTTGTACAACTTTGATTTATGTGCTATTAAAAATTAAATTGCTACATTTTTATTAAAAATTCTAATATGCATACCTACCTAATGGTATTTAGTGTCCACTAATATTAGTAGGGCTGTTGTCCAATCAAAGACATTTTGACAAATAATGTATGATGCTACAATTAATTTAAAGAAATCAATAAAAGTATCAAAACACGGGTTGCCATATGAACCACACAGTGGCGCCTCCATTATTTTCAATATTTTTGTCAAGCTGTACAACTTTCCATAGCGACACATTCCCTTTTAGTCTCAGTTGTTGGATTGTTGTGTATTGCCAAAAATCTATGAATGCAGTTTTTCTGATCTTTACTATATCGACGACATATTCCTATATTTATATATCTCTTATAGTTTAACCATTCTCGATGTTATTATCCTGTATTTGGTCAGGATGGGAATATATAAATTGACTAACGTAGAAAATAAGAGTATGGCTCTCTTAAATACATTCTTTGAAGTCTCCTTTCTTCATCTTCTATCTCCAAGTAAATAGTCTGAAATTAAACATACCTACATATAATATATTGTTTGATTTTATTAACATTTGTCGTTGATCATTTCAGGAAACGATTCCTCGCGTAGAGACAATCTACAGGGGTTAAACAAAATAGGTAGGGAATCGTTATCTGGAATGAACTAGGTACTTATACTTCAAGCGAGTATGGCGAGTCCATGTATAGGATGATGAGAGTCATTCCACTTTGATTATATAAATAAGGGATCATTTTGGAGTATATAGTTATTCCACATGTTAACAAATGCATCGTGATGCTGATGATGATGGTGCAGGAAAATGCTGCAGCCTAATGAATTACCTTTAAGTCCAGATTCGCCAACGCTTCTTCCAGCTCCAGAATCCCAGGGTCGTCACAATCAAACAATCTACATTCCTCCTCAAAGAACGTTTCCATTCTATCCTTGATATCACTCCTGAAGCTGGCGGTGTAACTATCTATCCAGTTTAAATGTTCTGTAGAATCTGTACTAGTGTACATGTATGGTCGCAGAGACTCCAGATAGTATGGTGAGAAATTGTCTAAAGCGGTTCTCATTTCGTACCACGGGTCCGATAAGTGTCTGTTCCTCATCTGAAAATATACACAACATGGCGTCTATAACTTGTTATAACCAGAGATACTGGTTACAATGTCCACATTTAGCTAGTCAGCGCCGATACGATTACGTTTGGGGGAGGGATAATGTTCTTTTATGTCGCGATGTTTTAAATTGGTCAAAATAAAGTGCTTTGGGCTTGAGTCGGGGGTGTAGTTATTTGATTATTTGAAAAAATATTTTTATATTCATTTTTCTTCACAACTCCCGAAATTGGTCCTAGGGTACGGCGGAAGATTGAAGTCTCCCTCTTTTTGCCTGCTTTGTGAGGCTGTACCTAACGAGTGGTCACCTCTGTTGAGGTATTATTTAGATGGAAAAGCCTCATGTGTTGTTTTTACTTCGTATGCATTGTATTACACAATTCGCCCCCTTGGGCTATCAAATGCAAAAATAATTTTTCAAATCGGTCCAGTAGTTTTTGAGTCTATACGAACAATCAAATAAACAAATATTGTATTTTTATATTTAATTAAATTAAATAATATTTAAACTAAAACAAACAGTTTATTAAATTTGGTATAAACGAAGATTACATTAACTATAGTTTAAATATTGGTTACTGCTCCGCTCCCTAAGAACGTACCTAGTAGTTTTTATGTATTAGTATACGAACAAACAAAGAAACAAATAAATTATTATATACCTACCTATTAGATAAAATATGTTTTCAAAAATTAACGCCACGATAGACCAAAACGTTCGGTCAAATAGCAGCTTTTTTGGCTCAATGGAACATTTTAGTAACATAATGGTTTATATAAGTACGTAAAAATGTATGGTTTGGACAGTTGTTATATTATTTAACAAATCTCTGATTAACTCTGACTAGAGACTTTCAGAAATTGGGCGTTAGAGATTGCTATCAAAAGTTTTTTTTAGGCAAATCAGAGAACCAAACTGTTGGTAAAATTTACGTAAGTACTATATGGTCGGTGTAAAGTACAATGTCCAACGCCTAGCAAAACAAACAGATTCTGATACACAGTATAAACCATTTGATAGTCAGTGCGCTGTGCACAAGGTTCAATGTCAAAAGGCTCAACTTATTTGGCGTAATTATTAGGGATCTACCGACTAGTAGGCCACCAGGATCCCCTAGCCCAGTGTTTCTCAAAGTGGGCGATGGAGGCCTAGAGGGGGGCGGTAAGGGGCCCAGAAAAACTAATATAGCACACTATATATAAATTAAAGTAATGAATTTCATTGTTATTTTTAAAATGTGGTAAAGTAAAAAAAATTGGGGGGCGCTGAAAAATTATTGATTTTCAAAGTGGGCGGTAGACAAAATAAGTTTGAGAACCTCTGCCCTAGCCTAATCCCCTTTTAGCGAGTAGATTCGGAACTCACTATCCGGCTTTTATAAAGGTACGTGAAACGATAAATGATTAAACAAAATTAGTGCATCGACTGAATAATGACTGACTATTGGGTCAGTTTTATAATAAGTCGTTTTGGGGCTGATTAGTCGCTAGTCGGCGAAATCCATAATCGTTATAGTAAATTATAGATAGAGGTACCTACTTATGATAATCCTAGCTGTCTTCTACGGTCAAGGGCCAACCAAGGGCATCACTAATGTTTATACTGTGACTCAGAATATGTTTGTCCAGTTAGGCGTTGGACATTGGACTTTATACCAAAGGCAAAACTAAACATATATTGCGCCGGTATCTATTAGATATACCGACCTATACTCTGGGGGCAATGTAGAAGACCGACTGAAATGTGACATAACTAAACTGTCCTTTACTCTGACCAAACCAAGGAGTTTATATAGTACTTAGGTATATTGTATAAAAAACTCCTTGAAGGATGTAAACATCTTGATGTTGTCTTCAATTAGCATCTTTCTTTCATGAACGCAAAGTTAACGTCTGCCCATACCCTGTAGATAACGCTGAAAAAATGGCGAAGCTTTTGGTAGATCAGCTAGTTTTTTTGAGGTTATGCCCGGTTGTTGTTTTTCGTTTTTTTTTAGTATTAAATTGAGCTTCTTACGGGCTGCGAATACTTTTCCATAATTCGGTTATAAGTTTCTGTATATAATATTAGGATTTAGCGTTCCGATAAAAGTGCCTAATATTCTCAAGGTATTCTTACTATACGATGTAGTTCATAGTCGATATCAGAATCTGTCATAGCTCTGGATAAAGCGAGACTGGACGCAGAACTGGTTGAATACCGACGATCTAAATCAAATTCATCTTCAAAATCCCTTTTCAATGTCAAATCTGGAGCAGTGTACACATATGGTGTGACAGGAATTCGTTCAGGAATCTCCAATGGCTCGACGATGTCATCTCTCCATTTTGGTAGACTGTTTATAAATTGCGAATACATTTTTCAGTTGCTGAAATTAAAGGTTAAGTAAAAGTAGGTAGGTACTTATTGCCAGTACGGTTCGATTGAAATGAAAACTAATCTCCATGGATTTTCAAAATAAAAGTACCTAATCTATTTCACTTTTACGGGGCCGTCGACCAAACAAACATACTTACGCATTTATTGTATTAGTTACGATTCCCATTAAAACCCCCTGAAATGCGTCGTTAAACTACAAGATAACCAAACAGCATGCATTGCATAATGTGTGTGGTGCTATTAATTTTATCAGTCGTAATTAGATAACTAATAGATTTTAACAAGCACTTACCTAAGTGCTACTTCCAATAAATATATGAACGTGACTTCTAAAAGGACTCGCAAATAAAATATGAAAGTGGATTATTTGGTCGATACGTGACGTTCTACTTGTTCGTAACTAAGAGGTGATTCATACTTATATCACTAAATGCGATTCTTACAATAAAATATGTCTGGTCTGTCTGTTGTTTGATGTGACGAGGCCATGAACGAATATTTTAGGGATTGTATGAGTTCGTGACTGCCGCCCAAAGTAGTGGCGGATCCAGGTGGAAGTATAGGGAGTTGGGCACCTTTATATATTCTCGTATAAGGGCTATAAGTATAAAATGAAGGAATGGTAATAAAATTGTAATTATTAATTATTTTTTTTAAAGTTACGAACGTTAACATTTTATTATGAATTATTTTAAAAATATAAACTAATTATAAACTTTCATGCGTGCGATAAGCGATAAGGAACTTAGTTCCAAAAAAAATTGTTTAAGGTTTATCCCCTCTCATTTTTGTTATAATGGTACCTAGGTATATTGATTCCCTTTTCTTATGGGGTTTATATGTGGCAAACTAAAGAATAAAAAATAAAAAAATCATCACGGATTGCCTTACAGCTCCCGTTGCCGGCTGTAGAAAATTATTTTTGAGGCTATACCTATTATCTCAACTCAACCTACGAATCACTGCTGTCCCATCTCGTTGACGTAACCAAACTAATGTTATTTAAAGCGACCAAAGATATTAAATATCTATCTAATTATTTTATTAATTTATTATTGTATACTTGTGCCCGTGTAGCCCATATTAACTTTTATCCCCTATTATATGGTCTTATTCATACAAAAATCCGATAGAAAAAAATCACTTTACATTTTCCCAAATTTTCCAATTATCCGGGCTACTTTTCCAATTTTCTTTCCCTAAAAACTTTATTCAAACGAAGTAGGTATACCAACTAATAGAATTATTTATATACCTAGATAGTTATTATAATTGTAGGTACCTATTGTAGATATTCATAATGTAAACATGTCAATAATATTTATTTAAAGATTTAACTAAATATTTACACTAAAAACATAAATCTGTCTCTATTATTTTAACAAAATAATGACACTATGCCATCATGCAGCACATACTTACCTATATTGACTCAATGTCGTGTTACTTGAAAATAAAACAATCTGAGATAAAAAACACGAGACAACAAACATTACAGCATATTATCTCACAAACTAACGAAGCATTCTTACTAAATAACACGTCCCAATATGCGTCATAATTTCATGGCATATTGCCTAAAAGTAGTTCAGTAGATCTCTAGCTGCGGCGGGGAATCGAACCTGTCTTATCTGATCATAAATAAATATCAACCGGTCAGTCATGTTGAGATAACGTTCTCAAATGGACGTGTTTCCTTCACCATCGTTGCGCTTGCGCGGCGGTGTTTACCAGAGTGATACAAAACATGAACTTAATCTGTGTCCAAGTGTCATGTCCCCGGAAACTAAGCGGCTGTTACCGCCAACTTCGGAGACTATTATGACGAAACCGTTCCCTGTTCGAGGTAAGGAATTGTATAAAAATAAAATTGTGCGCGCTTCCCTCCCTCGCTCCATCATAACCGCTATGTACATGTGCTCACGTGCAAAAACCGCGTCTTATATTCGATAACATAATATAGTATATCTAAAACTTTGTGTCATATCATAACATAACATATGTTATTAGGTAATATAAAATGCATGTGTTTGTTTGTCCAGCTCAACGGATCAACGTGACTTTTTGCACAGGTCCCGGGAGAGTGGATTTTTTTAATAAAAACTTTTCTCCCAGTGAATAACTACTTTATCGCTAGCTAAAAATATGAGGGTTTACTTTAAGAAGTGCAAACTCCCTATACATCAGTGAAAGTGACAAAAGAAACGTTTTATAACACGATTGTCACTTTCAGTAAGCTGGTTATTTCAAGGAACTATATTATATATATACGTATCACAAAACATATAATGTAGGTACCGATATTTACCACGTTTATTTATTACATTAGTACTTAGGTACCATAGAACAGAAGAAACAACCTACAACGTAGCTATTTGTAATGTATTTTTTGTAAAGTGCTAAACGATGATAATTTTCGTAATGTAAATGACCGTTACAATGTGATCATTACGTGCTATATAGATAACATGACTTGAATTCTAGGGGGGGGGGGGTCAAATGCCGCTTCCCCTCGAAATTACATATTTAAAAAAAATATTATACACAATAATATTTTTTATGTAGGTAGTCTATATAGGTATAATCACTGAAAATAATGTTTATTTATATGTTTTATAAATATGTATGTCTTTTTTAATATCTAAATGAAAAATATTTAATTTCCGGCAGGACACGTGACCCCAAACGGGATAACTTTTGTTTATCAAAAAACTGTCAACACCCCTATAATATTCGAAACTTCCATTTCATTTGTTTCGGTCTCATTTCACGAAATTACTCCTTACAAATATATGCCACACAAGGTATCAAAAATATATAAAAATAAGGAATGTGGCGATTCTATAATTGAAAGCAACTGATGATGTAGGTATATTTACTTATTTTAAAAAAGTTTTTTTAAAGTAGATAGTAGTTAATTGTAGGTATAATAAATTATATTATACCTATCTACTAGTTTTCTTAAATAATTTTAAGTATATATATACCCCGGCTTCGTCCGTGGAGTCAATATTTAACTTTCATCCCCTATTATGGTCTTGAGTTCATACAAAAATCCCACTTTCAGCTTCCCACGAATCTTTCAATTTTCCGAGCAACTTTTATAATTTTTCCTTCCCTAAAAACCTTGGCCAAATCGGTCCAGCCGTTCTCAAGTGATGCGCTTACCAACGAACAGCATTTCATTTTTAGGGTTCCGTACATCTCCAATGAAACGGAAACTCAGGATACTCAGATCACTCGCTTGTGTCTGTCCGTCTGTCACAGCTTATTTTCACCGAATCTACTGGACAAAAATGTTAAAACTTACATACCTATATATATAGAGTTTGATGACCCAATCACATATTATATACTTAGGGGACATCCATTAATTACGTGAGCTCAAAATGGGGGGGGGAGGGGTCCAGTAAAATCTCATCATATAAAAATAGTACCTAGGTACCAAACCCTCAGTTTTTTTTTTTTATTTATTCTCTTTACATAAAAATCTATTTTAGGTACTTACATTTTTTTTTTCTAGTCAATGTTGTATCTAAACTATAAAGTTAAATATAACGCTTCAATGATATCGACATGACCTTCCACACTTTTAACTCAATATCAATGTCTATTTCTGCAAAACAATAAAAAACTTGTTTGTCTTAACCTATCTTTTAAACCGTAATAGGTAGACACTTGAAATTTTCACAGTATAGACTTTTTCTTATTCGTAGTGTTACTATAACCGCTATAACAACAAATAATAAAAATAAAATAAAGTTAAATTAAAGGGGGTCCACATACAAGAAACGTGTTTTTTTCGGCGTTTTTTTCTCGATTTTAAGGGTCCATGGTCAAAGGTCATCTCATAACTGTCAAAAATATCCCAAATTTCAGTTAATCCTGGAAAGGTGAGTTTATATTAACAACATTTTCTTACCACCCAATTGATATTTATTATTTTAAATTGGATTGAGCCATATTTTTACTTAATCCAATTTAAAATAATAACTATTAATTGGGTGGTAAGGAAATGTTGTACCTATATAAATATAAACTCACCTTCCCAGGATTAACTGAGATTTCGGATATTGTTGACAGATACAAGATGTCCTTGAGCAACGGTCTTTAATAATAGCAATCAAAGACATTTAATATAGTCTCTTTGATAGCAATACACACAAACGTCTAAATAGTATAATAGAACACCGGCCAAGCGTGAGTCGTACTCGAGCTAATTTTTTTACGGTGGAACGGGGAACCCTTCGTGTGTGAGCCGGCCTCGTATTTGGTCGGTTTTATTTAGAAGCTAGTCCTAAGTAATTATAAAGACAAAAAAGTGTGTTTGTTTGTTTGTTTGTTCATTTGTTTTTTTTTGTTCTTTCACCCCAATACAGAGCAACGGATCGACGTGTTTTAAATTTTAGAGCTGGCACTTTCGATATTGCATTTTTGATACACGCCAGCTTTTGTTGCCCGACCTATATATTGGTGGCGCACTACGGACGACAAAACTAATTCCAGAGATTACCGCTATCAGCGACGCAAATATAAGTCTTGAAATCTTTTATCTCTCTGCCTGTGTATTTGTCTATGTACTGGTTTAAGAGCAATAAGGAAGGAGTCGATAGCCTATTGGTAGAGCGTTGGATTAGAAAGCCGGCGTCAGCACTTCTTGGCGTTAAGTGGTCATTGTGGCGTCTTTGGACACACCGCAAGGTGTTGAAGGTTGTTTAGTTTGTATATTGAGGACTTTTTAAATTTATTTGTGATGCCTAAGTATTTTGTTGAGATTATGGTGGGCCAAGCAGACGATATCAGCCAGTAAATTAACGAAGAACCCGGATGGACCAACATGACCAAAAAAACGGTCATAACGGCTCTGCCTATTAGAGCTAGGTCTTCTGATGATGCCATGATGGGACTTTGTAACAACTTTGCCGTGGAAATTTTTGAAATGTAGCATGAGCATGGGCATAGCCAGATACGGGCAATACAATAGGGTGTATTGTATATCAAATGGCCCTTAGAATTTTAGTAAAATGTATGCATATTATTCGTTTTTCCTTGCCTGCCCCCCCTGAACTAACCTGCGTACAATAAGATATAGAATAGCAATGCCTCAATAGGAATTTTCAATCGGATGAATAGGCGAATGGGTATTATGGAATTATAGAATGGAAATGGGCAAAGAATTTGGAACCCTCTTTGGCTCACTGAAAGGACAAAGATATACGAGTAAGTAGGTAATTATCAATTATTTTATAGAAATACGGACAGCCTTCACGTGTCCTCTGAAGCATGAAAAGTCTATTACTTTTTTTGTTGACGGACTGTGATGAAGTTACTTATCAGCATTTGTAGGTATGGCTCTTATTTAGATTGTAGATCACTGGTGCGTTGTGTGCAATTCCATTGAAAGACTCATTTATTAAATATTTATCACGAGGTGTTATCTATAAAAACGCTTCATAATAAATGAGAAGCAATGTATGCTTATCTCAATAAAATTCGCATGGCCATAGAGTGCACTTCATGCGTACAGGAAAAATTAAACCAAGAATCAAGAGATAACATTTCGGAGATTGGTCTCCTGCCGCCCTTGGTAATGAAAAACATGGATCAAAAATGACAATTTGTTCTTGCAAAAAAGAAATGAAAAATTAAGTTATTATGAACCTAATTCTATTAGGCTTCTAATATACCACAGAATATGAACGTGTTACTAAGCGGTAGGTAGGTACTGCCAGTGACCATTGCAGTCGTGATAAATTGGAGCCAAGATAATACTATGCTGGAGGGAGCAGCGCCTGCTTCTGATTATGATTCTAAAACATGATAAAGTGTTGCTCGGATACTTCCGACCAATAAAATTATTATTTTTTCTATGACTCGACTTCTCGGGCATGTAAAGCTCCGCACTTCTTTTAAAAATAACATATTATATATTTTAACCTTTACGTCTGTTAAAGAAGTGACACAGCAACAGGCTTATGTATACACCGCAAGGTATATTTTGCAACAAGATTTGGGTTTTTTTTGTCTACTGTTTCTGGAATTGAAGGCGAAATTTCAAACTAATATTATAAACGTAAAATTAACTCTGTCTGTGTGTGTGTTACGCTTTCACGGCTAAACAGATTTTTATGAAATTTGATACGAGGGAAGGTAATAGATAGACTACTATTTTTTATAAACTCTCCCTTAGAAGGGGGTATAATAGGGGGCGGAAAGCTAGTTGTACAATAAAGGGGGTAGAGACAAAGTCAAGCCATTACTTAGTAATTTTAAAACACGTGTAACTTATAGTAGGTACCTAACTATTAGTACTTAGTCTATGTTTATACCGTATTAATTTATTACTATTAATAACTGCATAAATATAATGTTCATACAATCTTATGTATGCACTGACTACTAATTAAATAAATTATGCAATTTTATCTTTAGGAAAAAAACAACACATTTACAATGTATGACTAAGTGTATCAAGTATCAATACTAAGTGTCTAGGATAGATTACTAAACAAACTAGACTGTGGCGAGTGGCGCCCTCTGTCATGTGCGGAGTGCATCTGTCACTTCATATTAATGGATGCCGTCACGCGGTGCGACGCTTGTGTTTATCATTAGTGAACTTATTATAATACAACATCTGAGGCTCTGAGGCTGATACAGTAGTACCTAGGCTACATACGTCACAGGCCAGAATATATTCCGATATGGTTAATTAATTTTGATAAACATTTTTAGACTTAAAATCTACTTTTGGTTTCACATCGTTTAAACAATACATAATTAATAATACATAGAAGACAATAACTTAATTGCCTCACTAACTTTCTGTCCCCAGCTTCGCCCGTGGATAATAAAATATAGCCTATCTATAGTACTCAGGAATAATGTAGCTTCCTATTAGTGAAATAATCGGATCAATTTACCTATATTATTATTAGTGCTGCAGCTACAGCTAGTGACTCAAACAAAGTATTTAGTTAGTAGGTATATATGTATATATAACTGTAATTTAATTTAAATAAATAAAGACTTTGTTTAAATATTGTTAAAACAAAGCTCTTACAGTTCTTTGTTATAAGTATAACTTCTACAAATTGTACAATCTATTTGGAGCAACGGCCGTGACAAATTGATTTTATGAGGTCCATTATGTAGATTATTATATTATTGTTTGTTTAATCTATAAATAGATTGTTTAAAATTCAACAAATTTTAAACACCAAATGAGTCGACTTTTCTTTGTATTACTATGGTTTGGATAGAACGCGGTAGTCCTAGGGTCCAGCGACAGTTTAAGAAGACATTGCTTCGTTCAACTGGTTGTAGGTTCCACGCACAGACTACTCGTGGAACGTTTTCTCCCAATGGACCAACTGCTAAGTACTTTTACTTCCAGCACAAATGAATACGCAACCAACAACGTATAGTATACCCTATGGCACAACTCGTGCGCGTGCGTCGTATGAATGTGATCTTTCATTTGATTATATACTAAAAATATTTTTATAGAAACAGTTCGAGTTTTTAATGAAGTACTATCACAAGCAAGTATGACTTCAAAAATTGTTCACTACCACAGGCTATAAAATTAAATAGATTCTAAAGAAGATCTGTTCAATGTTTGAAACCCACGGCCTAGAATAAATTATTAAAAAAAATGACGTCTGTTAAATAAGTAAAACAACTACGTTCTGTTCAATAACTGGCAAAAAGTGGACACTGTTACATGGTGTCTCTAGCCACACCGCAAGCTATAACGGTCGTAACGATGTGTTTGTGGCTAATTGTATTAGGCATGTATTGCGAAAGTAACTCTGTCTGTACCCTAGAGAAGGCTACTTTTTTTTTAATTTACCCACCTAACGGGGTATAATATGGGATGAACGGCTAGTTTTTTTTTTTAAATTGCAGTATTCAAAATTAATATGAACTGATAGTGATTGATTATTTATCTTTAATTAAAGTTAAAAATATATTGAAAGAAACTTGTTGTTTGCGGAAACTAGCAATGTATGTCAATGATATTATAAAGGTTTGCATTAATTACTCTTTATGAGTGTTTATCGTATACGATGTTGTGTTTTGGGTCAAACTAAGTTGAGGGGTTAGCATATATTTTGACAGCGACACTTTCGTTTCGGTCGAATGGCCTTGAACAGGCCAAAACGTTCATGTCCAACAAGGACCGGCCAGAGATAGCCCGGGGCCGAGAGGTCCGGCCCAACAATGTGCTGGAAAATTCTGTGTACTTGTCTTTGTCCGGCCAAGCAAATTGCTCGGCATTCTTGTGCAGGACATGCCCGGTCCGAGAATGTCCGGCCCAACAATGTGCGGGCAAATTCTGTGTACTTGTCTTTGCCCGGCATAGCAAATTTGCACGAACATTGTTGGGCCGGACCTCTCGGCCCCGGGCTATCTCTGGCCGGTCCTTGTTGGATACTATAGTATAGTATAGATGGTGACAGTTCTGCTTGTTTGTGCCTTTAGTATGAAATTATATACCTATACTATAGTATAGATGGTGACAGTTCTGCCTGTTTGTGCCTTTAGTATGAAATTATATACCTATCCATAAGAACCCACTAAATCCTTCGCTGCCCACACACTCCCCAAAGTAGCCTAATGGTAATAGGTAGGTACGCTTATTTGTTTTAAAATATATTACAAAACTGTTCAATGATATGACTATAAGCCATTAGTGGAAATATTATAAGAGTGTATTGTATACATAGATATGTGTATATTTATCCGTTTATCAACCAATTCAAAGGTTATCTCGAGCCGAAGATCGACGTCAAAACCGCGTGACGATTGACGTATTCTGCTAACTCCTTAACTCCACTCTGCCTGCATGCTTGCTTTCATTACTTTTTTAAATATGAAAAATATGACATACAGTTACTCCAGTTTTATCAAAGATAGAGTAGAGATAGGTGTAGTGGTAGTGGTAGGAGTAGGGGTAGTTGTAGTGATAGTGGTAGGGTATCGGTCGGTAGTGGTAGGAGTAGGGGTAGTTGTAGTGATAGTGGTAGGGTATCGGTCGGTAGTGGTAGGAGTAGGGGTAGTTGTAGTGATAGTGGTAGGGTATCGGTCGGTAGTGGTAGGAGTAGGGGTAGTTGTAGTGATAGTGGTAGGGTATCGGTCGGTAGTGGTAGGAGTAGGGGTAGTTGTAGTGATAGTGGTAGGGTATCGGTCGGTAGTGGTAGGAGTAGGGGTAGTTGTAGTGATAGTGGTAGGGTATCGGTCGGTAGTGGTAGGAGTAGGGGTAGTTGTAGTGATAGTGGTAGGGTATCGGTCGGTAGTGGTAGGAGTAGGGGTAGTTGTAGTGATAGTGGTAGGGTATCGGTCGGTAGTGGTAGGAGTAGGGGTAGTTGTAGTGATAGTGGTAGGGTATCGGTCGGTAGTGGTAGGAGTAGGGGTAGTTGTAGTGATAGTGGTAGGGTATCGGTCGGTAGTGGTAGGAGTAGGGGTAGTTGTAGTGATAGTGGTAGGGTATCGGTCGGTAGTGGTAGGAGTAGGGGTAGTTGTAGTGATAGTGGTAGGGTATCGGTCGGTAGTGGTAGGAGTAGGGGTAGTTGTAGTGATAGTGGTAGGGTATCGGTCGGTAGTGGTAGGAGTAGGGGTAGTTGTAGTGATAGTGGTAGGGTATCGGTCGGTAGTGGTAGGAGTAGGGGTAGTTGTAGTGATAGTGGTAGGGTATCGGTCGGTAGTGGTAGGAGTAGGGGTAGTTGTAGTGATAGTGGTAGGGTATCGGTCGGTAGTGGTAGGAGTAGGGGTAGTTGTAGTGATAGTGGTAGGGTATCGGTCGGTAGTGGTAGGAGTAGGGGTAGTTGTAGTGATAGTGGTAGGGTATCGGTCGGTAGTGGTAGGAGTAGGGGTAGTTGTAGTGATAGTGGTAGGGTATCGGTCGGTAGTGGTAGGAGTAGGGGTAGTTGTAGTGATAGTGGTAGGGTATCGGTCGGTAGTGGTAGGAGTAGGGGTAGTTGTAGTGATAGTGGTAGGGTATCGGTCGGTAGTGGTAGGAGTAGGGGTAGTTGTAGTGATAGTGGTAGGGTATCGGTCGGTAGTGGTAGGAGTAGGGGTAGTTGTAGTGATAGTGGTAGGGTATCGGTCGGTAGTGGTAGGAGTAGGGGTAGTTGTAGTGATAGTGGTAGGGTATCGGTCGGTAGTGGTAGGAGTAGGGGTAGTTGTAGTGATAGTGGTAGGGTATCGGTCGGTAGTGGTAGGAGTAGGGGTAGTTGTAGTGATAGTGGTAGGGTATCGGTCGGTAGTGGTAGGAGTAGGGGTAGTTGTAGTGATAGTGGTAGGGTATCGGTCGGTAGTGGTAGGAGTAGGGGTAGTTGTAGTGATAGTGGTAGGGTATCGGTCGGTAGTGGTAGGAGTAGGGGTAGTTGTAGTGATAGTGGTAGGGTATCGGTCGGTAGTGGTAGGAGTAGGGGTAGTTGTAGTGATAGTGGTAGGGTATCGGTCGGTAGTGGTAGGAGTAGGGGTAGTTGTAGTGATAGTGGTAGGGTATCGGTCGGTAGTGGTAGGAGTAGGGGTAGTTGTAGTGATAGTGGTAGGGTATCGGTCGGTAGTGGTAGGAGTAGGGGTAGTTGTAGTGATAGTGGTAGGGTATCGGTCGGTAGTGGTAGGGGTTGGATTGGAGTAGGGGTAGGTAGTTGTTTTCCACTGACGAAGGAAAGTAAATAGCAGGCAAGCCAACGTTTGGGCAGGACAACGTCTGCCGGGCCCGCTAGTTTTATATAAGGAGAGAGTTTTCAATTTTTTACTTTCACATTTTAACAAATATAATTTCGTATATTTTTTCTAGATTGTGTATAATTAAAAGGTATTAAAAAAATATCTCATTATTATTTTGAGTCGTGATCAAATTAGAAAATAATATATTTAAAAATAAGAACTATAAAAACTTTAAAATTAAAACTAAATAATATAAACATCATACATTACTGGCATCAATAGATACTATCATAAAAAATCTTCATTAATTGACAAAGCCTGGGCCCAAGCTTCACTCCCCCTACTCCCATCCGTTTCGGTGGCTTAGAAAAATTTCACGTCTCATTACCGGCATTTTATCCTCCGTCCACAGCAGGCATACTTTAATAAATAAAATTGTACATACATCTTCGGACGGTTTTAAGGTGTCGTGTTTGAAGGAGGCAATAAATGCCTGGAAATTGGCCTGTCCAAATCAAAATTTACCTATAAATACAAATTTACAGAAGCAATGGGACGAGCTGCTCTGCAAAAATGTACAAATAATATTATAACAAGACGCAAGTACTAAGCACGAACGTGCTCGTCTCCTTGCTGTGACAGAACGGGAGTCAGGATACTGGCTTCAATCTATTCCAAATTCTAAAATTGGTACTCAATTAGATAACATTACTTTTCGTCTTTCTGTGTGCTTACGACTCGGTATCAAAATTAATGAACCCCATCAATGTCGCTGCGGTCAAAATGTCGATTCTCTGGGACATCTCGGACTATCATGTACGAAAAGTGCTGGTAGAATACCACGCCACGCCAGTCTTAATGATTTCATCCGTAGGGCCCTTGCCACTGTCCACGTGCCAGCTATATTAGAGCCGCCTGGTAAAGCACGTGATGATGGAAAAAGGCCCGACGGTATGACACTCGTGCCCTGGACGCAGGGAAGACCGTTAGTGTGGGACGCTACCTGTGTCGATACATTGGCGGCTTCTCACGTCCGGGCTACGTCTAATAATGCTGGTGCAGCAACAACAACAGCTGAAAACCTCAAACGGCGTAAATTACGCAAACCTTGCACAAGAATACTTATTTGCACCGTTTGGGGTTGAAACCATGGGTCCGTAGGGCCTCGGAGCAAAGAAATTATATACCTAAGGAACTATCATCTCGTCTAATCGACATTTCAGGTGACAAGAGGGCTGGAGCATACCTTTGGCAACGTATATAGCATATAGCTATACAGTGAGGAAACGCTGCTAGCCTTCTTGGCACTTTACCGCAGGACAGTGATTTCGAGAAGGTTTTCTACTTATGAGTATGTATACTACATATTCATGATTAGAGAGCCACTCATGGGGTTCCCTGTGTTTAATTTTTATTATATTTAAAATTTGTATGTAGATATATATTATTTAATCAGCGGTAAATAAATATATTCATCTCGTAAAGATTCAAACTAAGTAAACCTGGAATTGTGGCAAGAATACTGGCCGCATATTCCCGCTGAATCACGATGCTGATTCGTTGAGCGAGGAAGGAAAAAAAGTTTCTACACCAAACGGCACAATTTTCGCCGTTTATTGGACTCTGCGATTTCTGCCGCAGCCCACAGAGCAAGTAACAGCCCGCAGTTTACATTTCCCTTACCCATCCCATACAAGGGCTCAAATCACTCCCAGTTCTCGTTGTTTCAAGCCCTTTTGATGATGTAAATAAAATAAATAAATAATAATTATATAATATATATATAATATATATATAAATATAAAATAATTATAATAAATAAATAAAAATAAAAAGATTTGTCTATGACAAGGAATAGGATATAAATATTATAAATAAAACAATCACGGAACTTAAATTATGTGCTGGTGATTAATATACCTACCTATTCAAAATGTACAAATAGTCAATGATTCCTCTGAAAATCATTAAGTTTGAACATAAATAATCATCTCAAAACGTGATCGGACATAACTGAAAACAATGAAGACTTGGCTGTATGGTTAATTATCAACCTTTGCCTTTTCATGGATAATGGCTGTATGATTTTACATAGACCTTTGCCTTTTCCTCGGAAAGAAGACTACCAAAAAATAAATTGTACCAAAAAAAACCAGTTGAGAAGTGATTAGAGGTGTGCGCGGAGCTCTTTTTCAAATAAATTTAATTATCACAAATATATAAAACTAAATACGTATATTGTGTAGCAATACTGCAATTAACATAATGAGTGCAGAAAGTAATCGTGCTGAAGGTTGGAGATATCTAAACAAACAGTTTTTCGGTGATGGTGAGTTCCATTAGTTCTACAGATGATTTTGACTTCAAAAACAATATTATTTATTACCATTTTCATTGTAACAATTATATTTAGTTAATATTATGTTCAAGAGCTGTTTAGATAATGTCAATTGTTAAACGATTTCATATAATGCATGGAACATTACTACTAACCTTAAAAGAATGATTTTCTATTGTCTTGTCACAGAATATTATTACATTTTATTATATTGCAATAAGTAGGTACATATCTGTTGTGACTAATTTCGCAGCCATGCATAAGGAATTAGTATTAACTCCTATAATAAAATATTATCTTATCAGAGAACAATAAAACATTGTTAGGGGTTAGGTAGGTGTATAATCACACTTACACATTGTATACCAATCTATTCTGTATTATTTTACATCCTGTAAATTTATTTTGTACTCGCAAAATAGACATGTCATGTAAAGCATAATCTGACCAAGTTTATTGAGCCAAAATAAGTATGTCGCACCATACTTACTAGTTGTGTGATATGTCTATTTTGCTAATTACAAATGAACATCCTGGGTACATTTACAGTCTATCTTTATCACAGACTAGCTTTTGCTCGCGGTTTCACCTGCGTGGAAAAAGGTATTAGGTCCCATAATGCCTGAGAAAGAAAATGGCAATGGTTGGTGATGTTGCTATATTTAGTAGACTCTTTATTGCGCCATACAAAATAAGTCACCTTGAAAAGCCTTTTTATTTTAACAGGATAATATACAATCCTATGTCCAATTCTAAATATTGGTGAAATAATTTTTAAAATAATGGATGGAAAAATGGATGAATAGTTTTGGAGATTACCTCCTACATCCAAACTTAGGAACTTACCTCTTTATAATATTAGTTTAGACAAGTATGCATATTTATAATGTAACAATATCTAGACAGTGTCTCTTCTTTAACAAAGTATCTAATATTTTTTAGAAGAAGTGTGGACTTTATCTGCCCTCCGATGCAGGAGAAGTTGATTAAAATACATATTCTTAAAGAAAATTGGTGCATAGTATTCTTGGCACAAGTGAGATTTATACCTGGATCCCCAGTATCAATTACCAATTATAGCCACATTAATCTAGTAGATGTATTAATTATTGTCTGCTGCAGTTGTACACTATAGAACAGTCTTTCTCAAAGTGGGGGATAACGCCCCCTTGTGGGCGCTGGATGCCTAGAGGGGGCGGTATAATAAGGCCCAGAAATAATGAATGTCTTTGTGATTTTTAAGATGTGGTAAAGTAAACAAAATTTGGTGGGGTGCTGAAAAATAATTTATTTTAAAAGTGGGCGGTAGACAAAATAAGTTTGAGAACCTCTGCTGTAGAATGTTTAAGTAGGTACAAAAACCAATTCCGAAATTATTTTACAAGCACAGGTGGAAATATTTATTATTATTAAAATTAGTAGTTTCCCTTCTAAAAAGTAGCCTATGTCCCTCAATGGCCCTCCAACAACATCAGTTGGTCTGTTTTGACGTGAAAAAAACACAGACAAACAAACCCATGACTAACTTAGCCTGCAACTTAGCAAAGACAGACCACAGATCCATCAATATCATTTTTTGTAAGCACACTGCTTAATTTGGAGCATGCTCAAAACAAAGAATAAAGTAGATGACCAACAAAACTACAGCTATGTCAGCCCACTTTTGAATTGCTGACATAAAGATTGAATAATATAAAACAAATTGTTATTGAAATGTTCATTTCACTTTTTTCTTACTAAACTTTTTATGAATTAATTTAGACTTTTAAAGATGTAAGCAATTCACATCAGGCATTTGCCAGGCAGAGGGAACTACTGGGTAAAACAAAATTGACTTTATCAAAGTTTTAAGTAAAGTTGTAATTGTTTTTTTTATTCATAGTGTTATTTGTCTCAGGGTACCAACAGAAGACAGTCTTCCTCTTTTAGCCAATGGTATTGTGAGGCTAAACCTTACTAGTGGCCAATTCTGTTGAGGCATATTCAGATGGAAAAGCTTCTAAGTGTGGTTTGTCGGATTATGTATATAAGTTTTTAATTATAAAAACTCAATGGTGTTTGTAAATATATTAATGTTTAAAGGTTTAAAATGTTTTTCTTCTTCTTTTATTGTAGCTTCACCAATGTTAATCTTTGAGTGTTTACCAAAGGAGACGTGTGAAGGGTGTAAATGACCGAACAATTTTTTCTGCCACTTTTGGCGGGGGGAGGTAAACGCCTAGTACTAGCCCCTGTACCACTGTATATTTCTGTCGTTTTATTGTCGCAACGGATTTTACGTTATATGATGATTATGTTAAAATACAAACATAATAATTATAATTAATGATTGGAAACACTAACTTTGACGCCCTAGATCGCCTTTCCCGTTTAAAACATCACAATTAACTATTAGGTGCGTCAGTGGCCGAGTGGTTAAGACGTCTGGTATTTACTAGACAGACCCCTGGTTCGATCCCGGATCCCGGCCATGTACCAATGGGTTTTTTAATTAAAAACTTATGTACATAATCTGACAAACCACACTTAGAGGCTTTTCCATCTAAATATATCTCAACAGAACTAGCCACTCGTTAGATAATAATAATAATATAATAATAATAATAGCCTTTTATTCAGATATACATTAAAAAATCACTTAAATCTAAACATTTTTTCACACATCGGTTACTCTGTCTGTTTGCCTAATGGCAAAGGCCTCCTCCATCTTTTTCCATTTTATTCTATCTCCTGCCAGTCTGGTCCAAGTTTTTCCTGCCTTATCTTTTATCTCATCATCCCATCTCCAAAATTGTCTCCCCCGCTTCCTCTTTCTATTTCTAGGATACCAAAAGATAATCTTTTTACTCCATTTTTCTTTTCCTCTTATTGTGTGACCTGTCCACCTCCATTTTAAAGTTCGTATTTTTACTGTTACATCTTCTATTTTTGTGGTCTTCCTAAGAGTTTGGTTTTTTATTCTATCCGATATTCTTTTGCCGAGCATACACCTTTCCATGGCACTTTAGCAGACTTCTAGTTTTCTAGTGTGAGCCTTGGTGAGAGCCCAAGTTTGGCAGCCATATGTTAATACTAGTTAGATATAGCCTCACAAATACCAACGGCTAAACGAGGGAGACTAGGTCTTCCGCTGGGTACCCTGGAACCGTAACACGGTTTCGGGAGCTGTAAAGCAACAACTATTTTCCTAGAGCTCTGTCTCGCGACACAAAACGATACCAACGAAATCTAAGGTAACTTATTACTGGTCAGTATAACTGGTCAAAAGGGAAAAAATAGGCGAAAGGGGGAGCCCGTCTATGGCCCCTCCATAGGCTTAGTACTCTATGATGTTATTAGATGATTTGCCAATGTCAAGTATTATAGCCTTTATAGTATATTATTTAAGCCGATTAATCGGTTCTAAGATGATCCCGCCGAGTCTTGTTTTATTAAATGCCCATCATGTCACGATGGGAGGCGTGCGTCGGTCGCCATGACATTACGTAGAATCCCTTTGTAAATGTTAAAGCACCTCATTTTGCATATTCTAGTCATAGATCTTAACATAAAGTCACATGTCTGTTCTAATAAAGAAAAATAGCTTAGTAACTACAAAAATGTAGCTAAATCTGTATCAGGGGAGGGGAGGGGACGTCAATTAGTCTTCATAATATTATCTCTTGTTTACTTGTTAACATGTTTGCTAATTCTTATCCAAGGTCATGATTTGTCAACACATTGCTTACTTTACTTTTAATGAGTTTCATTAGTCAACCACTTATGTAATGACATGACGAGGATCAGATGATTGATTTGTTCCCAATTGATATTATAGTGTTAGATAGAGTGAAGCAAAAGTTAAAACTACCAATGGAATAGTGGCGTTGATAGTATAAGAAAACACACAATAATATTTTTATTATAAAAATAAATGTATAAATCTTTAAATCATACTTTGGATAACATCTAAATTTCAAATAAATAACCACAGACTACTAACTATATAATAACTGTCTGTCTATCTGTCACTGACTAAGTTGTTTTCTACATACCTACATACATACCTTCATGCTTGTTTCCCATAAGGGTAGACAGAGAGTATGGAGTGTCACTTCTCTCGATCTTTGTTTCCTTCGATTTTCTTGTTATGTTATCTAATCTGTGACCATCATGTTGTTGGTTTCTGTGAATGCGACGTCTTCGTAGCGCCGAGGACGTTTTCGCGGGAATTTAAATATATATTTAAATAATTTAAAAGTATTTCCAAAAAATTGTCAACACCCCTATTGATGGCTTTCATTTTTGTCTCCCTATATCAGACATATAATTCCACCAATGTATGGACCCCCTTAACAGAGTAAGGGATTTTAAAAGAAAAGTGCAACAGGCCCAGTGAGCACTGAAAAAAAACCGACCGAATTGCCATCCCAAATAATGCCCATTTTTGCAACAACTTAAGATATCTATGGGATTAATTAAGTGCTGAGATGTTTTTTTATTACGAGAATGATTTTTAAAAATTGAACATCCTTTTTCAGGAGAACGTGCCAACTATGTAAATATACCACATGTGATAGCGATGGTGGGTCTCCCGGCACGGGGGAAGACCTACATCTCAAAGAAACTGTCGCGCTACCTGAACTGGATAGGGATCAACACTAGAGGTGAGCATGCAGCATTGACGATACATTCAAATAAAATCATAGTTTGAGGGGCGTGGCCCAGCTGCATACGATACTCTAGCGCTACCCAGCGCTACGTGATCGATTGGTCTCTCCGCTGAATCTCTCTCTGTCGCATTGAATAGAAACAAAAGAGAAGAGGCGCACGGAAGGTGCTTGGAACAAACGTCCTAAGTGACAAATCAAAAATAATTCATTTAAATTAAAGGAGTAGCTTTATTGAAAATCTAAATTAACATCTTACTTTAGTAATAGATGATACAAATTTGTACTTAATTTAATAAACAATACTTCATGTACTACTGAGAAATTTGGAAAGGAGACTATTTTCAGAGGCTACTTTGCAATTTTTTTGTATCGAGCAAAGTTTCTTAAAACATGTTTTATGATTAACAGATTATTATGAAATATGATTAATTATAACATGTAATTTTTTCTATATTTCTAAGAGCTTTAGGTTTCACTCAAAACGATTTGAAAAATATGATTTAATATGAAGGTAGCCTCTTAACGGAACAAAGTTCATGAAGTACTGTAACATAGCATAGAATCTCGTTATGACTCCATCAGTGTTCATCATAATTTGCCAATGTCTAGTTTTCATAGGTACAATATTCATTATTTTATTAGTAACAGTAACAACAGGGGCAGGTGACCAGGACAGCTGCATTTTATTTGTATTTAAAATGCAATTGTATCTATCAATTTCATGTGTCTTATTAAGAAAGCGGCGCGACTGGCGGACTGTATTATGTTCTGCCAGTAGCGCGCATTCATGGACCAGCCACCTATGTTTAATAATCAGGCGGTGCAAGGTCACATGTAGTCTTCTCTATAAAAAAAAATGAAAACTTAAAACTATGAATAACAGTGGTTTTAATTTATTAGTATATAACGTACAATAACGCCATCTAGCGCCTAAAAATATCTCGGTCCTAACGGAGAATTGCCGGCCAGAAATGCGCAGCCAAAAATGCCCGACCCAGGCATACGTGGAATCCAGTAAGCCATGGTATTGTGCCGAAAATATGTCGCGAAAACAGTTCGTGAATTCATAAGATTTCCCCCTACCTACGCGCCTAAAGCAGTTTTCACTTGTAAAAGTCCCACTATCTATTTCCAGTGTTCAACTTGGGCGAGTACCGTCGCCACGCAACCACAGCGTATACGTCGCACGAGTTTTTCCGCGCGGACAACCTCGCCGCTATGAAGATACGGCAACAGTGCGCGCTGGACGCCCTGCAGGATGTGTGCGACTGGCTGTCAAGAGGAGGTGAAGTAGCAGTGAGTGTTTCGTAAGAGCGGGCGGGGTGAATAGAGTAGGCCATAGGAGCTACAGACAAGTATAAGTTCGGCCGCACACCGAAGACACACGCCACATTTATAGCCTATTATCATATCACTGGCGCAACATTTGTTTGTAGCATTCAATTTTTTATAGGCAATTTGCGTCGTGTGTCTTTGGTGTGCGGCCGGACTAAGTTGGCGGGAACTCCAGGCGCCACCTTCTATGTCTACCAGGTATATCCTAAACCGTTAGAGATAATGTCCCATAAGAGACAATTCAGGACAAAGTAACTAATACGCAAAAAAAACACCAGGACTTTTGAGCCGAGACTGGCTAATAATATGAGCCGACGCTGCTGCCAGTCGCCAGTCACTCGCCGACATTCGCGAATCGCGATTGTGTTGACATCTCTCACCATATTCAGTTTATACCTCGTAATTTGTTTAAAATGCCTAATGTCTATTTTTTGTGCTAATGCTCCATCAGGGTTTTGATGATTCCGCCAATGTCATGTATTATAGACGTTATAGAATTATTATTTAATCTATGGTTATAGTATCAATCAATAGCTGATTAATCGGTAGCTAAGATGTTCCCGCCGACTGTGATATGTTTCATTAATCACAGACTAATACAACTATCACAGCGCGGACGGGATTAAACCGGATTCCCCGTCATGTCACGACGAATAGAATCTTCCTTTTATTTCACACAATACAAATATTTAGAAAACTAGTGACCGGTCCCGATTTCGCACGGGTAGAAAGTTCCTTAACTACATTACAATACCACTCATTATATTAAACATGTTCACTTTGCAGGTGTTTGACGCGACCAACTCTACAATGGAGCGCAGGAACATGATTAGAGATATTGTAGTTCACAAGATGGGCTTTAAGCTGTTCTTTGTGGAGTCTATATGTGATGACCCCACTATCATTGAGCAGAATATTATGGTATGTTGTGCTATTGAAGAATTCAAAACAGATAGTCTATCAAAATAAATATTTTTTAATTATAACTTATGTACATAATCCGATAAACCACACTCAGAGGCTTTTCCATCTAAATATACCTCAACAGAACTGGCCACTCGTTAGATATAGCCTCACAAATACGATAGGCTAAACGAGGGATACTTGGTCTTCTGCTGGGTACGCCGTGAAAACGAGCTGGAGCTTTCATTTTCACTAATACTGTTAATGCTCAGCTCCAAAACATGATAGGTCCATGTTTAATACTCGTAAACCTCGATTTGTTTTCAAATATTTTTTTTTTTGAACAGGAAGTGAAAGTGAGCAGTCCCGACTACACGAACATAAACACAGACAACGTCCTAAACGACTTCCTACTAAGGATCGAGCACTACAAAGAGAAGTACGAGCCTCTAGATGAGATAAAAGAGTCTGATTATTCCTTCATGAAGATATATGACACGGGGGAGAAAGTGGTGGTGCACAAACACGAAGGTCACATACAATCTAGGATTGTTTACTATTTGATGAATATACATATAGTGCCGAGGACTATATATCTTACTAGGGTGAGTTAACTAATATGCCAAAATGTTTGATTTTTTGCACAGTTATAGTTGGAGGAAGAGCGACATAGGCTACTTTTTATCCCGGGAAAATCTATAAATCTAATTACAGAGTTATTCTATTAATTAAGTTAGTTCATTAAAGCTTGGATTAACACATAGGATCAAGGAATATACCGAAGGATATATTTAATCCCATAAAACGGGACGGGCTTCAAATATACAACACCCACGAGAAGTAAAACCGCGAGCAAAAGATCGACAATACTGTAAAAGTGTATACTATATTTTGTCTACCTTTATCATATTGAATGACATATTTGTCAGAGAGAGACGAAACATTCCTTCGTTCTCAGTAGATCCTTCAAAGAATAGTTAAATGACTTAATCGATTAGATATAGTGTTCGCCAGGACAAGATAGAAAATAAACAAACATTCAAGTGGTTGCAACATTTTAAATGGATTTTTATGGAAAATATTTTTTCAATGTAGAAAACCTGTGATGATACGACCTTATTTTCCTGGCCGCTTACAAGCTGGCCATCATTAATAGCATTTATTTTGATTTTAGAACACGATATTGTTCATTTTAATTCAATAGAACATTGTATGGAACCTAAATTAAAATTTTACTGATTCCTTCACAAACTGTTGACTTAGGCAGTCATTCTGCCAATTGTAAAATTTATTATATTTCTATTTTATCAACTAAGTAAATAACTATATAAAATGTATTGAATCAGTATTCAAGAACTATCTATGTTAATATAAAAGGAGCGCAAATAAGTATTTGCGCTCCTTCTCCTTTCTCCTTTGATGGTTCCTTTCTCCTTTGACGGCTCCTTCTCCTTGGCTCCTTACGGATCCTTTTACTGGCTGTTCTTTTGCTGCTTGTTCCTTCCTTGTTAATTCGACCAATAAACGAATGGTGAAAGTTTACTACGAGTTTTCCTGCAATACCTACCCGGCCTGGCTACCCCACAACCCGACAATGGCGCCCAAACGTGATTAAAACGCTGCAGGAAGAAGGAATAAAGAAGAAAGAATAACGAAGTAAGAGAACAAAATATTTATTATAATACAAACTTTTATTTCAGGATTTGTAATGTCTATATAATCTCAATATATAAAGTAATTCTATTTAAATTCAGTAGAATATTTCTTGGAGATGATGGTTCTGAATCAAGGTTATGTCGGCAAACCTTCGAGGTTGACAAGTCTGATGATCTTGGTCAGATTCCATTATTGAAGAGGATATTTTTAATTTCTATACAAAGGCAGTATTCTTGAATCATTTTACATTAAATTCACTTATTAATTTCGTAAATTCAGATTATATAGTCACATTGAATGTATGGTTGTATGTGAGATTTTCATTATATATATATCTGAAATCTATAGATTACTTCCCATAACTTAAATTTATTAATAATTAATTTAATTTCCGTTATATTATCCCGTCAATTCAATATCTCTTAATAGAAAAAGGTTCTTTTTATAGTCGTAACTTTTTCAAGAAAAATAATATATATTAATTTTTCTTATAATTGCTATAATATCTATTTTTATCCTAAAAGTCTATCGTGATTACATAAAATAATACATAAATAAATATTATTTAATTCCAAAATCTCATTAATTGCGATTTTTTTAATACATTTTTAAAATATCCAAAACAATTTGTCCATTCTTATTTTAATGATTTCTAATATCACACTACAGTTTTAAGGCAATTAAAATATTAAAATATTTCTGAGAATAAATTTAATATATAATAATAAATTTCAAATAAATTATGATACATATAAAAGCACCTCGATATCAGAATTTGAACTCACTTGATTTTTCTTTGTTTTACACAATTTGTTTTGCTCAGCAATATTACATTGGAATATTCGATTTTCAAATGTATCCTATATAATTTCTTTGTCATTGACAAATTTTTAAATTTTGAATCGACGACGTTCGATTTTCTTTTAATTTTCAATTGTTATTTACTATGAAGTCTATTTCATAGACATATGATTACGCTCTTATTACAACTAGGGGTAGTCATGTTGATTTAAATTCAAATATTATTTTATTTCATATACTTATATTATTAGCTTTTCACTGGCTTTGCTCGTGGATAGTTTGAGTTAGCGCATACCTTAACGCATGCGTTGATTTTATTTCATAATTTTTTTTTCCTCTTTCATTATGAATGCGTTACACTTAAATAAACCTGAATTAATTTACGAATTAAAATTACGTCAAATAGATATTGCGAATGCAACGACAGCAGATGATTTACGTAGGTTATTAAATCCTTTATTACTTACAAACCCTTTATCAGAAAACATTAGTCCATACACTATTGAACAAGATTTGGATGAAGTATCCAAATGTTTATCGTTGATTTCTTCTAGATTAAATATTTATAATAACAGTTTTACATCAAAAGAAAAATTAAATACATATTTAATTCATATTAGGGATAGGTTAAATAGAATTGAAATCAGTACAGAATGTTCAGTTGAAATAATTAATAAAATTGAAAAATTTAGTTCTGATTTTCAAAAGTATAATAAAAATTTTAAAGATTTAACAGCGGATATTAATTCTATTGCTTCTACCGTTATTACTCCTACTATTACCAAAGAAAAAAATTCGGATTTGGAAAATTTAGCTCAAAAAATTTCATTGTTATCATATAATAATTTTTCAGATTTTAAAAAATTTAATTTTAAGGGAGATTCGTGTCCTCGTGATTTCATTAAAAAAGTTGAAGAATTTGCAGTGGCTAGAAATATTTCTACTAAACATTTACATAATCGTATATATGATTTATTATCTGGAAGTCCATTAGATTGGTATAGAGCTAAATCAGATACTTTAACAGATTGGGAATCTTTTAAAATTAAATTTCTAAACGACTTTGAAATACATGATTACGATTTTAAGCTGAGAAAAAATATCGATAATCGCAAGCAAGAAATTAATGAAAGAGTTGTTATGTATTTTTCTTCAATGGAAGGCTTGTTTTCCAAACTTCAAGATCCTCTTAGCGAAAAATCTAAAATAGATATAATTCGTAGAAATATGAACCCATTTATTTCATCTAGATTATTACCTACAGATTTAGAATCTATTGACATTTTTTTTAATTCATGCAAATGGTATGAAAGTTGCATTTTAATGCACAATACTGACTCATTACCCGAAACTACTTCAATTAACTCTAATATAAAATTTGTTCCAAAATTTCCCTATAAAAATATGGCTAACATAAATATTATAAATAGTAATGTAAATAAAAATAAATTTAAATGTCCTAGATGCAGAACAAATGATCATTTAATTATAAACTGTACTAGTAATAAAATAGTTTGTTTCCGGTGCGGTAAACAAAATGTTAAATTCCCAGATTGTAAAAATTGTAATTTTACTTCAAAAAAACTTATAAAGGAGAAAAATAATGTAGCATCTTTTGTAAAAACTACTTCTGAAGAATGGAAGCAGTGGTTACAAACTATAAAATTATTTACTACTTCTTATTGCACATTTCTATTAGATAATAAAATATGTAAGGATAGACCTTATGTTGTAATTAAAACATATAATTTTTCTTTATGCGGACTTTTAGATAGTGGTAGTACTATCAGTATTTTAGGAGACAATTCTCATAAAAAATTATTGGAAAAGGGTATCAAGATCAATTCAAAAAATACTATTGTTGGTTCGGTAGCCAATGGCCAACCTATATATTCTATTGGTACCATAGATCTTCCTATTAGTTTCAAAAATAAAATAGCAATAATTACTACTCATGTAATACCTTCTATCAAGGAAACTTTTGTATTAGGTATAAATTTTTGGAAGGCTTTTAATTTGGCTCCTGACATATTAGAACATATAGTAACATGTAAATCAAATTCTCCCAAAACGTTTTTGATCAATAATTCTCAATTAAGTTCTGTTTATAACTATTTATCCGATGATCAACGTTTACTTTCCGATACTATAGTTAATCAATTTAAATCGATATCCACTGATAGTAAACCTTTGGGAAGAACGAACCTTGTCGAACATCATATAGACACAAGTGATCATTGTCCCATTAGACAGCGATGTTATAGACTTTCCCCTTTTAAACAGATTGCACTTAATAAAGAGGTTGATGAAATGCTAAAAATGGACGTCATCGAACCTTGTGAAAGCCCATGGCTCAATCCGGTCCTCATTACCCCAAAGAAAGATGGTTCTTGGCGTTTTTGTATTGATAGTCGTAAATTAAATTCAATAACTAAAAAAGACGCTTACAAATTACCTTTTATTTCAGAGATATTGGATAATCTTAAAAATGCTAAATTTATTTCTTCCATTGATATAGCTAAAGCTTTTTGGGAAATCCCATTGCGTCCTTTGGACAGACCTAAAACAGCTTTTCATGTACCAGGTAGGGGTATGTTTCAATTCAAAGTTATGCCGTTTGGTCTTACTAACGCTCCCGCTACTCAACAAAGATTCATGGATAATCTTTTTTCATCTGAAAGTCTTGATAATTCGGTATTTTCTTATTTAGACGATATAATTATAATCAGTAATTCGTTTGAAGAACATATAATATTACTTAATAAGGTTCTCCAAAAACTAATAAAAGCTCAGATTACTGTTAACTTTTCAAAATGTTATTTTTTCCGTGAAGAATTAAAATATTTAGGTTATATAATAAATAAAGACGGCCTTCAGACAGATCCGGGAAAAGTTAAAGCTATTTTAGATATACCTATACCTACCACCCCTAAAAAAAAAAGTTATTAGGTACTGCAAGTTGGTATAGACGGTTCGTGCCTAACTTCAGCACTTTAGTAGCTCCTCTTAATAAACTTACCTCAACTTCAAGAAAATCTCCTCCTTTCAAATGGTCTTCTGAAACCAATAACGCTTTTATAAAAATAAAAGAGGCACTAATTTCTACTCCTATCCTTAATTGTCCTGATTTCTCAAAACCTTTTGCTGTTCATTGCGACGCTTCTGGCTTTGGCATTGGAGCTATGCTCACTCAAGAAATTGATGGAATTGAAAAACCTATAGCTTATATGAGTAAATCTCTTACAGGTCCTCAAAGAAATTATTCCATTACAGAAAGAGAACTGCTTAGTATAATCTTATCTCTAGAACATTGGCGTTGTTATTTAGATAACGGTCAAAAATTCATCATTTATACTGATCATTCAGCATTGCAATGGTTTCTCAATTTAGATAATCCTAGTGGACGTTTAGCACGATGGAGTATTCGTCTTTCTTCTTTTAATTTTGAAATAAAACACAAACGTGGTAAAGATCATTTGATTCCTGATGCTCTTTCACGCTCTGTACCTTTAATTAATATTATTAATTACGATAGTTCACAGTCACAAGATGAATGGTTTAATTCTATTTATACAAAATGTCTAAATAACCCTACATCTACTCCCGATTTTATGATCAATAATCACAAGTTATATCGCTACTCTAGTACCAATTCCTTATTACGATCTGAATACAATTGGAAGGAAGTAATTCCATTGGAATTTAGAGTTCCTATAATAAATGAAAATCATTCAAATCCTACTTGCGCTCATTTCGGAATTTTTAAAACTTATCATAGATTAAAATTAAGATATTTTTGGCCAGGCATGTATAAAGATGTTTCAAATTTTATTTCAAAATGCGAAAATTGTTTATCTTATAAACATCAAAATCAACTCACTATCGGTTTAATGGGTAAACCTAAGCATTGTTCTAGACCTTTCCAATGCATATCCATTGATTTAATAGGACCTTTACCAATTTCTTTAAAATACAATAGATATATTTTTGTCGTTACATGTTGTTTTTCTAAATATTGTCTATTATTCCCTATTAAAAAAGCAACTTCTATTATTATTAGTACTATTCTGGAACAATCTGTTTTTATGACTTATGGTATTCCAGAAACAATTATTTTAGATAATGGTTCTCAATTCGTGAGTCATGAGTTAACGAATTTATTTCAAACTTATAATATACCCAAAATACATTATACTCCACGTTATTGTCCTCAAGTTAATTTAGTTGAAAGATATAATAAGACTATAATGGTCGCAATATCTTCTTTCGTTCAAGAAGCCCATAGAACATGGGATATTAATATAGGAAAAATTCAATTTGCTATTAACAGTTCTGTTAATGTAACTACAAATTATACACCTGCTTTTCTTGTCTTTGGTCGGGAACTTGTTAGTTGTGGTTCTGTTTATAAATCTAATGATTTAACAGAAGATCTAATTTTTGCACCACGAGATGAGTTTGCAGACAATCTAGGTTTTCTTGCACCAGTTTTTAACGAAGTTCAAACTCGTCTTTGGCGAGCACATTTATCTAATACCGCATCGTATAATAAAACACATCGTAATCTTGAATTTCAGGAAAATAATTTTGTTTGGAAACGTAATTATACTATTAGTTCCACTGCTAAATATTACTCAACTAAACTAGCTCCGAAATTTATTAAATGTAAAATTACAAAGAAAATATCACCTTTGATATACGTTCTTTCAGATCTCTCTGGAAAAAATTTGGGTCGTTGGCATATTAAAGATTTAAGGCCTTCACCTGAAATTTAAATTGTAAAACATTATTTTTCTCCTATTAAAAATGATTACTTATTAAATAAATTTTATTATTTTATTATTAATTTGATAATAATTCTTGGGAATTTAGCTATAGTGCATAAATTTGTTTTTTTTGTTGTTTTGTATTTTTTTAAATTCTATTTATAACCTGTTGGTTATAGGTTGGTTATAACCATTATTAATAATTACTATTTTCCTTATTTCATTCTCATCATTTCATTTATTATAAATACTTATAATTATTTAGAGCGGATTGCGACTCTTTAAAAAAGCCTTCGTCTATTATAAATATTATATCTAATATCTGTGGATGTATTTCCATGGGTGTTTATTAGAGCAAATTACGGCTCTTTAAATAAACATTCGTTTATTATTATTATATCTATGAATATCAGGGTATTCATGGGTGTCTTTTAGAGCGGATTGCGACTCGTTAAAAAAGCCTTCGTCTATTATTACTACTTATTATATCTGTGGATGTATTTCCCATGGGTGTTCGTATGAGCGGATTGCGACTCTTTAAACAAGCCTTCGTCTATTGTATTATATATATAAATAAACTTAAAACAGCGGATGGTAACTGTATAACTAAGCCCTTACTAAATTTGAGAACGTTTTGAGTCATTCCTTATTAAATGGGAATTACTCTATATTATAAATGAGTTTACTGTACTTACTAATAACAGATTAAACAGATTAAATGAAGATGAATGTTTGTGATTTGTGTGATTGTGGAAATCGTTTCTCTTGTAAAATAATTAGTTTTATTTATAATAAAACTTGTAAATGTATCTTTTCATTTCATTCATTAATATTTTTATATAAGTCTCATCATCAAACTTTATTTTATTAATTCTTTGAATAAAATCCTTCATTAAGGACAGGATTTTTTCGGGGGAACCCCGGTATTGTGATGATACGACCTTATTTTCCTGGCCGCTTACAAGCTGGCCATCATTAATAGCATTTATTTTGATTTTAGAACACGATATTGTTCATTTTAATTCAATAGAACATTGTATGGAACCTAAATTAAAATTTTACTGATTCCTTCACAAACTGTTGACTTAGGCAGTCATTCTGCCAATTGTAAAATTTATTATATTTCTATTTTATCAACTAAGTAAATAACTATATAAAATGTATTGAATCAGTATTCAAGAACTATCTATGTTAATATAAAAGGAGCGCAAATAAGTATTTGCGCTCCTTCTCCTTTCTCCTTTGATGGTTCCTTTCTCCTTTGACGGCTCCTTCTCCTTGGCTCCTTACGGATCCTTTTACTGGCTGTTCTTTTGCTGCTTGTTCCTTCCTTGTTAATTCGACCAATAAACGAATGGTGAAAGTTTACTACGAGTTTTCCTGCAATACCTACCCATCGACCCATCCTGGCTACCCCACACCCGACAAACCTCACAAAGAACATGAAATTTAAATGTTGACAACTTCTGTCATAGTTACAATTCATGTCCATAATTACCTATAAGTTTAAAATCCTCATCTTGCGTCATAACTAAACCACATATTACCCAATTCCAGCACGGCGAGAGTCTCCATAACCTAGTCGGTCGTATCGGCGGCGACTCGGAGCTGTCCCCGCGCGGTCATCAGTACGCCACCGCCCTCTCGGAGTACATAGACAAGCAGCGCATCCCGGGTCTGCGCGTGTGGACGTCGTGGATGAAGCGCGCGATACAGACCGTCAAGGATGTGAAGGCGCCTCAGGAACGGTGGAAGGCCCTCAACGAGATTGATGCTGTGAGTGGGTTTGTGGTTGCAGGGCGATAGGGGGCGCTACTGTCGCTTTACTCTACAGTCCACTTACCTTGGCTCTTGTCTGTCTGTCTAGGATTGCCAAGACTGAGTCTATAAATTTTGTCCGGTTTGTTTAATATTTAAAAGTATGTGGTAGATCAAGAAGGCTCACGGTTGGTGCTTGAATAATTGCCTAACAAAAACTGGACATGCGTCTAATTTGGTCCAAATTCGGCCAGACGGGCTTTAAAAAAAGCTTAAATTATATAGCGTGAATTATTGGTTTAAAAAGCAACGGCGACTTTACTAGATATATTGAATAAGTAACTATATGCTAAATTACAGTGACACAGGTGGAGTATTTACAGAGAAGTTGGGATTAGCTTATCCCATACAAATTACAGACATAGGGCCCTTAACAATTTCCGGCTTTATCCGGACGCCTGGCAAGCCTGTGTCATCAACAAACCGGCATAGTATGACAAACATTAGGACTATACCATATGGACTCTTCTTTATCACCTCCATTCATGGACTCCCATAGCCACTTTCCACCAAGTGGATGGCGAGTTACATGTCGTGTTATATATAAAAAAGCCTCTCTGCTCCCACAGGGCATCTGCGAGGAGATGACCTACGCCGAGATCCAGGACAAGTATCCGTCGGACTTCAACGCGCGCGACGCTAATAAGTTCGCGTACCGGTACCCGCGGGGGGAGAGCTACGAGGACCTGGTGGCTAGACTGGAGCCGGTCATTATGGAGCTGGAGCGGCAGGGCAATGTGCTGGTGGTGTCGCACCAGGCCGTCATGAGGTGTCTTCTCGCTTACTTCCTGGATAAGTCTGCTGGTAACTTTTGTTATTACTAATTATGTAGCACGTTACATCCTAAGTAAATATTATAAATGGAAAAGTGTGTTTGTTTCTTTGTGCTTCTTTCACAAAAAAGGGGAAAAAAAATATTCCGCCAACAAACGAAATTCATTCTCAGATGGCACACATCCCTGTCCTTGACAGTACTTTCAATTATTATGATGTATAATTACTTAATTAGCCGTAGTCTTATGACATTCGGTGCGAAATATAAATATTTCAAATTTGTACTTCTAGTACATTATCCGACATACCGTATAAGAGAGGCTTTTCCATCTACATACCTCAATAGAGCTGGGCACTCGTTTAGTATAGCCTTAAAAAAAATCTTCGACTAAGTGAGGAAGACTTTGTCTCTTCCGATGGGTACCCTGGGGCCAGCAACGGTTCCCGGGAGCTGTAAGGCAACCCGTGAAGGTTTTTTTTTCTAATTTGTACTGCGCACCAAATGTCAAAAAGCGGTACCTATCTGTAACATTTGAACTCTTTTAAAACAAACAATACTATATTTACAGAGGAGCTCCCGTACCTAAGTGTGCCGCTCCATTCTGTCATAAAGTTGACGCCGGTCGCGTACGGGTGTCGCGAGGAACATGTCCACCTGCCAGTCAGTGCGGTGGATACGCATCGTCCTAAACCTCCGGTTAGTATACTATATTTACTAAAATTACTAATTAAGATCCAACGCAGCGTATCGACATTAATTGTTAGTCCGATTACGGATTTTAGTCGGCGAGACCTGTTTCCGACTTTACACAAAGATAAAATTAGACAACTGGCGTCTATACATACGGCGACAGTACATAGGAATAACTTCTTTAGCTAAACAGACAGCTAAGGAGAGTCGATACGTACTTGCTTCAACTTTTGTAGGACCGATTAAAGTCGGTCGTCCGCGTTGGACCTAAAATACAGTTATTAAATGATATACGAAACAATAGAATGTTAACAGTGTGTTTACAATAACAATGAAGTGATTTAGTAATAGGGCCTAATAATATATTATAACAGTATACAGTAACAGTAATTTAAAGAATGAAATTGAAGATGGCAGATTTTTTCATGAAGTAGAAAATCCGCCGTTATGAAGCCCATTCTTAATATAATCAGGTTCTATGTGTATGCAGTCTTAGTGACTCTAGCTAGCCTAATCGGAAAAAAACCAGTCTTTTTAGTTAGGGCCTAGTTATATAAAGCGCCTGGGGCGCGCGCACGAAACGTTTCATTATGAAAATTGTATGAATATATATCGGCCATTATTCATACTTGAACGCAGCGTTTCGTGCACGCGCCCCGGGCGCTTGTTATAAATTATAGGTTCACGAGGCGGTAAAGTTAACTGAGGAACTTGAAAATTGGGTTTTGGTGTAAAATAAAATATATAATTTGTTCCATTCAACAGGGAGGGGAGGATGATGACTCGATAGAAACAACAATATGTGTATGAAACTTTTGGATATTAGATATAGATTTTTTAAGCATGTTCAAATTGTATCTGTTCGTCGAGATCGCGAGCTATAACGATTTCTGATTGGCTAATAAATTGGCCGAAATAAAAGAGTGCAAGAAATCTTAGGCATTGATTATATAAATCTTAAATTAAAATATGGATATTTATTTAAAAGTAGTGACTAACGGTGGAGGTAACTAGTTCTATGTGACGGATACCACTCATATTATTTTTACAAAAACTTATTACAATAATGAAAGAATAACCATTACCTTTATCATGTCAAAAATAAATTTTATAAAGATATCTTTTAATTTACCAACAATGGACAACATTTTAGGTAACATACCAAAATTCGAAAACCGTTTGGAAATTATATGCTATCAAAGCTTATATGCATTTAAAAAAAATTATGAATTAAAAAAAGAAAATTGACTAAAGATAGGATTAATGCGGTTTAGCTTTGCTAAGCCATTGGCAGATTGTCTTGTTTATGGCCAAGGCAATACAAATTATTATGCCTATAGTTTTTCAAATTATATAAATTTTTTTACTAAATAAAAACGTACGTCCATTCAATAGGGACTCAATTCACTTAGGAGATTGGGGATTTCGCACGGCAGAAAGTGCAAAATAGCTGAATATTTTTTTTACGAACGTTTACTCGAGATATGTCATATTTTGAATGGAAATATAAAAGCACGGTAAAGTGTTTTTGTTCATTAGTTCGCGATCACGATGAACAGAGTGTTAGATTCTAGACGGTTACCTGGTTATTTCCATGTGTTTGTCAAAATTAAAACTATTTGCCTCCCATATTGTTTGTTTGCCTCCCATAAGTCTTTATTTTATTAGAAACTCGAGCTTTTCACACGTGGCTTTTGCTTTTTAAATAATACATGATTGTTGGTTTTATGGTAACTTTTTATTTCCCTATGTTAATAACGTCATTCAGGTGCTTCCATTAACAACTGATCTGTTTTATCACATTTTAGTACAGTATCAGGCCGAAAGTATGTGAAAGAGACTATCGGCTAGCTTCGACTGTTAGAGTGTTCGTATACGTGCGATAGAGAAGACACTATACAAAAACGAAGCTAGCCCATCATGGCCGATATTCTCTTTCTGAAACACGAATATGTTGGCCGGGTATTGTATATTTTACGTTATTCCTGTGTATGTGTTCAGGCTAAGCAAGAAAACTGCTGGATAGATTGATATAATTTTTACTAAATTAAAAGCCTTTATAGAGGAGTTTCAGTGTAAACTATGCCATTTTTGCTTATGACTTCACTCGATTGCCTTTTGTTCCATCAATGGAGTAGAAAACTGAAATTTTATCCCGACAGAGGGCGCTTTAGGCGAGGGTCAAAATTGACAAACAAATTAATATAAATTTTATGCTAAATTAAAATTGACAGTTAACCAAGGCCCGTCGCCTAGTGCGCCATCTACAATTAGCTTTGAGTTTTGTTCCCCATTATACTAATCACATCACAATACTAGGCAGGGGGCTTGTTAAAAGAAATGCCGACCTTTATGTATGGCTTATGTTAACTGCTTCTCTTTATTTGGTTTAGGTTATATGCTTTCCCTCATTCAATCATTAAATGCCTTGCAATGTCCACACTTAAAGTCCGATTTTTTGTTCTTGTCTTATTTTGTAAACAAACTGCATGTCTTTTATTGTAAGATTTTTAAATAACCGTTAAAAATATGATTATTGGTTCTGCAAAAAGGTTCATTCAAAATTGTTTAATGTAACGTCTGAATTTTAAATGACAACATATTTAAATATTATTAAATAAGACAAGTCTCGAAAAACTGGCCTTAGCAAGTTGTCTGGCCTTAGCAAGTTGTCCATATAAATGCCTTGTATGATTTGATTAAGTATATAATGTTTTTCCTATCTGTCAGGGGATTTTAGAGTGGGGTGGGCTTTTTTGGCTCCAGATTTAGTAAGAATCTGATAATGAAATGCTAAATTATATGTTTATGTTCAGGTGATCCCGGCCCCGCCAATACGTCCACCGGCGACTGTCAATGGAGACACTAATGGTGACCAGTGATTTAAAAAAAACACTCGTAGATATTAACAAAATGTACATTTATTTATTTAAATACTAAGCGGAGGTTTATATAGGGAATCAAATATTTTTGTGAAACACTACCCTACCATTGGTTTGTTCATTAGGGCATTATGTAGTTTAGTTATTTTATGTTTTGTTTCAGTCTATCATATTGAATGACAGATTTGTTAGAGGGAGACGAAATATAGAACTAAGCAGTTGTTCAACAATGTTATAAGTAACACGGTCAGAGTAAATTTCAAATACTGAAGTATATATACATAGCGCCGAGACAGAGATATTAATTGCTAACGACTGGATTTTCTATTTGCCTAAAGAATAGAGTCTAGAGTCTATATAACGGTGTAATTGACGCCAAATAGTTCTAAATCCAAAGTGTACTGATACAAGTTTGTTCTAAAAGAAAACTTTATGAGCCTGTGAACAAAGCTGTACAATGGTCAGGGTAAGGTATATGTGAGTGCAATACAGCCACGTCCTTTGATGGATTAGATCGGGCGACTTAAGGTAACTTGAGTTAAGTTTCTAGTACATTCTGTAGCAGGGTCCTCAGAAAATAGACCAGTCTGTATTATTCTTAAAGGGAGTGACCCACTGGTGCACTGAACTGTCGTTGCTTTGACTTTTGTCTCGCTCGGTTCTACAGTTTAGTTTGACAATGGATCACCCGTCTTTACTCTTTTATCCCAAGTGGGGTAGGCAGAGACAATGAAACCTTTACTCATATGTCACTGAAAACTTTAAACACGCGCTAAATAGGAAATGCAGCAGACAATACGAATTATTGTCAAGTTTATATTTGTCTTTAAATTCGAGGGTGGATCATTAGTCCTGGGGATTTATATTCTGAAATTATTGTCAAAAGATAATTAAGGATTAGTTGTGAAATGTGTGAAAATGTATACATTCTGACAGTTGTTATATTGGCTAATCTATAATTAAGTTTAATTTTCAGAAATATAACGCAATAACTTGAATATATAACAGTTATGACATAAATATATCAGCCAACTCTTGTAAAAGTACAGTAATTTAATTAAAATTTATAGCAGGACTATGGTCGCAAGTCATATCGCTGCTGTTAATGATATATTGACATTTTTTTATAATAGCCTATCTTAAAATATTTCATGAAGTTATACCTAAGGTCCGTTTTTATAGACTTGTCTTATTTAATAAACAATCTGTGTATATTTTTTAAAATAAGTTGTCATTTAAAATTCATAAAAGACGTTCAGAACTAATAATCATTTTTTTTAACTCTTATTTAAAAATATAACAAATTTTATTTACCAAATAAGACAAGTACAAAAATACAGACTATATTTAATTCAGTACTACATATTATATTTCTGTCATGTGAATCAAAATGGTTTTTATAATAACTAGTTTTGTTTGAGCTAATTTGTGGGAGCTTATTAGTTGTGGTGTGCCTTAATTCCCAATGCCTTAACATTTGGATAGAGTAATTGGCAAAATTAGTTCTCAATTTTACTGGATTTTGTATTATATTATGTCCAATTGAAAAGTTATGTTTGCTTGTGAATGAAATATCCACATTTCCATCTAAATATCTCAATAGAACTGGCCACTCGTTAGGTATAGCCTCACAAATACCATCGGCTAAAGAAGTAATATTGCGTCTTCCGCTGGGTACCCTGGGACCGATAACACGGTTCCGGGAGCCGTAAGGCAACCCGTGATGATATAAAAAAAGTTGGAAGCGACAGTTTGTGAGCGAACTATTTGTGTTTTAGAAAACTTTTTATTGTACAGTCACTGAACAGTTTGTGACGACACTTTCACGTCGGTTGAAACAAAAATTTAAAATCAATCCGCCTTACTACAAAACAAGTTTTTAGTTTAAACATAGTTCTGTCGCCATCTATAATATTGAATGACAGATTTGTAAGAAAGTGACAAAACATAGTTTATTTAACTAAACACCATTTTGTGGTAAGGACGTATGTCTTTTGTAATACATAACACAAAGTTGCCATTGAAGTTTGTAAACTTTTGTCATTGTTACAAATATTTATTGTTTATTTTTATGACAATATTTTGTGCAAGGTTATGTTTGCTGTTCTTATTGTTAACTGGGGCCAATAGAATCCGCCACACCCTTTCATTGTACCGGCTTCCTTAGAATATAATTACGCTTCGATACGTGCGAGATGGCTAGAATGTTCATGTTGTACTTACTAATAGAACTTTCTGTCAAGCAGTGTAGTTTTGTGGTCTCATTACATACATTTGATCGTTGTAGATGTATATCAATATAAAATAAATATATTTTTGTATGAAGTACCAAATGTTGATTTTAGGTTAGATAATGTGTTTCGCTCGAGCACACTTCTATAATGTTATACATTGACTTTACAATTTAGTTAGTATAAATATAATGTAGTTATGATGTATATTAAAATGTATATTGTATTTTTTTTTTGTTAATTTAATCCTATTTTCCAATATAAGTGTAAATTAAGTGGGACACTTTGTTTTATTTAAAATAACATAACTCATTTGGTTTCACATTTTTAAGAACCTAAAAAATTAAATTTTGTACAACACGATAACTTATTATTATTCCGTCCATTTACATTGCTTGCATATTTCCTCCCGAGTTGAAAAACAAAATGGACAATAAATTTACCACTCGTTTTTATTGTTTAGTTAAAAATATGTGGAAATAATAAAAGAGTAGGTAAGTCAATGATATGAGGTAAGTACAGTATTTTATTATTTTGTAACTTGGCTAAATATAAACCTATATATTTATATTATTTAGTATTTTCCAAATATGTAACTCAAAAATTAAATTAAAAAATGATTCTTCTCCAAAATTAAATGTTCATTATTATATTTGTTACCTACTTAGGTACTTAGTTTTTTATGTAGAAAAAGGAACTTCTAAACAAAATATGACGTCGCTTCGTCAGTATTATTTCGATATGACTGTTCACCAACTCGCCTTCAGTAGAGCGTAGTATTTTCCTGTTGCTCACCTGCTGACAAATCGTTTCGAAGCCTTAATTCTGGACAGACAGAGAACGGTCAATATTATGCTTCAGTGTCGTGATCGTGTGTAAATAATATAATACCTCTTTTAAAAAATAATTGAACATTGTTTTCGGTTCCTCAGAAAAAGGAAAGAAAAAAAAATTAATGTAGCTGAAACTTATGAATTTTCTATTTTTGAGTTATGTTATCCTAGACATCTATCACAGATCCTAGTGTATTTAGTCACGCTGTACGTGCATCCCGTAGGAAGTGCGTTTTAGCTTTATTTTTAACTTGACTTTCCGCACCCTGTTCCTCCCGTGGATATATTCGAACAATATAAAATATAGCCTATGTCACTGAGGGATAAAAGTTTCATCAGAATACATTCAGCCGTTTCGGCGCTCATTCTGTATAAACAATGGAACATACAGACAGACAACAGACAACAACTAACACTCTCCCCTATTATCAATACTAAACTGTATATTGAAGTAGAAAATAGCCTTCCGTACATATAATTATCACGTATAATATAATATGTGATATATTAGGTATATCATATGGTCCTGGGGTAGAGCGAGAGGAGTGGGAGTGGGAAAGGGCGCTAAAATCCGATCATCAACCGGGAGCGATAAATAAATTGATTTTTGCTGTCGGGGTCACACACGGAGATGCGCAACGGGCAGCATGTTTGCATTTTATTACCACAACTGAATTATAGTTGATTCGAACATGTCGACCAAAGGACACCTCGCTTTACCCTGATAAAGGGCTAGGGCCGTCGCTGTATGGATGTTATGATGAATATAAAAGAAGCGAAAGAGGTATGTCAGGATTGTAACAAGTGACATTCGATTGTATCTGCCTACCCCTCTTGGCATAAAAGGCGTGATGATAGATAGATAGTACTAATATATAAGTTCAACTACTCTCCAACAGATGTCCTTCATTATTATACTCGCGTTGTAATGTAAGTACTATTATTTGATTTGACAACTTCTACCGTCACGGCTTTTTTTTCTTTAATTGAACTGGCCTTTCATGAAACTTACAAATTTTTGCAAAGAAAAACAAAGTAGGTACCTAACTAGGCAATTTTAGTTTCAGACAACAATTTAAGAGCTGAAGCCAAATATTGTAGTCGAGCGGGATAGTATCGTTATTCTGAGATAGGTTACGCGTACGGGCGTGCAGGGCGTGCACCGCACAAGGGCGGCAAAAACAGATATCGAAACGAAAAATTCTCACAATTTTATGTCTTATATATTTTTATCATTTCATAACGATATCTATTGGTCAGTTTATTTATGAGAAACAATAACTAGGGTAAAACCAAGACGTCTCAAAATTCAGAAGACGCTTGGTTTTGACCTACGCCGTCTGCGCCTAGAGGTAGAGGAGAGGGGATAACGCGTCTCACACTTCGGAGACGCTTGGTTTTGGCATACGCGCTATGGGATAACGCGTTGGCATGAGGCAAGATCAAGTATTCGGGTAATCGGGTATTTGCACGCGGGCGCTGAAACAGTTAGCGGCGGGCCTGAAGGTTAGGTGCCACACAGTTCCGGTGACAGCGTCGCTTGTTTTTAGCAAGGAATCTGAGTGCTGTCCTCGATCACAGACATTGGCAGAAACATATTATGTGCTCTGGAAACTAACAAGAGCCATACATGTATACAGAGAGGAACAATAATCTTTCTCACCGACCACTCCTTTTCACAAGTAAAAAATTTGTTGAAACTTGACATATGGCAAATCATCGTTTGCACTGATGGAGCCATAATAAAAAAAGAAGATGAAGTAATATGTATACCGGATTCTACGTCATGTCATGGCGACCGACGCACCCATTCCGGCGTGACATGATGGGGAATCCGGTTTAATCCCGCCCGCGCTGTGATAGTTGTAATTAGTTTGTGATTAATAGTCTAACTAACGGGGAGATCTATTGTATGAAGACCCCGACAATAATTCGCCCGTCGTTGATACTTTGCAGTTCGATAAAGTCGAGTATGTAGATTACGAATGTCGAAGAATCCAAAACTTTTTTTTTTCGGAAGAGGGTTATTTTCATCCCTAAAGTTTTAAATTGCCTATATCTCCCGATAGAGAAGTCCTACGGCCAAAAATCCTTCCCAACATATCATTGTCTGTTATTGAAGTACAAGTATGTTAAGAAATCCCTGACTTTTTCCTTTCAGGGGGCCCGCTATATACACAGAAAAAATTTGTATGGCGTTGGTCGATGATACTTTGCACTTCGATAAAGTCGAGTATGTAGATTACGAATGTCGAAGAATCCATAACTTTTTTTTTCGGAAGCTAGCTATTTTCATCCCTAAAGTTTTCAATTGCCTATATCTCCTGATGGAGAAGTCCTACGTCCAAAGTTTCTTCCCTACATATCATTGTCTGTTATTGAAGTACAAGCATGTAAAGAAATCCCGAACTTTTTCCTTTCAGGGGGCCCGATATACATAAAGAAAAATTTTGTATGGAGTTGGACCACATACTTGTCAAAGATGATTTAAATGAGATTTGATAGATCTCAACATAAGTATCATTTTTCATTATGGAGTCAAAAAAAATCATCCAGTAAAAAAAAAGTTTCACGTATTTAAAAGGGAGTAATTTTTTTTTTAATTGCTAAGGTATAAAATTACAGTAACTGCGGTAGAATCTTTGATAGTACATATGTATTCTATTACAAACGTTGAATAACATTGTCATAAAACCAAATATTTTTAAAATCCGTCTCAGGGTTCTCGAAATAGACATTTCTATTTTTCACCTTTTCATTGATAATATTTCAAATGGACTAGTTTACTATTTTTAATGTTTGAAAATATAAATTATGGCAAAATAAAACAAATTGTTCAGGAGAAATTGAGATATTTTTTATTTAATTACAAAATTTTAAAGATGTGCTTTGATTAAATTAATTTAATTTTCATATGTTTTGAATATATTTAATTTAACTTTGAACTTAATTTTGAGCACAATGAAATGTATTGTGTTTTTTTGAGTCAAATCTGATTTAAAACTAGATTTTCTGGAAATGTGGTGCAAGCCGCCCTAAATAACTTTCTTTCTAAACTAATCTTTGGTTCAAGAGAAAGAGAAGTGGAAACATGTCATTTTCATAATCCGTCCCAGGGTTCTTAATATTCAGTTTTTGATATTTTCGTTAATATTTCAAATGGACAAGTTTACAATTTTTTATTATTGAAAATATAAATTAGTGCAAAATAAAACAAAGTGTTGAAGAAAAATTAATATATCTCAGAAAAAGACGAAGTCTTTAAAAATGTACTTTGAGTAAATAAATTTAATTTTAATTGTTTTCAAGATATTTTGAAGATATTCGCAATTTCAATTGCTAACTTTGAACTTAATTTTGCGCGCCATGAAATGTATCTATAACTATAACTAGATTGCAAGCCGACCTTTAGTAATTTATTACTTTCTTTCTAAAATAATCTAAGTATTGTTTAGATCAACACATGACAAGTGGAAACCCCATCGTTAGCAAAAATTATTATTTTCGGTTAAGTACTTAGATTTTGAACATTGGAATTATTGAGACTATTTTATTTATTTATTTATGTTATACACAATTTACTATAAAATAACTTATTAAATTTTATGATACCTACCTTATTTTCGGGTCTCCTACATTTTCTCTATAATGTTTTGATATAATTTTAGAATTTATAAGTACATAAGATATAAAATTACGTTCTATAATTATTCATTTGCTATAATTTTTTTTAAACCTAAAATCGATTACTGTAATTTTCAAAATCACTACTATCAAAATAATTATATAAAATTATATTCTATAATTATTAATTTGCTATAATTTTTTATAAACCTAAAATCGATTTCTGTAATTTTCAAAATCACTATTATCAAAATATCAATGATCTATCAATTAATTTTATTTAATTATAATATATATTTACATAAATTATTTTTTGTACATAATCATATTATATAAAAAAACTTAAAATATATATATATATATATATATATATATAATTAATTTGCTATAATTTTCGTTTTATCTAAAATTGTTTTCTTTAATTTTGAAGATATCTAAATTATCAAACATAAATAATCTAATGATTAGTTTGCTATATTTTTACAAATTAGGGGAATAGGAATCGAAAATTACTGCAACAGGTTAAGATTAACAAAAACTACTGTAAATTTTAATAGTAGTACTTATTTAAATTGATTTAATTATAGATAATTATTTTTTATGCTTATGTATTTGTAAATGTAAATAGAATGAAGTTATACTTTTAAAATATAGTGAGTACAATTATTTTAATAATCCATTAGAGCAACTGATAGTATATATAGATATAGATAGTATATATTAATAATTTTTTAGAAAATTAATTTATATATTTAGAAAATTATAATAACTGCATAATAATAAAATAGAAAGTAGCCCTTAGTGCAATTGCAACTAGAGATTATAGAAATTATAAGACTTAAATTTATATATTTTCAAAATTATAGTAACAGCAATCCACAACATTTCAAAATTTTAACACCCTAATTTTATTAGCTTATATGAAAGTAGGTGAAAAATTAAGGTACCCGTATTTTTGGCTTTTCTAAAATTTTAACTTTAACACTCTTAAATTAATTTTTAAATATTGCATTTTTAGAAAAAGCCGATAACGGCTAAAAGTATCAGGTGTCTATGCGTATTCTGTATTAAAAAAAAAGAAATGCATGAGCTGCGTGCGTTCATTCGTTTCATTCGTTCAATAGTTCGTTCATGGTTCTTTTGTTTCATTCATTATTGTTTATTTTTGAGTTTATTAATTTAAAATTAAATAAATTCACTTTCATCAACAAAGATGGGTAGAGAAGCACGTAAATTAAATTCCCTTGTATCTATTCTATTCTATTTTTTCGTGTTATGGCTCCATCAGTAGTCCCCTTGTATCCTGTTTTGTTTTTACAACTACAACTAATACTTTTTAATGCCAGTTTCCCTTGAAGGCAGAGAGTATAGTAGCTTTGAGCGGTACTCGTTACAGAGTGTAGTTTTTTCAAAATATCTCTTAAACCACTGAATAAAAAAATAATTAAATATGTGTATCGTGTTAAGCAAAGGAAGATCTCCAAACGGATTTTTAATTTTGGTACTTAACGAAAAATGAAATGTTGTGAATTATAGAAAAGTAGCAATTAGTGCAATTGAAAATAGGCATTATAAAAATTATAGGACTTAAAATTATAGATTTTGAAAATTATAGGAACTGCAATTATAGAAAACAATGCATTATAGGAATTAATATTATAGATTTAAAAAATTAGATCAAACATTTATAGATTTTTAAAATAACAGAATCTAAATTTATAGAAAATGAATATTTATAGCAACTAAAGTTATAGCTTCTGAAATTATATATTTTAGAGAATTTGAGAGGATACCATTTTTTTCATTAGTAATTGAGGTATGGCCAGGCGTCCTTCACTGTTTGGGTAAATATTTTTTGTGTTGGCTGTACAGTTTAGAACGGTCTGCTACAAGATTCGTATAGGACAAAAATCATGAGGTGGCTCCTCAGTTGGGTAGTTTTTCAGAAATTTAGTAATTTACCTCTGTTTACTGTAAATTGTATATATTAGAGAAAAGCTTTAGCAATGGTTGTTATTGACACGAAGTTGTTGAAGTTAATTAATTTGGCACCGTCTCCAAAATCTACAACGAAATACAATTATTTCTTACTTTTTAGTGCAAAATTTTTGTCAGTATACTTATTATTTGTATTTATATATTTTTTTATTTTTGCACTTAAATTTTACTTTAGAATCTGATAAAAATCCTAAAGAATCTAGCTATCATTTCACATATAATTTTTAATGATGTATCTGTGTCCGGAATAAAAATTCTCCATGTAAAGTTTTAATTTGCTATTTTTTTCCTGATAGTAGACGTTATTTGAAGAAACAAATTTCACATTTTTTTCATTTATTTCTTTTTGCTATTCATCATAGTATTTTAATCCAGCCGGGTTCAGCTCCCGAAACCGTGTTACGGTTCCAGGGTACCCAGCGGAAGACCAAGTCTCCCTCGTTTAGCCTATCCTGCCTATCAATATTAAAACAAATAAACGTCATTTGCTACAGGATTGCCTGACTAAATAATATTTTTCGGCTTGCACCAATGCTTGCACCTCATTTCTATTAAATCTAGTTTTAGATCAGACAGATGTAACACAAAAAAACACAAATTAACACAATACATTTCATGGCGCGCAAAATTAAGTTCAAAGTTAGCAATTGAAATTGCGGATATCTTCAAAATATCTTGAAAACAATTGAAAATTAAATTTATTTACTCAAAGCACATTTTTAAAGACTTCGTCGTTTTCTGAGATATATTAATTTTTTTTTCAACACTTTGTTTTATTTTGCCCTAATTTATATTTTCAATAATAAAAAGTTGTAAACTTGTCCATTTGAAATATTAACGAAAATATCAAGAACTGAATATTAAGAACCCTGGGACGGATTATGAAAATGACATGTTTCCACTTCTCTTTCTCTTGAACCAAAGATTAGTTTAGAAAGAAAGTTATTTAGGGCGGCTTGCACCACATTTCCAGAAAATCTAGTTTTAAATCAGATTTGACTCAAAAAAACACAATACATTTCATTGTGCTCAAAATTAAGTTCAAAGTTAAATTAAATATATTCAAAACATATGAAAATTAAATTAATTTAATCAAAGCACATCTTTAAAATTTTGTAATTAAATAAAAAATATCTCAATTTCTCCTGAACAATTTGTTTTATTTTGCCATAATTTATATTTTCAAACATTAAAAATAGTAAACTAGTCCATTTGAAATATTATCAATGAAAAGGTGAAAAATAGAAATGTCTATATCGAGAACCCTGAGACGGATTTTAAAAATATTTGGTTTTATGACAATGTTATTCAACGTTTGTAATAGATTACATAGGTACTGTCAAAGATTCTACCGCAGTTACTGTAATTTTATACCTTAGCAATTTAAAAAAAAAATTACTCCCTTTTAAATACGTGTAACTTTTTTTTTACTGGATGATTTTTTTTGACTCCATAATGAAAAATGATACTTATGTTGAGATCTATCAAATCTCATTTAAATCATCTGTGACAAGTATGTGGTCCAACTCCATACAAACTTTTTCTTTATGTATATCGGGCCCCCTGAAAGGAAAAAGTTCGGGATTTCTTTACATGCTTGTACTTCAATAACAGACAATGATATGTAGGGAAGAAACTTTGGACGTAGGACTTCTCCATCAGGAGATATAGGCAATTGAAAACTTTAGGGATGAAAATAACCAGCTTCCGAAAAAAAAAAGTTTTGGATTCTTCGACATTCGTAATCTACATACTCGACTTTATCGAAGTGCAAAGTATCATCGACCAAAGCCATACAATTTTTTTCTGTGTTTTTCTGTGTATATAGCGGGCCCCCTGAAAGGAAAAAGTCCGGGATTTCTTTACATACTTGTACTTCAATAACAGACAATGATATGTTGGGAAGGATTTTTGGCCGTAGGACTTCTCTATCGGGAGATATAGGCAATTTAAAACTTTAGGGATGAAAATAACCCTCTTCCGAAAAAAAAAAGTTTTGGATTCTTCGACATTCGTAATCTACATACTCGACTTTATCGAACTGCAAAGTATCAACGACGGGCGAATTATTGTCGGGGTCAACTTCCCCGTTGATCGGGCTATAAAGACGTCACAGTTGGCGGGATCAACAGACAGGCTAATACTTAACATTGCCAAATCATCGATTAACATTGGTGGAGCCACAATAAAATAAGAAGAAGAATATGTACCTACTTATAGGTAGGTACCAAGTGTATATTCCTTGTATGTCAGTATACATTTTTTTTGTACATCTTTTATTGTTCGTCTGATACTATTTTATATCGTTTGAAACCATAGAGTACCTAACTAAATCATTATTATCACTACGTTTTCGTAACTGTGGCATTACGGTAGTTCCAATATTCACTATTATAACTTTGTGGCACTGTAGGTCCTATCTCTCATATTCCTATCTCTTCTAGGAAAGTAGGCTTCCATTGTATAGAGTCCATAGACTTTATATAGTTTAGAATAGACAGATATACTTACACTCAATTTTGTTATACCTATACATAAACAAAGGACCGCAGCCGATGATGGAAGAAAATAATTGAGGAGAAACTGATGATGTGAGGTCACCATCCTCAGCAATGAGGATAAACAAATCAAGTTCCAAACTGTATGTATATATTACGTATATATCGTACGCACATATATAGGCATAACGTAGTTATCATAATAGGTACACACACAATAAAGAGACAGCATTCACCCGGCCCGCAACTCTGTTCGCGTGGATGCGAACAAAGCTGATAACATAATCAATTTATCTAGGTAATTCACACCACACCACATGTGGTTTCCGTTAGGTATGTTGTCATCTGCTTTGGGCTTTGAGTTTTTCCCACCGTCTTTAGATCGGACTCTGGGATTTATGAAAATAATTTCAATCAAAAAATTATATCATTCTTGGTTTGGTAATAAAAAAAATTATATGTAAAATCTACCTACCTAATCTACTAAAACGCATTGTGTCAATCCAAACGCACTCGATCGAATCTATAAAAGTTGATTTTTTGCAGTCGGATAATTAACGATGTCGCATTTCCGGGTTTCCTAATTTGACTAAAAAACCTTTGATAGCGATCTCTACCCACAATTTCTAGATTATTTAACTTTATTAACAACTGTTAAAAATGCTTATTTTATTTACATATCTACCTATATAAACTTAATACTTGTGAAATATGTGAAATCTTTGACTAAACTTTCAGAAATTGGGCGTTAGAAACGAAACCGCTATCAAAAGTAATGTCATGCTTTCCGTAGGTTTCAAGATATAGATATGTAGTGTAGACTTACAAAGTAAGTATAGTATTTCAACGTAGTCGTAACTATTACATAGCACAGTCACCCGGTCAGAGGCGAGTGCGCCCCTGTTATTGATTACTTTCCCGTCGGAGCTGTACTCTAGGTAGGTACATATGTAAGTACCTATAAGTAAGTTACACAGCTCGTACACGCGTCATATTCGTGTCTAACTTACTACCGCCTGATGGAAGACACAATACAACGCTACTTTGTTATGAAGAGAGATTCCCAAACTTATGTATAGGTAGGTAGGTACTATTTTTAGATCGAAAATCAGTCACCCAGTAGACATGCCATTTCGTATCAATAGGGTCAATTATTATTTAAGGTATCTACTAAATAAATATAAAAAAGTAACATTGCAATTTTCTGTTCATTTGACCAGAAAAGACTGACCATTAGGATAGTAATGTTACCTTAGGTTACGTTGGTATCGGCGAGACAGAGCTCTAGAAAAAAAGTTAATTGTGTGGTGTCTAAATCTGAAAGAAGATCTAGGACGTCTAATTTACGGGAACATATACCTATATCATTATTATGATTGCATTTTAGCATAATCTCCATATAAATTAAAAGCTGTTGTCACAACAAAACGTCAGGAAAATAGAGTGGTACGGGAAGTACCTACCCTACACACAATCGCCGAGCATAATAATATTATGAAAGGTAGGTAGGTAAGTTTGATGAACAGGCCTGGATTTACACTAGGGGCCACAGGGGCCAGTGCCCAGGGCGGCAAATTTCCAGAGGCGGCAAAATTCGGAGAGAGAAATAAATAAATTGTTTTTAGCGTTGTCGAAAATGCTTTAAAAAGTGTGATTGTATTGAGAACATTTACACATTTAACGTTTATTTATCCCATTTATAAAAAAAAATGATTCATATTTATGTACCTACTTATTTAAAAATATTATGTAGGATTTAAGTAATTTTTCACGGTGCCCCAGGGCGGCACTAAGGGTAAATCCGGCACAGGATGATGAATATAAAAAAAGGGAAAGAGGCATGTCAGGATCGAAGCAAATAGCATTCGATTGTCTCTGCCTAACCCTCTAGGGATACTTACGTTTGCTAGCTTTTCACTGCGTTTATATTAAATATTGGCAGAGTCATTCGTGTTGTGCCAATTAATGTCCACGTAGGTACATGAAAACTATACCTACCCTACCTCCTATAAGTTATAGGTACCTACCTACACAGGGAGGGTAGGGTAAGAATAGACTGAGATACGTAGAATTTAGACGCTTTCGTATTTAAAACTAACAAAAGCAATACGACTCCCACGTATTGGATTAATTGATTTCTTCTCAAATGTGTGTAGGTAGAGGTGCCGTGCCTATCTACATTCTACATCATGCCGCTCACTGATAACCTCACTGAAAGACTGAAACATATAATACTTTATCTGTACGTAGGTAGGTATAAGCTGTTTCATTAAATAATGGGATTGGAAATGGCGGCTCTCGACAGCTGTAGGTACAATCAGTAAACAAATATTTTATTTTTATAAAGGGTGTGGGCGAGAAGCAATTCACTAATGCAATCTTTTGAAACAAAAAAACCTAATAGAAATCGGTTCTGCCATTTTAGAGCTATAATGCCTCATGCAAAACAAAAGTTTTTTAATACCGATGTAGGTATGTTCGAGTTCATATAATTCCGAATAATTATAAGTTGGGTGGGTTAAAAATCAACTTCGCAATCTTCAAAATAAATAAATTGAATCAAACGTTTTTTTGCTGTCCTGATAGCGAATATAGACGGCAATATTTTGTAAGCGAGATGCAAATAATATATAAGAGTCTTAAATTATAATTCCATTCTTTATTGAATCAAGTAAGTACTAGGTAGGTACTCTATTAAATCTGTGTAGGTCATTGATTTCAGTTTGGATCAAGATGAGTCGATGTGTCCACTAACTCACAATACCTAAGTAACTGACCTTTCCCACCTCTTTTCCACCCTCTTGAAGTGGGTGTTGTGTCCACAAACTGTGCAATACTAAAAATGTAAGTATAAAATATTTTTTCCATAACCGCTATTTGAGCTTTAGATTGGAGTGTATTTATGCAATATATATCTTTTTTAATATACATAATGTATTTAATTTAAATTTAAGCCACAAGAAAATATTTAGAATAAAATATCGATTTAGGACATCGATCCATCTATTTTTTAATCATAGACAAGCAAGATCTATACATCCGTTAATTTTGTCTATAGTAGTCAGCTGTCATTTGACATTTGTTTGACATTTTGTTTTCAATTTCCATTTGTGCATTTGAATTTTTCGGGAAAATAAGATGCCGCACTTTGTTGTTGCAAATCTTAGTGTTAATGTTTATTTTGTGTTGCAATATCAATTGCGGACTAACAAATTGCCTTGTCGAAAAGAAAAATACAATAAGTTGGTGTGTTAAAAATAATTAGGTAACGTAGTGCAGATTTTATTTTCGACTCGTTAAAAATAGCAATGATTTCTACTGCGTCTTTTAACCTCCAGGACTATGAAAAGGGTACGTTATTTCAGTGCTTTTAACATTACAATTCCATTGTTCAATACTGTTTAAGTTGTGTTCGAATAATGTTATTGTTTTGCAGTTCGAGAGAAATACCGCTTCTTTTTGGATATAGAAGATATTGAATTGGCTACAAAGTTGAGGGATAGAATTAAAGCAGTTGGTTTGGTAAGTAAATTGTATTTGCCGCGCACTGAGCAATACTATACATTACAAAATAATACAAAACAAACATTATTATATTACTGTGTATATTTTAGTACACGTGAATTTTTTCAATAACTCTACAAACTTCGATTCTTTTGTTTTTATACGACTAATACTCGTTTTCATTACCTTCGTAATTTATCAAGGTTATATGCGTTACGACATGAACATAACACAAATTGGTTTTTATTAAAATCTTTATTAATTTATTTATATATATATATATAAATTATAGTACCTTTAATATGTTTTGATTAGCAGATTAGCGCAAGTTATAAAAGTGAGAGTAACGGTTATATAGAAGCTTTGAAAAATAAGATTTTCATGAAAAGATTATTGTCTTTTGAATAAAATATGCGCGGATTGGAACGCAAAAGTCAACAACGGACCAATAGCGAGCCGTCATCTCCAAGGCGACGACAGCGCCTCTCGTGACCAAAACAATAACTAAAAGCGAATATCTCCATCTTGTGTGACAGATTTGTGTTTGTTGTTTGTTGGCTAAATTAAATAGCAAATGAAGGTAAACGGGGATAAAAAGTATTTCAAAGAACTCCTACTTTACAAACGCAGCGGCAGGCCATACTGCGGTGTCAGAATTAGTGGAGCATTTGAGTGTGCGGACTCTATTTAGTGCGGTGACAGAGCGCCGAGCAGAGTTATTAAGATATAGTTAGTTATTGTGATAAGGCGACACGGAGGGAACTTTTGCTGTTCAGTGTGAGTATATTTGATGATGTACGGGCACGCGTCCGCCCGATTCAGGGACGCGTCGCGTCGCGGGGAGCGGCGAATGTACGGCCGCGGTCGGCGCACACAAGCCGAGTAGCAAGTAGTAGCCATAATTTGGGTCAGGCGAGTGTCCGCACACCGCGCGCGCCGGCACACAGACGGCCTCCGAACCGTTCTAACTGCACTTCCATAAACTTTATTTAAACATTGCATTTTTCTTTCAGTTACGCGTGTATGATTTTAATTTTTGACAGTTGATATTGCTTATTTGGGGTAAATCGAGTTGATCCTTAATTGTATTGGATAAGGGTGTATTTTCGATTGCACGGGGCGGACGGTTGTTATTTTTTTAGTGGAGTGTTTGGCGCGCTTGTTCGTTGTCGAGCGCCGACCGCCGTCCCCGGCATAGCTCGCCCGCTCGCCGCATTTCAAGGAAATCTCGATTAGTTGCGAGTAACGCCCGTCGATTATATGTCGCGTTCCCTCGTCACTCCCATTGTGCTTCCTATATGGTCTGTCACTCATGTAACTGATTTGGGAGCAGCTTTACTCTGTGCAGGGAAACTAGTTCTTATTGTTGTAGAAATAAAAGTCAAATTTGTTAAACTGAGTTGTAACAACATTTAAATAGCTGTTTAGGCATCAATAGTGTTATTTATTAAAAAATAAATATAATATAGTTTTTATTACATCATCATAACTTCCAAGTATAAAATTGACTTTAGAGTGTTTACTGCAGGAGTCAATAGCCAACCTACCTACCTAACCTAATACCAATATTTTAGCAATGGAAACATTTCATGTATTTAAAAATATATTTTCGGCAGCCAGATTGCAAGAAAAGTTAATGAAGACGGGAATTGAGCTTAGTATTCTAAAATGGTAATCTGTGAACATTATGAAACAATGTCTTGTGCAGAACATATTTGTTATGTTAATGTCAAACATACATACACTCGGGTCACTCTAAATGATATCTCTATATAATATACTTGGTTCAACATGATAGGTGGTAAATAAGTTCATAAAACTATTTGTATTTTGTTATTTTTTATTAATTGTATAAAGGGATTAACAGCCTGTAAAATGATTTTTATAATTAATCTTTGGTTTATTCAATAAAAGTATCTACATAGCACAAGGGTGCCTGTTAGAGATCTGCCTTCAGTTTCGAACTCTTCAGAGATTCTAATATAAGATTTAAATATTTGAATCTCTGTCTAAAATTTTATTTAGAAAATTACAGTTTGTGTGAAGTTAGTCTTCATTTGTTGAAAGTCTCTATATTTCATAATATCTATCTATTCTATAAAAGTATTCCAAGAAGAGTAGGCAGAGACAATTGAATGCAATTTGTTATGATCCTGACATAACCTTTCATATATGCTCAGTGATTTTTGATATATTTCCAGGCAATATAGTAGTTAAACCCACTTTCACTGCTTCCAAATGCATCTTTTGTCACTCTATCTTGATGCCAGTAAATAGTTTAAAGAAAATACCAAGATTTCATTTATGATAAGACTAGTTTTCCAACCTGGCTTCAACTGTTTTAATTTTTGTTATGTGACTGACAGTAAAAATTGATGTCAAAGGATAAAAATTGATGTCAAAGTATTTCCGGGTTTAAAACTATTTCTGTCCAAAATACAAACACACTTCTACACAATATTATTTAGGATTATTTGACATCAAATAATTAGAGATAAATATTACAATAGGTATTATTGTGTATGTTTTCTGTACCAAATATAAAAGTAGCAGAACTATTGGTACCCTAGGGCCATAATGAGGTTAAAAAAATATTTAAAGACAACAAAAGTTATAAAATTTATTTGAAATTGTAAATATTTAAACTTCTGTTGAAGTGACATGAAATAAAATGAACAATAATCATTTTTGTTATATTGTCAGCAGACCTCATTATTTATGCTGCTATTAAAAATGTCATTCACATTGCAAGCAAAATTTAAAATATAATGGAAAGTTAAATCGCAGTGACCCCAATTTTTTTAAATCTATTGTAACTTTATTACAATGCAATAAGGTTGCTTGTCCAAAAACAAATTTATTTTCATATAAATGATATTGATTTTATCTCCAAGGGCCATATTCTAATTTGGACCTCTTTCAAGGGTTGTTCATTTAGGGTTGATCCCCATACATACATACATACATTCCTTTACTGATACAATTTGTCAGTCTCAAAAAAGGGAAGATAAATTAACAATATTACAGCTGCCCGAGCATGACGCGCGCGAATTTTGTCTACAGCAAGAAGAGACACAAAAAATGAGAGACCAATGAGGACCAAGTGTCGCGTCACAGTTACTAAAGTATAGATAGTTTTCTCTAGTCCGTCATGCTAGCCATGCAGGAAAAAGTAGGCTTATTTCTCTATAATTTCTAAATGGTATTTTCCCCCTGCAGGAGGTGGAGGCCCAGTTGGGTCCTCGCGTGAGCCACGTGGTCCGCGGGCAGGCCCGTGCGGCGGCTGCGCCATGTCCGCCGGCTAATGTGCGACGAACCCGCGCGGATGCCATGCTGCAGCGACTGTCGCTCGGCTCGCCGGCTGTCTCGCTCGCTACCTCCGGGGGACATTGTCGCACTCTCACTGTACATCAGGTGGGTACAGACGACGGTATTTACTGCATATTCGCTACAGATTTAAAGACATCTTTTTATATCTAAATAAACTTAGAAAAAAGTCTCAGCAAGAAAAGAGACACAATAGCATAACAATCTAAACAAACATGTTGGGCGCCAACTGTAAAAGATCTTCCAAGTTAGGCCGGATTAACTTTAATTTAATTTAAAAACTAATTCAATTTAATAATACTAGTATAATTTTGTTGCAGGCTTATACAATATTAGAAAAAATTGAAAACTACGTAAAGAGCGCCATAAAGAAGGTTCACATACAACTGTTCAAAAAACCATTTATTAAAGTCGAGTTTTTAGACAAGTAAGTACATATTTTTGTTTAGTTAGCTAGACTTTAAAGGTTTAGAGTTGATTTTTTAAATGAAAGTGAAAGTGGTTGTGTTAGGGTTACGAATTGAAGAATCCTTAGATCCTGATTAATTACATGTGGAACATATTATACATACTAATATTATATATGCAATAGGGTGTTTGTTTGTCCATCCTTCTTTCAAGCCACAACAGAGTTGCATAGGAATTCCTTTGGAATACATTTTTAACTGGCGGAGCCGGGTCTAAAGCTAGTTCTGCCATAGTCTCTTTACAGAAATTATGTAAATAAAATGTCTATAAATTGTTTCAGGTTATGTAGGCCCTTATTTGAAGAGTTTGATGAGCTTCCATTTTTCACATACGAGAGCACGGTTCGGCCGCCTTTAAATAAGAATAATAAACCTGAAGATACTAAAGAAATGTGAGTACTATATATTATATAGTTATATATCTACCCCACTCTTAATTATCTAATTATGTATAGTCTGAAACAAAGTGAGTCTTATGTATGCAATTCAACTCATTGGCTGCACTAAGGTTGGAAAAAATCGTGATATTTAGTTTTAATCAAATCCCTTTTATACTGTACCATATAGGTTTTCCACTTGTTTTGAGACAACTAATATATTAAAATGATGTTCCAGCATGACTAGAAAAAGTCGACCCAGAATCAAGGAGCGCGACGACAAGGACACCAAGAGCGGTTACTGCGAGGTTTGTAACGTGGACTACACGGACCTCGCGCAACATCGGAAATCTCTCCACCATCTAGCGTTCGTGAGGAACGACAACAATTACTTGTCTCTGGACAACCTCATAGCCTCGGGCGCCGACGTCGCGACCTTCCTCGAGAGAAACGCGCCTATCAACGGCGAACGGAGGTCCCTCAGGAAGTGTAACGGGGACCTTGAAGGGAAAAGACGGTCCGTCAGGTCGCAGAGCCCCGAGTCGCCCGTCAACGGTCACAGTCCGCGGAGACCAAACGGCGGGCTACACAAGACGCGCTGCAGCAAACGGAGCAACGACTCTGATGATAGACAGTACTATAAAGTGGTCGGTGTCAGTACTAAGTTACGGTCGAGCGGCGGATTCGCTAACAAACTGAAAGACTCGCCCGATTGTAACGGAGCTAAACCGCTCGTCGTTAAATTTAGGAAAGTGCGGCGCTCCGAACTCTCTGTACTGAGTGATGAGGCTGAACAGTTCATGTTCCCTAAACGAGCCAGCTCCGCCAGTTCCACTTCTTCCGACGAGGGCGTCATGGGGAACAAAGTCAAGCGCAGTCTTAGAAGCCCGCCTAAGCCCACGGTCTCCTTAGAACGTCGCCGATTGGCCAGACCGCTCGCTCTCAAGGAAGAATCCTCCGAAGATGACAGCTGGCCGGAAAGCAAAAGCAAGAAGAAGAGAAGACCGCCCGTCGTGCGCAGAACACGACCGACACGGAGCATGCCGCTAAACGAGGAAATCGTGCCGGATATTGAGGATGTCTGGAATAACGAGTTGTCATTACCACCTGAAGAGATCCAGGAGGTCAGTCCTTTGAGGGAAGAGGTGCCAGAGGCCGAGAGATGTATGAAATGGGAGGATGGAAGGTTGAAGTACACGCCCGCTGTGGAGCAGTTGGAGTTTGCGTTCGAGTCGGTCCCGTGTAGCGAGCCGTGGTACGACACGTTCAAGCGGCAGGATGACGATAAAGAGGTCGTCCGAAATGTGCAGAGTTACTTTGGTGAGTTAGTATTATATACGTTTTGTTTAGTAGATACATGTTTGGATCTGTTCCGAATTCAGCCCGATTTTTTTAATTCAGTTTTTAAAAACATTGCTATATCCTGTCCTACGCTACTTAACTCAAATTAAACATAGCCTATGTTCATCTGAAATATAGTAGCGGTATTTCTTCAATATTTTTAAGTCCGCAGTAGTTCCCTAGTTTACTTACAAACAAACAGTCTATTCATAATATTAGTACAGATTTTAATTTACAATGAAATCCGCAGCTCTGTACCCGAAGTCCCCCAAGCTGCCGTACGAGATCGGCCACCTCCCGCCGCTGAAGCCCAACTGTTGTCCCCTGAGCGATCTCGTCAAGCGGGACGACAAGGCGCCCGGACCGTCGCGCTGTTACGGCACTCGCGGGAAGAAGAAACTTACAATACGGAAACGGTCCACCGCCTCACTGATCGCTCTAGACTCCCATCCGAGGAAATCTCCCCGGGAACACGCCTCCACACTTGCCATCCTCGGCTCAGCTGGACTGCTAGCCAGTAGGAAGAATGCTGATGATGCTAAATCCACTGCCTCCGAGGATACGGCCAGCGAGATGAGCAACCGAGTTGAACCGCTCGTTTCCGACAGTCTCAGAGAATCCGAGTCGCTGCAGACGTTCCTCAAGGAGGCTTACTCGGACGCGGCCGAGTGCGAAGTACCAGATGACGTGCTGCAGGGCGAGTGCGCGTTGCTAGCCGGCCGCGCGCCCGACTTACTAACACTACTCTCCGAGAGCGACCATTGCCCCATAATCACTGACGAGTTGCGACCGATTAAAAAACCGCCGCGAACTCCCGACCGAGACGAACTAGACAAAATAGAGGACGCCGACGAGTCAACTTCATGTCCGGACAGTCCGCTGCGACTCGACGTCAAAGTATCTCTCCGGTCGGAAGACAAGAAACTCGCAGAGGAGCAGGATAAGTGTCCCTCGGGCCCCCGACGGCGGCGCGGGATACATCAGATCGGGGAGTGGCTGCAGCCCGTAGTGCGAGTGGCACGCGTCGACCCAGCCGTGGCCCGCAGACTCCGTTCGGCCGGCCGGGCCCGGGACCAGCTCAGGTAGCGCCTGATCCGTCTGCTGCAATATATCAGGAGGTTATTGCATTGCTGACTTGTGATTTTGTTTTAAATTGAACGTTGTGTTATAGTGAATGTACGGTTGACTCAAGTGCAGGAACGATGTCGGTGAAATGACATAGTCATATCAGTATCGCTAAATGAATTATTTATCGCGAGTGTGTATTCCTACTGGTTTATTAATATATTTATTAATTGTAATATTGTTTGTTTTGTAAAGCGACATTATTTTGTTTACAATTGTTCAAAATTTATAAAAATCTGTTGCGATTCGCTATTTTTTAAAAGTTATTTTTGTATTTTATAGAAAATGTACATAGTTGGCGTACCTTTATTCGTAAGACTGTTTTGAAAATCATCTTTGTTATCAAAGAAAAATTAAATTCCTATATGTATTGTAAATGAACCAACGTTCTACAATAGCAATATAGGTAGTAGGAGTCTCTAGCAAATGCATTATTTACTGTTAAGACATTCCGTGTTCCATGTTCTGTATGATGGCTTAGTACCATTTTCTAAATGAAGTCCATTTGTTGCTGATAGTATGTAGCTAAATTATGACACAATACTGTAATGTTCTTAATATGTAGCCAAATGATCAGTGAGGTATAGTGCGCGCCATATAAAATGAGCCGGAAAGTATTACGTGATTACACATCGCTCCATACTATTATGGGCGTCCTTCCCACTCCAGCTAATAATCTGGCTCAATTTATTTGACGCGCATCTTTTGAGATATTTCATATCAAATAGTCTGTGCCGGTTGTTCTAGAAACAGTTCATACAAGAATATGTATTGTATATCGTTATTGTACTAAACTAATACTTGACAAAGATGCAATGATTTCTCAAAAAACGGGCCTATTGGTATCGGATCTTTTAAAAAGACTAAAATTTATTACTTATTATTAGAGAAATACTGTTGATCTCCTCGATTTGAAGATGAGTACTTGTAGATAAGGATATGCCGTCGCGTATTTATTATCTTCCCACTAGTTTTGTTGGTATAATATTAGATAGCTCTCAAAGTGCACGTAAGGCTGGCGTTCGCACTGCCTGTTTGCTGGCAAAATGTGGACACTGTTACTGGTAGTTAGGTACCACGCCCCTTCGCTACAGGGTGGGGTCTTAGTTAACTTTGAACTATTTTAACTCTATTTTTTTCTAATAAGTCATACCGTCTCCGGCACCGCTAACAAACACAATCTATAATAAAATGACTTTCTTGTTTATCCAACTGGACTATGGGGAATGAATAAATTCGCCGACGGTATTTTTCGTATTAGTGTAAATATGTGAAGATGTCATGTCCGTGTGTGTGTGAGTCGAGCTTAGTGTATATATTTGATGTAAGTAGGTGATAGCTGTAAGGTATCTCTCGTTTCTCGTTATTACTTTATTTATAAAAAAATGTCACGTAATTTTAAAATAAAACTGTATAAAATATTATTCTACATTTGACTTTTTTTGCAAAATAACCTTTCTGTAGTATGAAGTTTGGGGTGAGCGTGTCGTGCCTATATTAATTAATATATATTAATTAATTATTGGAGAAAAATAAGAAAAAGTCTGGGATTAATATGCGCGAGAACCAAAGTTCGATGACGGCCATGTACCAATTAATACGATATTTAGCTTAAAATTTGAAGAAAAATACGTAGAATAACACCCTAAATTGTCTACTTCGACGGAGAACTGAAAAGCCGATTTCCAAGTTATTTTGCAATAAAAAACAATGACGCGTGTCTCCTGTCGAAGTAGACAATTTAGGGTGTTATTCTACGTATTTTTCTTCAAATTTTAAGCTAAATATCGTATTGTTATAAAGGACCACCACTTTTCCCGTTTTTTTTTGCTCTGGCGCCCTGATTAAATGGCTTTTTTTTATAATTAGCAGCAATAGCCAGCACTACACACAATGAGGTATGAGGACACTAGAATAAAAAAAATCCTCTTCGCTCCATTGGTGTGGGAATGGGGAAGCTAATGAGGACATGATGTTTTCCATTGCTGTAGTAATATAAATAGGCGTTTCTGTGTCTCGAACCAAAAAACTTTTATTAAAACGGTAGGCAGAGATCTTATATTTTGAACATACTTAGTGGAGCTACGAAGTTCCTAATCAGCACTTTATGTTCGTTGCATTATCAAATGTTTAAACCTATGTATTTTCCATTGGTTTTCTCAGTAACAACGCCTAACGGGATGACCTGCACTCAGGTGATGTAGGTGGACGGCTGGGAAACTGAGTCGGGTCATCGTCCTAGATTGCACAATACCTAGGTAGGTGTTATACGGGATAGTGCGAGCGACGATGTAGGCCGACACATATCGATTTTCCACGGCTCACTGAAAAGTTTTCAACTGAGATGTTTAATATGTATGTATGTATAGGGATGAAAAATAGCCTGTCACTCCTTCCCGGTCCTGTGCAAAAAAATCCGTTTAAAGAAGGACTACCTGTTCACCCGTGAGGCCCGTACTAACTAACGTCTCCATGAAAACATAACAGATACTTTCGCATTTACAATACCTATTAGTAGGACTAACATTTAAATAACCATATTTGTATTATTTAAGTTATCTTGGAACTGCAAGGTCTGGCGCATAATTAGCGTATTCTGTTACATTGGTCTCGTAATTATAGCTGGACACCTTGATACTTGTTATCAATTCTTCAATAATAATAAGGGCGCGGAGAGGTATATGGCCAGCGGTGGGTGATCCAGGGAGTAAGTGGAGGCAGGCGTCACCACTGCTAGAGCTAGGACTCTCGCCCCTGGCTTGCGCCTGTCCAGGGTGGAGGTGTTAGACTTTAAATAATATGCTCGGGGGTCAAAGCGTCTAAACAGGGTAGCTACATGTGAAACTGATGCCACACCTCTTGACACCCCTAGCTGCAAGCCTTACAAAGGACAGGGCATTTTGCCTGTAAACTTGGAGTAACATAATAATAATAACATTCCATATTTCTCTTGAATCATAGCTCCATCAGTAGAACTCTTGGATTCATCATCAGAATAAATAAAACAGCAGACATAACCTTTGAACTTTATTTAATCAAATAAAAATCATTTGGTGGATATTGCCAAGACAATTTACAAGTTTTAATTCTGGCAAATAAGCACTGTAGCGGGGTCTTATATTACAAATCAAACTATAATCTACATTTTATTTGTAATATTTTGTACCTACTGCATGCCAACATATTACAATTGGTTCAAAACATCACAAGATTCCTACTTATTTATTTTTAGTTTAAATTATTCATAAATGTCTTCTCTGTCAGCTATATATTGAACTATATCGCAAGGTCTCATGAGCCTCTCTGCTTCATTATCAGAAATTTCAAATCCAAATTCATCTTCTATCGCCATTATGACTTCCACATGATCCAGGGAGTCCAGCCCCAGGTCAGTTATGAAATGTGATTGAGGGGTGAGCTGTAAATATTATATTTACATTAGTAATATTAACAAGTGTTCTTCATTTAGCTGATGGTGATCTGAGGACGTACCTAGCTAGTGGTCAGCTTTATTAAGATATTTTGAGATGGAAATCTTAGTATTATGGTGGACCTAAGATTTTGCAAGACGATGCGGGCCACGCCAGGGCCAGGGTGGGACCATTATATATTTTTTTGTTCATAAAACATGTGGGTAGGTATATAAAACGATTTATATAGGATCAATAAAAAAAGTATGTTAATATGGAAATAAGGCCAGACACATTAAATACTCCAATTATTACAATAATAAATATTCAAATTAGAACATTAGTGAGATAATGAAGCTGTACATAAACCCAGTTTTAAAGTCCAACAAAGGAAAGTGAACTAAAGCAAGTTATCCAAAAGTGTTAAGTATATACCTTTTCCGGGTTTATTTTGTCATAAAGTTGGAGGACTAAAGTCACCCTACACTCAATGAGCTGCAGAGTGAGTGGGGGGCCATGGCCGTATGCTCGGACGCCGGTCGCCTCTTTCTGTAAATTAAATAAACAAATATTTTTGAGATGGTACCTTTTCACCGGGGATCTTGTCGTAAGCGCAGCACACTTTCATAACGCGGTCTTGTATCTGAGCCGGTGTAGAACGCGGGGGTCCCTCGCTGATCCAGCGCCTGGACGTTACCTACACAATCCGTACCCTCAAGTTATGCAATACTTTTCATTTGAGGTTATATCTGACCATTCAATCTATTTGTTTGGAAGCAAAAGTTACTGCGCCGGATTGTTTATAGATAAAAATAATAGCGGCAACGATAAAGAAGAACGAATACACGAAAATATGACAAATTCCTTGCAAAATCTTACCTTGTTTATTAAGAGCGAATTGGAATTATATTTAGTTAAACTGGCGTTCATAGAATAGCCGTTATGTTGTATCGCGACGGCCGATAGCCGGCTCACCGCCGCGCCCCGTATCGTGGGACATTTCTTTAATAATCCACCAAAAGCACTTCGCACAATATTCACGGCAGCCATTTTCAGCTCACAAACTTCAAAAAGCGATCATAAACAAGATAAACATAACATTATCGATTGAGGAGCTAGATTGAGAGGCTAGTGTTGAGGTTGTAGTACAAGCTAGTCGATTATTTAAGGATCATCAGAACACCCGTTTAATGGTATGTTAAAGGTACGATAATATTATGTCCATTGTCCAGTCCCATTATAAGATGGTTGTATAATCAACAATCATAACTACTTACTTCAAATCAATCAAGTAATTTGATATGACTTTTTGATTCACATAACAACATAAAATTGACTTGACTTGTATGCTAAATTTCGGGGTCTGGTTTAGGCATAGGCCATAGTCGGGCTCCCCCTTTCGCCAATTTTTTCCCCTTTGACCAGTTAGTGCGCAGTAATAAGTTACCTTAGATTTCGTTGGTATCGTTTTGTGTCGCGAGACAGAGCTCTAGGAAAATAGTTAATTGTGATGTTTTAAACGGGAAAGGCAATCTAGGGCGTCAAACTTAGTGTTTCCAATCATTAATTATAATTATTATGTTTGTATTTTAACATAATCATCATATAACGTAAAATCCGTTGCGACAATAAAACGACAGAAAAATACAGTGGTACAGGGGCTAGTACTAGACGTTTACCTCCCCCCCCCGCCAAAAGTGGCAGAAAAATTTGTTCGGTGATTCACACCCTTCACGTCTCCTTTGGTAAATACTCAAAGGGTTTAGGCCTTCAATGTTTAACTTTCAGGCAATCAGTTGTGTCGAGGTTGTGCACAGCACTATCACCAGTCAGTAAGTCAGCAGTTACTTACTTGCTCTGTGGGTGGAATTTAGAGCTGGGTCGTTTCGTATTTTACGTGAAACGGAACGTAACCCATTTTATAAATCGACAAACTGCTTCGAAAAGCAGTGCCAAAAGAAACGGCTTTTTATTCATAAGGCGTAAATCGTACATACTACATATTATATTCATTCATTCAAAAAAACCGTTTATTCGACAGTCTGTACCATATCAGTCTAATGTATTTATACACTATACAGCGTCCATATTAAAAGAACAGCAAACCAGTTTCTTTTTCAAAACCGCGTCGTAAATATTTTTGGTAGAATTTTTATTTTTAGCATACATAGGACCCCCCGCTACATCTTTTATTTTGACCAGAATGAGGAAACTTAGAACAATTATTTTAGCCATTTATTGTTTGCATAGAAAGTACTGTCATCGGTAATGAAAAGGAATGCACGGCCCGAGAATGTCCAACACTAGAATGCCGAGCAAATTGCTGGGTCGGTCATTATGCTGTTGGACACACTCGGGCCGTGCATTCCTTCCCTGGCTGGCCCTGTATGGATTCGTCGGTTTGGCCTTCGAGTCGTAACGAAAGATGTCGCGGTTGATAACACGGAACCCCAAAGCATGTGTTATGGGTACATGTATCTAATCTATACTAATATTATAAAGAGGTACAGTTTATAAGATTTGATGTAGGGGTAATCTCTGAAACTATAGAATCGATTTTAAAAATTATTTCATTAATAGGAAGCTGGAACCTCTCACACTTCTCACAGGCACTACACTACACACACAAGCGCAATATGTAAATGGTTGCAAAAATCTGATTCTTGAAACGGTTAGTCAAAAAAAACGACCAGGCTCTATTGTACGTACGTACAGTTGAATCGCCGAAGCAATAAACCTGCTTTTTAAAAAAAACTGATTTTCCTTCTGTCATAAAAGCGTTCGTTCGTTACATGGCAAAAATCTGTTTCTTGAAGCAGTTTGTCAAAAAAACGACCAGCTCTAGGGTGGATCAGTCAATAAAAATCTCAAACGTATGGGTTCTGAGATGTAATTTTATTTAAATAATAATTATTATTCAATATAAACATGGGTAATGCAGACACGAAACTTAACTTTAGGAAAGCTGTAGTCCAACTAACATCAAAGAACCAGGTAAATCACGCTTCCGCCTACCCTTTGATAATTAGATGAAAGTGGTGCAATAATTTTGTTTACTTGATCGATTTCAGCCAATAGAAGCCTCGGAAGACGAATTTTGGGACCAATTTTGGTCGGAAAACGTAACGAATGTGCAGGATGTATTCGCCTTAGTACCAGGGGCCGAAATCCGCGCCTTAAGAGAAGAGTCCCCAAATAACCTGGCTACACTATGTTACAAGGCTGTAGAGAAATTGGTAAAAACTGTGGACAGTAGCTGTCGAACACATAGGGAACAACAAACAGGTAGTGATAATAAATATATATATAATACAAAGAGGGTTTTCCACCTACATACCTCAACAGAGCTGGCCACTTGTTAGGTATAGCCTCAAAAACCTTCGGCTAAAAGAGGAAGACCTTGTCTTCTGCTGGTTACCCTGGGGCCGGCAACCCATAAAGTTTTTTTTATAATAAAATTAACATTGATATAAAACCTCACAAGATTCTTATAAGTACCTATTTCAAAATAGAGTTTGGGAAGTATTGATTAATTATTAAAGTAATGCCAATAAGATGGAAAAAAAGAAATTATATTGGTACCCAATTATATAGCCATGCAATAGGAATAGTGGACTGTCTATCACGCACTTAGTCTTAATGAGAAAAGAAGGATTCTAGTATTCCCTTTGTTTGTACCCAGCAAAATTTTATTTTATATTTGGAATTTAGTTTTTAAGATAATTTTAATACCTAATTCTATATATTATGTAAATAAATAATTAATTTCAAAATTTAATTTTTTTAATTTCATTCCAGTATTAAATTGTGCCCGTCTATTGACCCGAGTGCTGCCATACATGCTTGAAGATCCAGAATGGCAAAACTTCTTTTGGTCATCACTGCCTGCAGCTGCTGAAAATGATTCAGTACCACTGGCACAGTCGCTGATTAATGCCATATGTGTTAGTTGTATTTTACCCTAATAACAATATTACTATTTTTTTTTTTAGTTTTTTTAGTTTAGTTTAGTTTCAATAGCAGGCATGCAAATAGTGAGTTAGGATTTTAAATATTTCAAAAGAATAAAGTCCGCATTAACATTGACATTCCCTTACCAAAACTACACCTACAAAATGGTGTACTTGATGTCAAGATGTTCTCTTTGTTCTAAATTCACATCCTTTGCTCCGCATACTCCTCCCTGATGTCAACCTTACAACATTTTCATACTTCATATTTATGTAAATCTATCTCCATTTGTAGTTCTTAACTTTATGCATGCAAATATTTATTTAAATGTCTGCTTGGATATAATAATTCAGTTTTCCTTGTAAATATAAGCTGTAAATATTATGTCAGTTCATTGTTACGTGGTGATTTTGCTTTTGTTAAAGGGTTCTTCTTGTTGCTATACTTTAAACCTTTTGCACACTGTATAAAATGGTAGAGTTGTATAACTATGTTTAATGTTTGAAAAGTCCTAGCAAATAAAATTATTTTATTTTAATTTAATTTCATTTCATTGTTTGTGTTCTATAATGACTTTCTAAGATAAGTAGTAATAAGATAGTAGAAAAGTAATAAATATTCTAGATTTAAGCCTTATATCAATGTCAGTTTTCCTTTTCCAATTTTGATTTCTTTAACTTTGTGTTTCAGGATTTGCTGTTCTGTCCAGATTTCACAGTAGCGAGCACCAAGAGATCTGGTCCTGTAAGTATACCAGAGGAATCAAGTTTACGTTTTTAGATTAACACTTAAAATAGTATGCCTATATCTGTTATCTGGGCTAGCATGATTGATGTAGACAAAATCTCTCTAGGCCATGCTCATGCTTGCATGGATGATGTTTAATCAAACTGAATTAAATGTTAATTGAACTTAGCATTTGAAGAAAGTGGGGGGCTTTAAGCAAGCTAATTAACATGCAAGTGACAGCTGTCACTCCCATAGCTGATATCTTAGAGCATTTAAATAGATAGGAAACGCCATAGACAACCTCCTATACCTATACTAACTTTAGTGGCCATATGGCCATAATAATTACTTAAATGTTACTTTTCGGAAATTTCAGTTACACAAGTTTTCCAAGTATATTTTTTTTTACATTTACCCAGGAACGAGCGGAGGAGCTGTCGACCCTGGACAGTTGCGAATACATCTGGGCAGCCGGAGTAGGGTTCGCGCGTAGTCCCCCACGGTCCACCCAGCACGAGGCGGCCAGGACGGAGCTGCTGAGACTGTTACTGGTGTGCACCAGCGAGACTATATATAAACCGCCGCCAGCCGCCGCTCACACACATAATAAGTGGATTGCGTGAGTTTACTTTCAATATAAATAAGACTCCAACAACATAAAATTTTATTGTGTCAAGGCGATATAATATGTGCATTAATATGTGCATTAATTTTATTCACCCTAAGAAATTGTTTTACAGATACTTAACTAGCGCTGAGAACAGACATGCGCTGCCACTGTTCACCTCACTGCTAAACACGGTGTGCTCTTACGACCCGGTCGGTCTTGGTCTGCCTTACAACCATCTGCTGTTCTACGACACACTGGAACCTTTGGTGGAGGTGGCGCTCCAAATCCTCATTGTTACCCTGGATCATGACACCAGCAATGGCATGGCTGCAGATACGGATGAGGTGAGTGCTGGGGTATGTGACTATTATAAGGATGTATTTCAAAGCTAAGGGCATTTTCGTTTCGTGATCAAAAAACAGCCGTAATATTGACTTATAGGTTTGGAAAAACTCAATATTTGACAGAAACAATGCTCTACTACGGTATATATTTGACCATTTCAGAACCTCCCCGACAACCTGTTCATCAATTACCTGTCGCGAGTCCACCGCGACGAGGACCTACAGTTAGTACTGCGCGGGGTGGCGCGACTGATGAACAACCCGCTGCTGCAGACCTACCTGCCGAACTCGTGCAGGCGGGTCAGGCTGCATCAGGAGCTACTCGTGCTGTTCTGGAAGATGTGTGACTACAACAAGGTACAACCACATATGTGCAGCCGTTAGGAGGGATTGAGTAATAAACGTCCCAATGATTCAAAATTACAATAGGTATGTAACGTCCCTGTTCGGGCGCCATTTTAGGTGACTGTTGGTAAAATTAGTAGACTTGATACGCGGAGACCATAGGATTTGTAGCAATTAACATTATATACTGAAAACATTTAACACTTTATACACAACACTGTAGGTTAAGCGCACCTGATATGTTCTCTATTTCTCTTTCTCGTCACACACACACACACTGTTGGCTGCCAGTACCAACCTCTCGGAACAGGGGCTGGTACCATCTGACGGCCAACTCTACCACCGCGCGCGCTCATTGGTCAAATCAAATAACGCGCGCTTCCCCGGCTTCCTGTTACACACTTCCGTCCCTTTTCACGAAATCACTCCCACATATTGCAGGAAAGCGAGAGGAAACATGTTGCATGTTGTCCTCAAACGTGTGCCCGCGTTTGCTTGAGTCAGCAAGAAATTAAACTTCCTAACCAGAGGACTAATTGGCACAGATATTCTATCTCACGAGGTCCATTTGGATATGAATGTCGTCAGGCGTGGGCATATGCTCATTATTTTAGTGTGCGTAACCTCGGGAGCGCTTAGTCCATAGTTTAATAGTTTTTATGTGATGCTTGCATGAACAATAACTTTTATTTTCTAATATCTACAGTTTTATTATATGAATAGCAGTTGTAAATAGTAAGATAGTAAATCTAAAGTGCCTGTAATGTCCTCGTGTTACAGAAATTTATGTACTACGTACTAAAAAGCAGCGACGTGTTAGAGATACTGGTGCCCATACTCTACCATCTTAACGACTCCCGCGCTGATCAATGTGAGTGCACATTTTTTATATGGTTTCCCTAGAATACTTTGCTGCTTTAGACCAAAATACAACTAGACAGCATTTAATTTATATATAATTAGTACCAATATTTATGTAGTGTTGGACTTGCAATCAGAACTCGTACCATGTGTATTCGAACCGTGTTGCTGGTCCCAGGGTACTTAGCAAAAGACAAGTTTTCCTCATTTAGCTGATGATATTATTGCTACGGATGTAGAAGGAGTATTATCCCACTAATATTATAAACGCGAAAGTTTGTATGGCTGTATGTATGTTTGTTACTCAATCACGCCAGAACGGCTGAACGGATCGGGATCAAATTTAGCACGGAGATAGATTATAGTCTGCAATAGCACATAGGCTATGGTTAATATGGTCATAATGTATGGTTCCCGTGGGATATATTTGTTTTTGTTTGTCACGGGATCAACATGATTTTTTGCATAGTGTTAGTTTAGGGTTTAGAGAACTACTTTTTATACCGCAAAAGCAAATTACAGCCACAGGATTATTTATTTTTGGATCTATTTCCACGCGGGTGAAACCGCGAACAGAAGCTTGTTTAATAATAGTTTTATTATTGCACAGCTCGAGTCGGCCTTATGCACATCGGTGTGTTTATACTGCTGCTGCTGTCCGGCGAGAGGAACTTCGGTGTGCGTCTGAACAAACCGTACACGGCTACCATCCCGATGGACATCCCGGTGTTCACGGGCACCCACGCTGATCTGCTCGTGGTCGTGTTCCACAAGATCATCACGACGGGCCACCAACGGCTGCAGCCGCTGTTTGATTGTCTGCTCACTATATTGGTTAACGGTGAGTTGGGTTGGTCGGCCATATTTGTTTTGGTAGTCTAACGTGTGGAGGCGTAAATGGCGCTGCCGTTGCAATACAGTGATAATGTTTAATAGATTGGCATATAATATACAACTTCGCAACAACGCTGCTTAAGAAATAAACTCAAAATCTGATTACACACACTGATTCAAATTTTTCTTTCTTGCCGCGTCTGTCTGTCTGTGCCCTTTTCACGCAAAAACTACTAATCGGATTTTGTTGCGGTTGTCGCTATTAGATAGGTTGATTCACCGGGAATGTTTAGGAGTATTAAACATGGACCTATCATATTTAGGAGCTCAGCAATAATAGTACAAGTGAATCAACTCGGGAAAAAGTTATCTCCAGTAAGTTTTCATGGCGTATACTGTCTAGTCCGTCAGAGATATATCAAAATGATGTAGGAAAGAATTGTGTAGAATAAAATGATCTACAAAAAGACCATGGTAGCATATATTTATCTGTATTAGTTGAGCATATTTACGTAGGTATTCAAATTGTTTAAAACCATGTTGTACCCGTGCGAAGCCGGGGGCGGGGTCCCTAGTTACTAATATGTAAATGTTTGGACTCCAGTGTCGCCGTACCTGAAGACCCTGTCGATGGTAGCCAGCACGAAGCTGCTCCACCTGCTGGAAGCGTTCAGCACCCCCTGGTTCCTGTTTTCCCACGCACAGCATCACCATCTCGTGTTCTTCCTGCTGGAGATCTTCAACAACATTATACAGTATCAGTTTGATGGTCAGTGTTTTTGTTATTTATTAGTCTTTGCCTAGTATTGCCTTTCGTATCGACACAGTGTCAGCTTGATGAAAAAAATATAATGCCTAAAAATCTGTAAAAATCAGATACTATTATAAGGTTAAAGGCTGCTAAGTTAATTTTTTTGAACAGTTACTTTGACTGAAAAATATATTGACAACTTGGATTTTTTTAATCCTCCATCCATACCATAGTTATGATGGTTATTGAGTAACCGGCCTCAGGATCCCAGCTGAAAACAATACAGAACTCCCTCATTTATTTGATGATATTTTTTTAAAGTTACAAGTTCTGTTTAGATATTTTTGAGATCGAAACGCTTCTTAGTGCAGTTTGTTACACTAAAATAATCCACAGGAAACTCCAACTTGGTGTACACGATCATTCGCAAGCGTGCTGTGTTCCACAACCTGGCGAACTTACCCCACGAGCACACTGCCATCGCGCGCACCCTAGCCGGCGGGGCCGCTACCGGGACGCCAGCGGAGCCCCGAGCGAGGGTTCTACCGCGGAGTACCAGCGCAGACTCGCTGACGGAACCTATTATGGAGGGAGCTAGACCTGCGATGCCAGCTGAGCCGGGTACCTTGAATCCTACCTTGGCGGATACCCCAGGTATGCCTTCTGCTTTTTACTTGAGAATGTGCACAAAAAAATTTAAATCCATATGAATATTATGTCAATTTCAGACTAGCATACAAAAAATGATAATAAATATAGTACTATTATTAAGAGTGGTCTGTTTGTTTGTATGTATGTAGGGGGTAAGTCTCTGATGGAACTACTGAACCGATTCTAAAAAATCATTCAATAAGAGAAAGTTACACTTATCTTATAAAAATAAATTGGTTTAAAAAATGGCCATGGGGTAAGCTGTTGCCAATATAACAAGTGGTATTTATTGTGTTGCAGCGATCGGCGTGATGACCGAGCGAGAGTCGGCCCACCCTGACGAGCGAGGCCGGAGCGGGGGGGACGGGGAGGACACGCACACGGCCGTGCAGCAACCGGCACACAACGCTGCTACACAGGTATATGTCGCGCCAAATAACTTGAGGCAGATTGAACGCTTTTGGCTCAACTCGAAAGTTGCCATTTGAGCTGTTCCTATTTTCCTGGGGGTCACTCTACGGCCCTCCAACTGTCGGTCACTCTACGTCCCTCCAACTGTCGGTCACTCTACGGCCCTCCAACTGTCTCTGTGTTAAAATACCCTTTGATCCGTTGCTCTGTTTTGATGTGAAATAAGGTCATACACACCTTCACGACATTTATACTTAGCGGTGTGGCCAGAGACACCACTAACAGTGTCCACTTGCAGGCACTTGTCCATATTTAACAGAACAGGTGGCAAGCCTGTTGCTGCACTTAATGGACCTAGATGTGTCACTTCTTTAACAGACGTAAGTTATTTTTAGAATAGTGTTTTCCTTTCACATCACAACAGTGCAACGGATCCACGTGATTTTTTGCACAGATCGTTCGGTATAAATTCGTATGTCCATATCAAGAGCCGAGGCGAAAACTTAAATCGTGTTTCCCCGCCACAGGAGTCCCCTGGTGACGGTTGGCGGCCGTCCGCGGAGTGGGTGTCTCGGTGGAGGAGTAAGCTCCCTCTACAAACCATCATGAGACTGCTGCAGGTGCTAGTACCGCAAGTGGAGAAGATATGTATAGACAAGTGAGTACCGGTATATTATTTATTAGCGTTTACTGCTTCGCTCCTTTGGGCCGTATTTTTTTTTTCTATAAATGGATATATATTTATACTTCCATGTCATTAATTCCGTAAGTACTGGCAGCTGTGATTCGCTAATTGAGGAAGTCTTGTCTTCAGCTGGGTAACCTGGGGGCCGTTACCGTTTATGGTATTATTATTCTACTCCCGTACCATTAAGACGAGGAGATTCTTGTATAAAATTTGTATGGATAACAGCTCGTGAGAGCCACTTTATTGTACCAATAAATCGTTATTTTTAACGGCTTTCATATTTATGAAATAGTAGCAGGAATCGCACTTTCTCCCGAGAACCTAAAGACATATTATTGCTAGCCTTACACTAAAACTAACATTATTTCAGAGGTTTAACGGACGAGTCTGAGATCCTCCGCTTCCTGCAGCATGGTACACTGGTCGGTCTCCTGCCGGTGCCGCACCCCATACTTATACGGAAGTATCAAGCTAACGCCGGCACTGCTGCCTGGTTCCGGACTTATATGTGGGGTGTCATCTATATAAGGTACTAGCTTACCGCCGCCCCCGGCTTCGCCCGTGGATATTTTAGAATAAATTGAAATAAACAAAATCCTAGAACCAGATTGCAGCGCCACCTGCCGGGTCCAATTGTGAATCCAGAGACCCACTTAAGCACACCCAAAAAATATTAAAAAGTGGTCCAGCCATTTTCGAGTTTTTGCGAGACACGCACGACAATGGACAACATTTCATTTTTTTAATCACCCATTTTTATTACTTTATTTAAAAATATATTAAAAAATAAGTTACACGTATTTTTATATTTTATTTTTGGTTGAGTTTTTATATTTTTAATTTAATTATGAATTTTTATAAATTCTGAGGACTTATAAACTAAAAACCTTAGCTAGGACTAAAATTAAGAAATATAAACTGTCACCCAAAGAAAGTGACAGATAGTGTCAGTCAAGCCACAGAGTATACGTTATAGAACTGCAAAGAGTATAATATACCGTGTTCCAAATAGGTATTGCCGTAGCCGGAACTCAAATCGCCTACAACATTATTCATAATGTATATAATAATACTAGCTTTTGTCCGCGGTTTCACTCGTAAATATATTTCCTGTGATAGCCCATTCGAAACTAGCAAAACTTCCAAAAAAATATGATATAAAAGAAGTATTTTTATAATTATATTTAAAGAATAATTATTAATTTAGCTTCAAATGGAATGAAAATGGGTAAAATTAATTGAAGGCAACACCTGAGTTCAATAACTAACAACTCTGCCAACAGACATTAGTATTTTTAAATTAGAGGGTTAGCACAGATTATGGCACCTATTAATCCTTATTTTTCAATATTTCAGTATTTTTAAAATAACTCGAAAATTAAAGCATATAAAAAATAAAAAAAATGAAAAATAAGCTTTCTAGCATGTAATCTCCAAACGGTTTTCGAATTTTGGTACCTTACGAAAAATGAAATGTTGTCCATTGATTTTATATATATATATATATATATATATATATATAGAATTCGATATGTAAAGTAAAAATTAAGGTATGCTGAATCCAAAACCCTTTCCAGATAATAATATAATTTTATAATAAAATAACTTAATCTTTGAAATAAAAATATAAAAAGCATACTTTAGTTTTTACTTTATATACCGAATTGTGTTTTTATGATGATGGTGGCCATTTAATAAATCTATTTCATCTTATATTCATCGTAAGACGGCATGGATGACAAATTGATTTATTTTATTTATTTAAAAATTTTACTTTAAAATTATTATTCTGTGAAATAATCCCCTACCGGGTTTAGTTGGAAATATTGTTACATTGATTAATTTAGCTTCCTAATAGTGACTTCTTTTAAATCGGTCCAGTAGTTTCCGTGTTTATTTCTCACTTTTTTCATTTTTTGTTTATCAACAGGAACGTAGATCCGCCCATATGGTACGACACCGACGTTAAACTGTTCGAGATACAGAGAGTGTGAGGGACACAGCTAGAGTGTGAGGGACACAGCTAGAGTGTGAGGGACACAGCTAGAGTGTGAGGGACACAGCTGCGGACTTGCCGATACCACTGAACGAATTACTTTTAGTTTAGATATATTAACTTATATTATGATTAATTATTTATTTACAGGTAAATAGCGTCATCATAAAATATTGTAGTTTATTTTCCGAGAGCTGGCACGTTCGACATTTTAATAATAATGTGTATAATTAGCTCTCCATATGTGGCATCAGTTAGGGAGTCATTTTGAAATGGGACGGAAATGTGTAATTCATTTGAATTCGAATTTTCGAATATTTATAGTTTCTGAGGTTTGTTTAGAAATTACACATCGTTAGCAACTGCTGTGAGACTTATTTATTTTATACTTGCATTGAATATATTTTGTTAATGCCAGCTCTCGTTATTCATCCAAAGCCGTTGATCCGTTTAGTGGGGAAATGGGGATATAGTTTTTCTCTTTGCCCGTCTTCCTGTCCTCGTCGGAGCTTCACACTGGACTTTCACACTAGTGTTAAGGATGGGAATTTCATATCTTCATAATATTATTATCCGTATCGTATAGCACTACCCCTACGTCAAAGGTGGTCGTACGGGCTCTGCTCAGGGGTTATGTGCGGTTATAAAAAACCTCTAGGTGCCAACAGGGTAGTAATTTCAAAAAAGGCATATTTTTCTAAATTTAACATTGTTTTTACCATTTCCAGACCTTATGTGAAAGTTCAGTGTGAAGGTAGGTGTTCCACCTTCCCGTCGACTCTCGATGGAAAACCGGTTTATGGTGGGGAAAAAACTTTTCCGTTAGTGAGCCGCCTCACTAAAAAAGGTTTTGTCTTTTTCCCCGACTGATCAACCCGCCAATCAATCACCCCCTTGACTTGTGTCAACTATCTCACTCTTGCCACAGTAGTGGCCCGCCTTACTGTCTCTGTCGGTTTTATGTGTTTGGCCACCATAGCTATAGAGTATATCCTCTCTTTTTGTTTTTAATTTAGGTAATATTTTTATTTACTTAATGCTTAGGTTATAGAAAAATCACACACAATATGGTACCTACAAAATAATTGTTTCCTTGATGCTGTTTCATTTAAAAACGTCAAAGCCTAATGTTAATTAAATCAATAGGATTTATTAGAAGTCAAGCTAAGTTTGTAAGTTTGGCTGAGTATACCTTATACTAATAACAGACAAATATCTTCTGACAATGGATTTTTAAATTTTCACTTGAATACATACCTGCCAATAAAATTTGGTAGAGTTTTTACAAGGCTGTAATACTTCCTACCTAGTCATAATAATGTTAAACATGACCAACTACCTAATATAGGTACTATCTATGCGTTTTTATTTAAAAATAACTTATTTTAACTGTATTTACCATTGTATGTTGTTCATTCCAGTTATTTTAAGTGACTTTTTACAAAATAATACTTAGTGGAAACGTATCCATTGTACTTGATCTCTAATTTTATTGTGAATGTTGTCTGCTTGTTTGAAAATTTTGATGTGTAACATTTTAGCTCTCGCTATGTGGCGTTTTGTAGGGAGTAACTTCGTGAAATGGGACGGAAATGTGTAATGTCAAATAAAACGGATGTAAAGAAATTGTAAATGGAATATTTTTTAGGGTTATTTAGATATTACACATGATTGACTCGCTGAAGTGAAACTTCTTTCAGGCAGGGTAAAGAAAAATTTACGTTACGCGAAAGGTGTTCTTTTAAAAATACAGATGGCGCTCCCATCAACAATAAATTCATATTTATGTATTATTTGTATATTTAATTCTTAATATTATAATAAGCCAAAGAAGTTTCACTTCTACACGTTTTCTTTTTTTTGTCATGTATTTGACGGCAGTTTGCACTAGTTTTAGTTAAAGCGACGTTAAGGGCAGTGTAACTTCATTGTTGTTCGTCGCGTACTGTATGTATGAAAACCAAAGAGATTTAAATACTTGTATATGTATTTGATCTCTTTGATGAAAACTTCAGATTGATCTATCAAGTGTACAACTTTTGGAGAACAAACATAATATTTATTAATTGTTACAGAAATACCTTTGGTACAAATAATAAAATATACAATTTATTATGAATAGTGCAATGTTAAAAGATACAAGATTTTATACAGTTTTTGTTATAACGGATTTTATTTTTAAGATATAAACCACGTTGTTGTTATTAGGCCCACCGTCCATGGAAGCGTAGCTGAATAGACGCTGTAACTGTAGCTTGCTCGGCGTACAAAGTTGTGTCCATGAAGACGTATTGAAAGCGCAAATTTCACATTTACAACAGTTCCCGCCATTTTGACCAGAGCCGGTTGTACTAGTTATTATTCTGTGATGGGGCCAGTGTTGCCAACTGTGAAATCTAGCGGGTGGTAGATTTTTTCAAAAAATACGGTAGATTTTCCGTCATAATATGTACTCAGACTCACTTCTTTATTTAGTACATTTTAAAAAGTAAATGTAAATTATTATAAGTAGTCTTTTAACAATTTTGTTTGAAGAATTACATATGCTCACGTCTTAATTCCCTTAGGGTAGACAGAGACCAAAGATCTACTCGCCACGATTCTGGCACACCGAGCATTGGTGACTGGCGTAGACACATTTTATCCATTTTTTTTTAATAAAACTTTAATTGGGGCACGCCAATACTCTTTCGCTTCATTATTTCGAGACGGGAAGTGGCAACATTTGTATGGAAGCAGCAACCAGCCCCCTATTCCTTATCTCGGTTGCTAACTGTCCACAGATTAGTAACTATGACAGGTCGCTCTTCTCCGTCTCTCGTACATTACTAATCTGTGAACGGTTACCAACACATTTTTATTAGCAACAGACTTACGGAATAGGTGGCTGGTGTACAGCAAGCGTTAAATATTGTGTAGGTACGTGTGCAGCTACGCTGGACAGTGGGGCTTACTTTGTGTTAAAGTTTATAGTTCAGTGTGATTATTGAAATATTTATTTTAATGTATTACTGCACCGTGCACTGTTGTTTACTTTACATTTATGCTTTATTTACTTTTAGTAATGGAATACTGTATAGATAGCTTAATATTGTGTATAAATATATATTATGAGCAAGAAGTTCTGTTATTTTATTTTTCTTATGTGGTCGTCTTCTCAGGCTCAAGTTATTTGGCGGTAATTATATCTTTGGGATTGATATTAAAAAAACAATTCACAGTTACATATGTTATATTAACGAAGCTTTGTACAATAAAATACGAACCATTATGGTCCTTCTATAAGGTCCTATATAAAAAAATATAACAAATTTAATAACAGCCAACAAATAAGAACTAACAGTAAACATTTAATATAATATTTTCTATACAAATATAATATAGTTAGCTTCAAATGAGATCTTTAGTTGGGAGATAAAATCAGTACAGTCAGTGAAGTATTTTTTTAAGATAATAAGATGAATTTAAATTAAAAAGGATTATTACTACGTTTTTATGCTTCCAATAATATTTTAAACTAAATATAAATAAAAAAACAGTCACATTAAGTAGATACCTATTACTAACATAAAGCTGCATACACACAAGTTTATAATAAATACTCACAAGTACACTAAATTAGCAATACCATAACGTAATAAATGCATTTTAACATAGACACAGATCTAAACTACACTTTATAATATAAATTAAATACACCTTTACATTTAAGGTATAAGGGCCCAGCTACACCAAGTGAAACTTAATAGCAACCCATTAAAGCCACACAAAATGCCATCAGGTGTGGCCTGGGCCTTATGTCTATTGTCATGGATAAGAAATGTTAAGATTTTTACGTCATCCTCTTATTTTGCTTATTAACAAAATTCCTAATACAGACCAGTAGGGTTAGCATACTTAGGAAATATTCGTTTTGAATGCCGAACAATTTGCTGGGCCGACCAAAGACGGTAGGTACACGGATTTACCCTGACATTGTAGGGTTGGACATTCTCGAGCCGGACCATTCGAAATGAAAGATGTCGCGGTCCTAAGTATTGCAAACCCCACTGATTTCTTTAAAAATATTTTATGGGAGAGGATAACATTTTGTTATTATCAATTAATATAATAAAATGACAGCTCAAGTATGATTCCCGGCCCCACATGAGGTTTATAATCACATAGGACTTGCCTAAAAACAAGTTAATAAATAAGTATATGAAGGAATGTAGAATAAAATGTTATATAGACAGATTAAGATTTCACCACTAAAACAATACTAAGTACCTACACATGTATTTTAAAATATTAATATTACAAGTAAAATATTAATTACACAGTCCACAAAATATTTACGTTGTCGACTGTATCTTATAAAATCTATAACCACAAAATGATGGCTTCACACTGTTATTCTATCTACAACGACTTTATAAAGATAAAATGTTTCTGCATTTGTGCTTAATTTCTATGTTAAGGGTCTAATAAGAGTTTGAAGAAGTACGTGAGATCTCCAACTTTTTAGGAAGCTCCTTGACTAACTTTGCTTATCGCGTATCTTAACAACAAATAACAAAAATCTAACTTAAAATGGTAGTTTCACAGGGCACGTAAAAGCAGCTCCGCACTTCCTGCCTTACGTAATGTAGACATTGTTACCCATTTTAGTGGCTCACGTACTATAACAACTACCTACACTATAAAGTCTTGGTTGAAACCCTGGCTTCACCAGAACTTTTACATTTCAAACTTGCAACTAGCACCTATATTTAATGTTGACAACAAAATCTGTACCAAATGATATATGACTTTGGTACTAAATTGGTTCATAACATCACAAAACACAACGTTTGCTCATGAACACAACTTTTACAAAAAATCTAAATATTTCGATGTTAAAATTTAAAAGGTACAAACATTTTACATTTCAAAGTTATCTTAGGCCCTTAAAACTATTTTTCGTGATCTAAATATTTCAGTTTCATATAAATGTAATTTTCAATCACAACTACAAAATGAAATGTCAACATTGTGATACAAGTATGCGAAGTTAGTAATTATACAGTCGAGTCTTAAGGACACAGTGAAGTTTAGTGTATTATAAGAATGTAATTACCATCGCTCACGTGTTTGTTAGAGAATAATAATAAAATATTAATCTGATATATAAAAATCAATATTTGTTTGTTCGTATTCTATAGACTCAAAAACTATTGGACTGATTTAAATTTTTTTTTTGCATTTGGGAAACCAATAGGGAAGATGACAGGGTAAACAAAATATTATTCTATTTAGTCCGACATTTAGATTATCAAAAAATATTGGACACGTATTTTTTCTTTTGTCAATCAAACAAAAAATGTCAGATAAAGCGCGTCAAAGTTTGGGAGTGGGGGCTGGTGACGTCACGCCTTGCTAAAAATTGTGCCACGGCGTGACGTCCCGCGGAACTTAAGCGGCTTTTTGTATAATTGACAAAAGAAAAAATACGTGTCCAATATTTTCTGATAATCTAACTATCTAACTGACGAACTAATTAGAATGTTTTAGTCATCATGTCTATTGTTGGGGAAGGCTACAGGCTTTTTAACATCACGCTACCTACCTCAAGGGGGTGATTTGGGCATCAGCTAGTATTATATAAATATGATACAGATCTATGTCTACTTTACGCTACGATCATGGGCGTACGCAAGGAAGGGGGGGGGTGGGTGGCAGGTAGGGCGGCTACCCCCTTCTGGATCTAACCTCCCACCTCCCCCCACTGAATCTTGGAGTCAAACTTAAAATTCAATTGTTAGGTAAACCATAATTCCCCGCCCCTCTCCCCCCCCCCCCCCCCGTGTCTAATATCAAAGGCTCAATTACAAACACTTATTGGTCGGTATGTATACATTATATACTGTACGGTTTGGTACAAAAATGTTGCCGTGAGAGGTCAAACATGTTTTAAGCAAAACTCTTAGGACACGCACACAAAGGCAGCCGGTTGGATGCATTCAGCGAGTCGGCGCGAAAATGTCGGTGAAGTAATATTTTCTTTTTTATAAGACTGCCTGTTTATTAAGCGTAGATGGTTAGTCCATGAATGAGCATACTTTTTCACGCTTCGCTTGAAGGACCCCAGGTTGTAGGAAGCAGGAAAGACCGACGCTCGAAGTTCGTTCCATTTTTTGACAGTGCGACACAGGAGCAGTGTGGCTGCGAAAAGGGGATGTAGGGACGAGGTCAGGTCATGGAGTTCTTCTGGGTAGGCTATCTTCACCGACATTCCAACAACCGGCTGCCTTAGTGTGCGAGCAAATATAATAGTTTCTAACAGCTACAATAACACTGGAAGTAGATCTGAACACCACTTGCATATACTATTCACAACTTTTTATATTACAATTTAAATTACGCCTTATGTAAGACTTGATCCATGCCCTAACATTACTTATAACACATTATTTATTTATCACTACATATTATAAAACACCGCCACATCTGTATGTCTGTCTATCGAACTGATTTTGTTGCGTTTTCACGATTTTTTACGAGTATTTAACATGGACCTATCATGTTTAGGAGCTGAGCATTAATAATATTAGTGAATCAAGTCGGCCAAAAAGTTAGTGCCAGCCCGCTTTTGTGGCATATGCTGTCTAATCCGTCAGAGATATAACAAATGATGTAGAAAATAATTGTATAGAATAAAATTATCTACAAGTCCGCGGTATATATATATAATAAATAAATAGTAATAAGCATATTTATAAATTAAGTATGGTGTAGGTATTCAAATTAATTTTCCCCCGAGCGAGGTCGGGGGCGGGATAGTATATAATATGAGATACAGACCGTCAAGTATAATTTGGCGTGCGGCGAAAATTGGAACTAAATTATTTTAGTACATTTTATTCCGATATGTCTGAGGTTAAATAGATGGTGGCGCCGCCGCAAAGTTCAAAATAGTCGTGTTAAAACGGTATGAGACCGAAAACATATTTTAAGCAAAGAAATTGAATTCGAGCGCGAGCGTAGTACCTATCGTTATTCTGAGGTTTTACATATGACACATAATGAAGTGGTATGGGGACCAAGAGGGAATACTCTAACTTTATCACAGACAGAATTCGAACTGCCTTCGAAATTCTCGAAATTTTGAGATATTTTTTAGGATTGGACTTAACCCGCGCATATAAACAATTGTATTGAAAATTACGTATTTTATATTTGCCTCTCGCATCCTTACTAATATTAAAAATGCGAAAGTCTCTTTGTTTATTTGTCCTTCCTTCACACCAGAATAGAGCGACGGATTGACGTGATTTTAGAGTTAGCTGGAGGGCCTGAGAGTGACATAAACAGCTTTTTATCCCGAAAATCACTTGGGACCAACTTTTATGTCACGATTAAATTTTTCCCACGGGCGAAGCCGGGGCGGAAACTAGTAGTATATAAGCGAGAGACCCATACAAAAAGTCGCCATCTTCAATGAGTCAAGTTAAATAGAGTATTATATTTCAGATTCCGTTGTGATTCAACCAATAAACATATAACACCAAATTTATCATTGTATAGTGCACCAACTATATGATGAACTCCTGAGGCAGCTCTGCGGGCTAGCTGAGCGCAGAGTAAGCGGGTGGTGGGGGGGACGAGCGACCGTCTCTCGGCAGTAACACAGCGATGTGGTAAGGTGGCGGGGCTTCGGGAGACTCGGAGGGCTGCGCGGGAGTCGGTGTCACGCGAGCTGGCACCTGCAGGGACACTTCCTCGGTGCTGCCTTCTTGGAGGTGGTACGTTGGAAGACGTATCTGGAGAAGGAAAAAACGGGCTCTTGTCAGTAACGCACATTTGCACAAACTAATTGAAGGCTTTTCCATCTAAATATACCTCAACAGAATTGGCCACTTAGGTATATCACAAATATCATCGGCTAAAAGAGGGAGACTTGGTCTTCCGCTGGGTACCCTGGAACCTATAACACGGTTATGGGAGCTGTAAGGCAACCAGTAAAGATAAAAATAAATAAATGAAGCCATACATATAAGGGTTTACTAGTATACATTGAAGAGTTCCACTATCCACCAGACTCCATGATCTGATCAGCTCAATGGCACCAAATTCTTGTATTGCCATCCCAATTACATACACTTACAAAGTTTTAAATCGATACGACAATTAGTAGGTTAAACTAGTCTTTTTTATCTCTAAGGCAAGCATGTCTACCACCGCCTGGTATTGACCAAAAGTGGCGAATCTGTAAAGATGCCTTTTCACGTTCCACTTGAAGGACCCTAGGTTGTAATAGGCTGGGAACACGGAGTAAGGTAGACCGTTCCACTTCTCTATAGCAAGACATTTGCCGAATGTGGGTGGATCTGTGTATCACAATGGTGTGTGGGTGCATCTCGTACTTCGAGCGTGTAGTTCGGTGAATCCGTTTTGTTGAGCATAGGTTGATTCAAGAGGAATGTTTACGAGTATTAAACATCGACCGATCATGTATAGGAGCTGAGCATTAACAGTACAAGTAAATCAAGTCGGGAAAAAGTGAGCTCCAGCGAGTTCTCATGGCGTATGCTGTCTTATCCGTTAACAAAATAATATAGGAAAGAATTGTGTAAAATAAAATTATCTATTAGAATGCTTTAGAATATAATGTATTAATGTAATGTATCTAATATAAATTAATTATAATGTGATGTAATATTGACAAGCATTTGGAAAGAATAACTAGCACTTTTTTGCACTAGCTTTCCCCCGGCTTCGCCCGTGGATATTTTCGAACAAAATAAAATATAGCCTATGACACTAACAAATGTGGCTTTCTATTGGTAAAAGAATTTTCAAAATCGGTTCAGTAGATCCAGAGATTACCCCCTACAACCTCACAAACTTTATACCTCTTTATAATATTAGTATAGATAACAGGAATCTGGTGAAAGTATTTACTCTTTCTGCAAATAATAATATTTCTTTCTTTCTTTCTTTCTTTACACAAAAGTCTGCGGTAGGATATATCTATCTCTAATAGATAAACTTATCCCATATTATACCTGTTCGAAGCCGGGGGCAAGTTCGATAGCCTAATATAAAACCGTGTAATAAGATGTAATATTTGACATGACGAGGCTATGAATGTTACCATATGATGTCTCTGCGCGGTAGAAGACACTCGGTCCGGCACTAGCAGTGGCACGGAGCGACTCTTACACAAGTACATGGCACACCCGACTCCCGCGAAACTGCCCACTATGACCGTCAGCAAGCCTAACACCACCTCTCCATTGGTTACTGCGTCGCGTCCCATCTGGAAAAATATTTTTAAGGGGAAGTCAGTCATCAAAACCCAATTTTTTATCAAATTTTTCAGAAAACCTAATCTATTTACTAAACTGAAAAAATATAATCTTTTTATTGTATTGAAAATATGATTAGAAACATTTTACTCGATAAAAAAAATACTAAATACACCTCTGAAAACTTTATTTATCAAATTTTATGGCTATACCTACTAGCGGACCCAGCCGACGTTGACGTTACCACTAACTTTGGATATTGTTCATACAAAAGTAATAAAATCGCAATTAAAAATGGGGGGGTTGGGGGAAGGAGGGTGAAAAATAGTTCACGACCGATTGTCGGCCCTACCGAATATAAATATTAAATTTCATAAAAATAGGTCAAGCCGTTTCGGAGGAGTATGGCAACTAACTTGTGACATGGAAATTGTATATATTAGATTAAAGATAATATCATTACCAAAAATTTACATGAATATTTTTTGGTAATTATCTATCCTTGCATTGTAAAATTATTTAGTTATAAGTATTGGGTGTATGTTGTATAAGATTTTTTTTTAAATTGCGTTTTAAACAAAAATTATCGCTTACTGTTTCTATCCAGGGGGGTGAGCATATATTTGATGTGACATCTTTCGTGTCGACCGAAAGGCCAAAAACGTTTATGTCCGTACAAGAACCTGCCACGGAATGCACGGGCCGGACCGCCCAACCCAAAATGTGCGAACAAATTCTGTGTACTTGTCTTTGCCCGGCCCAGCAAATTTGCCCGCACATTATTGGCCCGGACATTATCGGACCGGGCATTCTTTGGCTGGTCCTGTAGCGACATAAACGTTTTTGGCCTGTCGGTCGACACGAAAGATGTCACGTCAAATATATGCTCACCCCACTGCTCGCGTGCGCGCGATTCCAGATAATTTCTAGATAATTCTGCTCTTTCATCACTCATTTTCCCATCGACCACTTCACCTTAAACTATTGTTCAAACAGGTACTTACTTACTTGTAGTAAGTACTTACCACGTTAGGCGCGGTGGTACTACTAATATAGTACTAGTATTACTAATTGAATACATTTTTAGATCTGTGTCCAAAGAGACATCCGATTTAAATACGTCTTAGAAGTGGTCGAGCGAGAATATAATAATATTTTGAACATAAAAATAGTGGTATTCTTGAGTGTCTTATCTCATCTAAAAAAGGTAAATGAAGTAAGCAATTTGAATATAAGTTAACTCGATAGAAATAAATCTATTCACTATTTTTTTATATTTATTTCATTTTAAACTTATTAATCTCTATATATATTATTTCTTAAAGGTGTTATTTTTGTCTGTATCAAATATCTGTTAATGTTTAATATATATTACCTATAGATAATTTTTCCCTCTTATGACGAAAAATAAACAAACAAATCAAAATTAAATGTTTTTTTTTTTCAAATTAGACAAATATATTTATTTTGTAAAAATGCCATCTGTTGGAGATCATTTGAACTATATAACTTCGCACGGGTCATCTAGTGCTTTTTAGTTCTTGTACACTTTAAAGTATGAAAAGAGTAGGTACCTTTAAAAAACTTTACGAGATTTAAATTTCGCAAATTTGACGACTTATTTTATATGGCGCAGATAAAATAGCCGAGCATAAATGACGATTTTTTTGTTACAATAATTTGACCCCCTAATAAGTAATTTGTATGAACATACCAGTGACTCCATACACACCTGTCGGTCCACGTAGTACTTAGCACCAATGACGAACACAGCAGCGATAACAAACGACACCAACATCCCATACTTGAGATGCGGCGCCATCAACTGGGAGTTGTGGAGACCGAGCGCTGCCGTGCGAAGTAATGTGTCCGGCGTGACGCTCCGGGCTGCGGCCAGGCTGGCGATGGTGGGTTGGGGCTCCACTGGCACTTCCACATACATTGGCTCTTCAGGAGCGCGTCGGGACGCGTGGACTGGCACGGACTGGGCTCGCCTGAGTGGCAATAATTAGTTATCTATAGATCTATAAATAAGTGTCTGTCTATGAGTTCAAACTTAAGGAGCGCCTCATAACTTGTGTCCCATACAAATTACATGCTTCACGTCTTTTTAAATTACGCGATAGGTATAATGTCTTAGTTTCGAAATTTAAGTAGTTTTCGATAGATACATATATTTGACACAGTATTCTGGTTTCTGGTACGTGAATCTTGGCCTATCTTATCTTTGGTTATTTTATCGATTCTTTTGGCAGTGTATCTCTCCAACAACTTTTTAAAGAAATATCGACAAAATAAGCCGCGCGGTTTACTGAGTTCATTGCGCTAACAAGCTTGCTACACAAATATCTAAGTGGAATATATCATTTACACGATACCGCCGTGTAAGCATGATTAAATTAAAATTATTAAATTATTTAACAATTAAATTGCCCAGAACAGGCTCAGAAATGGCTCAATGGATTTAGAATCTGCTTTTTGTTTAATTTCAATATCTTGCTGGGTTCTGTAGAACAGTATTCAGAATACAGAATCCGCATATATTCTTCAAATGAGGCTAAAAATAGTACACTAAAATAGAGTACCCGGTTACAATATAAGAAAAATTAATAAGAACACAGAATAGGTGTTTTTTTATAAATATTATCCTATATCAATAAGAAATTATCCCAAAATCGTGACGAGAAGTATGACTGGTGCGATCGTATATTTTTGGACTAATGACGCTTTTATACCAATCAGTATGTGCAATGTGCATGCATATTCTGCGGGGTTAGCATATATTTTGACAGCGACACTTTCGTTTCGGTCGAATGGCTTTGTACAGGCCAAAACGTTCATGTCCAACAAGGACCGGCCAAAGATAGCCCGGGGCCGAGAGGTCCGGCCCAACAATGTGCGGGCAAATTCTGTGTACTTGTCTTTGACCGGCATAGCAAATTTGCACGCACATTGTTGGGCCGGACCTCTCGGCCCCGGGCTATCTCTGCCCGGTCCTTGTTGGACATGAACGTTTTGGCCTGTTCAAGGCCATTCGACCGAAACGAAAGTGTCGCTGTCAAAATATATGCTAACCCAGCTGGTTTGTTCTGTATTCTGAGGAACAGTTATATCAAAATTCCACAGGCGAAGCTAGGGCGAAAAAAAAAGTAGGTAATATAAATATGTTTTGGCGCTTTCTAACAATCTGTATGAACATTTTATGTAAACATAATGTGAGTTTATGGGCGCCATTAGTAAACAAACAATTTACATGATTCGAAATAAAGTCTTAATTTTTTAAATTGGAATTGTTTTTTGATTGCCTTTGTAGGATTCCCTTTTTCAGCAAAAAAGTGCGACATCCGGAAGTTGTAGGTCACCAGTTCTCCATTAAACAGAACAGGGCAAGCCTGTGCCTGTTACTGAAGCTAGATGTGTCACTTCTTTTACAGACGTAGGTAGATGTCTAGAAGTGCGGACGCCGGCTTTACGTATCCTCCGAAGAACAAGCACATTAAAACAGTGGGTTATAATTTTTTTCTATCATTCATAGCATATCACAACTAATATAGATGTCAAATCAATGTATACATACGAGTAATTGTTAGGTCGATGCGGTCGTCGCGGAGGGCACTCAACAGTGGCGACGGCCGTAAACCGGTGGACGGGGGCCGGCATTCCCTTACGGCCAGCTGACCTACTTCTGGATCGACCTAAACATTAGATGAATTAAATAATTTTCAACATTATTGACTAAAACCATTAGGACAAAATGATTATGATACCTGATGAAAGTGATGTTGGTACTCGGTGACGGCCAGTGTAGCCGCATTGACTGCGCTTATCTATCCAAAAATGCATTGTAGTCTAACTTGCTAACTATATCCAAACTCCTTTATTATTATGTAGTCAGTGTTGATCATTTCATAGTTTCTCATCTGAAAAACACAATTGAGCCTTAAGTGGGTACTGGTCCATATTCTTTGACCTTTTAGTGTTGCTTGTTTTGAGGTCTGTACTCAAAATGTTGAAATGTTTTATCAAAAAGACTATTGAAAAACAGATAGGTAGTTAAGTGAGAGACACTCAATTAGAAATGTAATGACACTTTCCAATTTAAGAGGTGCTTGAATAATACTGATATTATTAATGAATTTGGACAAAGTGTGAGTGTAGGAAATTCAGCTTGAACCTTACAAATATTTTAATGTTTCTTGAGACAAACAAATAAAAAATATAATTTTTGTATGAAAAAAAAAAGTTTCAAGAGTGATTGGGTAGATTAGGTTTGTTTATACGTATATATAACAATTATAATATAATAGCTAATTGCCCCCTACTTTGTATTAGATTTTTTTTCAAAACTGATTACATATCTTAAAACTTGCCTTCTTTACTAAGAAGTTTTAAGAGAGTGATTGAGAGGATAAGGGGGTCATAAACTTGATTAAAAAGGTCTTAAAATAGAAAGTCCTTCCTTGGGTCCGTTCAGGTTTATCATTGTGATAAACTCACTGTACTTGTGTGAAGTTGTGACAAGTAATACATATCTACTGCTAACAAAAGTTCTGAGTGACTTATATCTTAAAAAAACTACTACAATTATAATTTTTCAGTAAAAATACCTTGATTCTAAAGTTGTGACAAGTAATAAATATCTACTGCTAACAAAAGTTCTGAGCGACTTATATCTTAAAAAAACTAGGTAGGTACTAAAATTACAGACAGACCTTTGAAATGGTTGTAGAGATTTTTTCATAATACAAATTATAACTGGAAAGGCATTTATTAATTTTTATTTCAAAGAATTCCCCTGTAAAATTGTCAAGTGGTTATTGCTTACCTAGACTTAAAAATATCCATCCTTAATCCATACTAATAGTTAGGCGCCTACATGGAAATATTATATACAGTACACATTAAATAAATACATTGTTTTCAAGGTTCATGGCTTTTGTGATTTTCTTTCAGTGCTACTAAAGCAGCTGGTTTCTGAAACACTGAAAACTTGATGACAGCTAGGGCGGTAAGGGCGGGCGGGGCGCGCGCGCATTGGTAACAGTGTTTCTATTCTATAAACTATATATAAAAATAAATACAATGATCAATTCAACTAAAATACAGAATTTTATGATAAAATATAAATCCTGTTTAGTTTCAGAGCTTCAAATACTCTTTGTTTAGTTTACTTACGTTACGAATTATGTACCACAGCCAAACCACAGCGAATTACGATAATAAATACAATAATCGAAATTTGGGAACTTTTTAAATGTATTATTTATTTATTATTTAAACATTTTAGGATTTAAAAATTTAAATAAACTTTGAAATAATCGAAATCGATTCGAATCGATTCAATCGATGAATCGATGATAATTGAGCAAGAAAAAGAAAAACCGACATTTCGAGAATGCTCGCGTTCAGAAACCAAACCAAAACTGACCAATGAATCAAACCAATTTTATTAATTATAAGTAATCGTATGTATATTTACAAAAAAAATTTACATTTTAATATATTATTTACCAAAATTACAATAAACTTCCTTTGTTTTAATATTTTGCTGATTATAATTTATATGATTAAGGTTATGAAGTTTTCTTGTATTAAAATTTCTGAACGGACTTCAAAAGAGTATAAATACCTCTACTCTACTCTACCACAAAGAAAAAGAAAAATTTGCTTGCTCGTAGAGCAATTAAGGAAAGGAAGGAACTTTTGCTCTGTGTGTGTATACTTTGTATTGTATTATTGTCGGAAGATTTTTTGTTTTGTATTCACGCGTGGTGCACCGTGCATATTATATTATTATTTTACATTTCTATAAACTGACGTCAATATAATGACGTTAAATCAGACCGCTCCAAAATACGGGGCTCCATTCTGTGACTGCGTATATCCAAAAGTTTGTAACTTCGTTTCCTGGACTTCCTGTAATTGTGGAGAAGAATATGTTGGTAAGTTATATTAGATTACATTTCGGAAGGGACAGAACTTTCCAAAAAGCGTTTTCTAATCAAGTTTATGACCCCCTTATCCCCTCAATCAACATCATAGTAAAGACTGCAAATTATGGAAATGCCTAGTGTTTAACATAATTAGGTACTATCAGCATCAAAAGTGGAAGAACAGTTGGAAAGAATTATCCCTCAACACTTTACTGTATTTTCTTATTCACTCTGATTGTATCAGAATAAAAAGAGAGAAATAATGTTTTCAATATTTATCTTATAATTATATTTACTTACTAGTAATAGTCAATAAACTCAATCGGAATAAGGTTTATTTTGTATCACTGAATTAAAATATTTGTAGTGGTTGACATATACTCGTATGTAATGTATTTATTTATTCTTTTTTGAACATTTAAACTTTCGAATTGATGAAAGAAGAAAAATAAAAGGGTGCACATTACAATAGGTATATGTTTATAAGGGGGGTAAAAAGCGGGGAGGGGTTGGGTTGTTAATTGGTAGGGGGTGGGGAGTTACGGAAATCCCCCCTTTTTAAAAAAAATGAAAAATTTAGAAATTGAGGTTATCTTTTTAGAAACGCATATTTTTAATCATACTTTTAATCATACTTTTATCAGAAGCGCTTCGCCGGCCGCTGCCGCGGCAACGCTCGCTTCGCTCGCTCGACTCCCGCGCTGTTTTTTGTGGCTATACGGACCACGCTCGTCGCTACGCTCCTCGCTAACCTAATGTTACAAAGCTCAATTCAACATATTTACGTTTCGTTATACACATTATTTAAAAAAATACATGTTTCTATGATTGCATATTTAAGTGTAAAAAATATAATGAAATTTCACAAAATTTAAAACTATTATTTTATTTGTAAAATTGAACATGAATTAACACTAAAAAATAATTTGAACAATATAATAGCTTTTCAATATTTGCTGTATTCCTCGTAATCGCACGTAATATAGTAACAGAACGTAATCCATAGATAAAGTAGAAGAGTGTCAAACCAAAGAGCTCATAATTACTTGTCAAACGACTTCCGCGAAAAAAATTTATATGAAAAATTGAAAACTTTTAAAAAATTTATCTCGGTAACTATTCATTTCCGTAAGTTGAAATTTTCAGGATTAACTAAGAACCATAAACCCTACTTCAGAAAAAAAAACCACTATAGTAAGTGGCATATACCGTTATAAAAGACGAGCCAAATAAAATAAGTGTCAGAATGACATGATAATGAAAAGTTATTATGTCATTATAACAATTTATTGCTAGGAACTGCGAATAGAAACTGAAACTAGAAAAAGATCGCGTTGCCAAAAAAACTTACCACCATACGCCTGTATGATAAAAATGCATTTAACAAAGGTGCATAAAGCGGCTAGATTAAATTTCGCCCGTGAATATGTTGACTACGATTTATCGTCAACAATATTCACGGACGAAAAGACATTTAAATCTAGTCAACATGGACGTTTGAATTTGTGGCGGTGATATGATGATGTCCCCATTATGCAGTCTGGTCGTATAGGGATTAACTTGTGGGGACGGATGAGTGTGGATGGTCCAGGTGAGCTAACACTCATACCTGGCATGCGAACGCCGCTAACTATATAGACGTTTTGACGGAAACCATGCTACCCACGGTGCGTACTGTGTATCCGGAAATTCCACAAATAAGTTTTGTTCAAGACAATTATTGAATAAATCAAAACTATAATTAACAATAGTAAAAACGATTTATAATGGTAATTGTAATATTCAACATTATTTTATTCATTCATTCATTTTTCACTTTTTTGTTATATTTAATGTTACTAACTATTTACGAATATGACAATATTGAATATGTATTACATTAACAATAAGGTTCATAAAATAATTTTATCGTGTTTTGTATTGATTTATATTTTTAACCGACTTCCAAAAAAAGAAGGAGAAGGTTCCCAATTCAGACCGTGTTTTTTTTTGTTTTTTATGTATATATGGACATTGATTACTCCGCCAGTTGTGAACCGATTTTGATGGTTTCTTTTTTAATCGCCAGATAATTCTTCCGGATTAGTCCCATTTTTATCTCATAAAAATTAGTTCATTAAGTCAATTTTTGTAATATCTCGATGAAATATTTACGGATTTTGACGACTTATTTTTTTAAGGATATAATAATTTCTCGACATTATCTCACAGTCATATGACGAAAATCGGTTTAGTAATTTTTTAGAAATTCAGTAATATGTCTCTGTTTACTGCTAAAAATTATGTATCAGAGAAAAGCCATAGCAACGGTTGCTATTGACACGAAGTTGTCAATTTTCGTATCGACGATGGTCTAGCGGCTAAAGGTATGCACATTGCACATTGTTCAAATAACATCCACCGCAGTATTTTTTTAATTTTCCATCAATTTTTTTAGTTGCGTTATTATTTGTCTCTCAAGGCAGCAAAATCACTTAAAAGAGAGAAATAAACCTTTTAAAAAAAGTGTACCGACTTTAAAAATTTGCACTGAAAAGTAAGAAATAATAAAAATTTCAAGACGGTTGGTGCCAAATTAGAAATAATTTAGTACTTACCTACCCAATTTTTTTTATATGTATGGACATCGATTACTCCGCCAGTTTGTGAACCGATTTTGATGCTTTCCTTTTTAATCGACAGATAATTCTTCCGGATTGGTCCCATTTTTATCTCATAAAAATTGGTTCATTAGTTTTTCAGAAATTTTGAAAAAACTATTTTAACAATTCAAAAAAATTCAATTCACTAATCTAGATAATTCATCAGGAACCTACGATCATCAGTACAAACACAGATAATATTGAACAGATCATTATGTCCTTAGATGTTTACTTAATTTTGTATCCTAACTTGGCACCAACCGTCTTCAAATTCTACGACGAAATTTTTATTATTTCTTAATTTTCAATGCAAATTTTTGTAGTCGGTACACTTTTTTTAAAAGGTTTATTTAAAGTTTAATTTAAAACCGAAAACTATGGATGAACCTCCATGGAATACCTTCAGTGGTCGAATCGGAAAATGAACACAAATGAAAAACAATCGCATCCGAAAAAGACCTTGCTTCGTTAGACCTTTTTTATAAACGCTATGCTAAACGAGGTTAGGAAAATGAAGCAATCCTATTGCTATATCCAAAGATATTCGACTATATTATTCTATATTTAAATAATATCTTAGCTTCCCCGTGCAGGTTTGACCAGTCTTAATCAAAATGACGGATTAGCAAATGTCATAATAAAAATATTTCAAATGTCAGCAGTATTCTCTCTGTTTTGTGCTTGGTGGCAGAAGTCAGATGTAGGTACGTCAAAAATTTAAAAATATGTCTATTGAGATTCGATGTGATTGGTTGCAGTCAACAATTTGAATGTCATTGAGCTTTTATGTGATTGGTGGCAGTATAAATAAAACAAAGTGAAAAATGTTATGTTCAAGCGAATATAGGCTTTAAGGTGTCCTTCCAATTCTGCTCATGATAGTACATACGGCGAAGGTACATAGTATTGAAAAAAAAACTCAAAATAACCCCTATCTAGGTAAAGTGTGAATGTAGGGAGATCCAGAGAGTTCAGTTGAACAACTCTCTGCCACGATCTTATAGTGAGCGTAACACATCTAGTAGAGGCGGGCCACGCATTGTCTTACAAAATCTTAGATTATTCCTATTATTACAAACTCAATGTAACTAATTAATATTAACTTTTGATTTATGCTGTTTCAAAATAGTAACTTAAAGTTTACATTTGTCACTAGTCACGCATACCATCTTATGTTAAACAGAGTATAATAAAATTAACCTATGATTCTATAATTTCAGTAAATGAGTGGAGCTGGCAACAACCCATATTAAAATTCCAGCCCTCTATAAAATTATTAGAAAACAATGTAGTGATGTTCCATCCACATTACAGTTCAGGCACAGCGTATGTTAGAGGTGACACTTCACTTAGGAAAAACAACCATTATTACTGGGAAGTGAAGATGCTTACTGATCCTTATGGAACTGATGTTGTAAGTATACATTACATTTGACTAAAGCAGACCACAATTTTAATTATAATATGCATTATCCGAAAAACATACTTAAAAGCTTTTACATCTAAATATACCTTAACTAAACTGGTCCTAGTCTCCCAAAAACTACCGGCTAAAGGAGGAAAAGCAAAACTTCATCTTTCCCTGGATTCCCTAGGGCCTGTAACATGGTTCCAGGAGCCATAATGCAACATGTAAAGTTACTTATAAAAAATAGCTTTTAGACTAATGTCCAACATCAGATATTTCCTACTTCTCATAATTTTTTCACATCAGATGAATGGTTATATCGGACTGAAGTGGCGGCAATGTGAAACAAATTTGTTTTTGGCCATGAGTGTCGGATTCTTCACTTGATAATAAACCATGGACAGACAGGCTACCTTACACCAAAAGTGGTACCAAAGGCTAAGGGTTAATATAATGAAAACTCTGTATTATGTCACTTAATAATGTTATGTTAATATTAGGTGAATTTGGTTTGTTTTAATACTAACTCATAGATTTATTCACTCTCTACAGTGACTTAATGAGACTCACTCCATATAGGTTAAAAATATGTCAATGTGTTTTCTTAGAGCTACAGGGGACTTCCCTTCAGTATGATTGTGAGGTGAGGTTCTACCATTGATTGTTGGATTTTTTTGAGTCTGCTTGTTATTTACCTAAAGGCAAAACACTATAGGATTTCCTTTAGTAATAATTAGAGACTGGATTATAATGTATTTACTATTTAGCCTTTTTCCACCTGTTAACTAAAAACTAGTGATAATGCATAATCACGCTTTAATTACAATATTTAAAAAATCTGCAAGGGCAGGCTCAAGCTTGATGTTGCCGCTCTTTCACTCAAGATAACCTATAGCATGCGATTGCTAACCAAGTGGCTAGCCCAGTTAAAAATATTTTAAACAATCAAAGACACAACCTAACTGGAACATTTGGAACAGTATATCCTGTTTACAATAGCAGCAAAATCATATTTTAATTTGTGAACAATTCTTTTGTGGGATATGGACAAAAATTATAATATTAATAAATAGTATGGGTCTCTAGTAAAAATTGTAAGGAAGTATCAATTTAGTTTAAGCTGTATATAATTTTCAGATGGTAGGAGCAGGAACAACCAAAATGTCGGACCACAACTCTCAGATAAAATTTGTATCATTACTGGGCATGGATGCGGAATCATATGGATTTTCTTATAAGGGCAACTTACAACATAATTATCACTTGATGGAGAATCTGGAAGGATTTTGTAAAGGCAGCATAATTGGGGTTCGAGTTGATCTGTGGCATGGCACTTTGGAGTTCTACCTTAATAGGAAACCTTTAGGTGAGTTTTACATTTATATTCTTCTTCTATTATGGCTCCACCAATGTTCATTGGTGATTTACCAATGTCAAGTATTATAGCCTTTATAGTGTTTATAGCCAATTAATCGATATTTAAGATAATTACGCCGACCGCGACATGTCTTATTAGTCGTCGACTAATCACAACCATCACAGCACGAACAGTAGACACGATTTGTTCATGTCCTGTCCAGTCCTCCATATGCAGCTGAACAAAATTGAACATATCGGCGCGTTTCGCTCTGTGTTTGAAACTAAAAAAATAAAGATTCCAACGAATTGAAAACCTTCTCTTTCTTTTTTAAAGTTCAGTTAAACAGAAATGAATTCCCCCAAAATCGAAATTCGATTATGTCCGTGATTGGGTCATTAAACTCTATATATGTATATACCAAGTTTCAACATTTTTCACCCAGTAGATTCGGAGAAAATAAGCTGTGACAGACGGACAGAACTTCAGACACGAGAGTGATCCTATAAGGAGATTCCACATCCGGTCATGGCGACATACGCACGCGTTTTCGTCGTGGCGTGATGTGGAATCCAGTTTAATCCTGTTCGCGCTGTGATGGTTGTGATTAATAAGACATATCACGGTCGGCGGGATTATCTTAAATACCGATTTATCGGCTATATACACTATAAAGGCTATAATACTTGACATTGGCAAATCACCGATGAACATTGGTGGAGCCATAATAAAAAAGAAGAAGAAGAAGAAGTGATCCTATAAGGCATGGCCTATAAGACATGGCCAGCAATGAAAGCATTAAATATATAATATCTGTTATTTCATACTTTTAAGTTTTCACTTCTGTAGGCAGTCCCCATGACTAGGCCTCCTTAACTAATATTATTACTATCACTTCAAAACAGAGTGACCATCGACATGATTTTTTGCACAAAGATGGAGGGCTGAAAAGTGACATATGCTACTTTATACTCTTATGTAACATTTAAATAATCTAGAATAGTTGCTATAATGATTGTTACAATGTAACTTGATATTTCCAAGAATGTTATTCCTCATTAATATATGCATAACTGTGCATTAGTTTTAAATTGTAATTACATATACATATATGTTTATAGTAAACGGGTTTATTAATTGATCTTATCTTTATATTGAGATCATAAGATCATGTTATTGCATTTATAGTGCTCCAACTAATTGCAAAGAGTTTGGGGGCATATGCCATATTGAAATTTGCAAATTAATGTACTCAAGAAATGTAACTCGTTAACCTACAAAATTTGTCAACAATTAATGTAATCTTCATTATTTAAACTTGTTGACTTGACCTCTATTCTCGTGTTTGTCCGGGATGAAAACAGAAATAGTTTGCCAGTTGCAAATACTTTTAAAATGCATGAAATACCAACGACTGGAGTTTGTTTTACTTTTTTAAACCCCTTCTACATGGTTGGACAACCTCTCAACCGACAACTTATTTGTTCTACATGGTTGGGCAGCCACTCAACCGACGTGACCTTGGTTGTGTGAAACGCCTTCTTTTAATCCCCTCTACTCGTCCATAGAATGTATGTACGTCATAAGGCTTTAAACCAAGTATAGATTGCTACGGACCCTTAATAATGTTTTTTTAATCATGTCCTTTAATATTCTAGGCCAAGTATTCCACGGTTTGCGCCGCCACAAAGATCTCTATCCCATGATCAGCTCGACTTCAGCGCAGTCGGCTTTTAGACTAATATACTCTGCGTCGTGGCGTGGCTCTCTGCTGGTGGATGCTGCTAAGTCGTTGGCTGCTTCAGCACGTAATGTGACGTTGCCTCCTGGACTAGCTTATACGCAGAAGAAATATTTCTGGCTCAGTATTGAGAATGGTGGTAAGTGTTACATACATTTTTTAACCAAATGACATTTTTACTCGGATATGCAAGACTGAGACGAGGCTGCATGGGCTTTCCTTTTGCCTATCCTAGAAAGGGGTGAAATATATTGGCCTCAAATAATGAAGACATGGCTGTATGGTTACTCGGAATACTACCAAAAAATATGAATGAAATAAAAAAAACGCATAAAAATAGTTTCCTGTATCTGATGAATTCTGATGCATTCATTTTAGTTATCTTTAAAATAGTCGTCATGTTTCCTTAGAATATATCGGTGTCGTCGGTTTCAAAACTCTCGCTGTTTTGTACTAGTAGTATTACTACTAACCTAATCTAAAACCTAAAATATCTACAATTTACCGGGGCATTTTGTAAAGTGCATTTGAAGTATCTGAATTTATTTCGACAATATACATAGTGACGAGCGTTTGTAAACTGATTTTATATCGTTTGTAAAATTAAGAAGTATACAAATTGTCGACGATACATGCATGATTTCTAGTTTATATAATATCCATACAATGTCAAATGTCAATATCACCTTAGTACAATGTCAATATGTAAAGAATTAATAATGTCATAATAAATATAAAACTGATTCTACGTCATGTCATGGCAGCCGCACTTTACCAAAGGAGGCGTCAAGCGGAAAGTCACCGAACAATTTTTTCTGCCACTTTTGGCGGGGAGGAGTTAAACGCCTAGTACTAACCCCTGTACAACTGTATTTTTCTATCGTTTTATTATCGCAACGGATTTTACGTTATATGATGATTATGCTAAAATACAAACATAATAATTATAATTGGAAACACTATGTTCCCGCAAGTTTGACGTCCTAGAGCGCCTTTCCCATTTAAAACATCACAATTAACTATTTTTCTAAAGCTCTGTCTCGCGACACAAGACGATCCCAACGAAACCTAAGGTACCTTATTACTGTTTAACTGGTCAAAGAGCAAAAACATGGCGAAAGGGGAAGCCTCCTTAGGTTTAGTACTCTATACAGCCGCATGATGGGGAATCCGGTTTAATCCTTCCCGCGCTGTGATAGTTGTGATTAATAAGACATCATCTTAGTAACTATAAAGGCTATAATGACAAATTATCAATTGACATTGGTGGAGCCACAATAAAAGAAGAAGAAACTTAAAAATGATTATACGCTTGTTGCATCTATTTTTTTTATATACTAATAGTTTTACCACAACTGGAAACGTTATAGATTTATGGCCATATTCATAAACACATTTTAGAAGCGTTTTAGTTAAATTATGTTTTGACACCCTCTAACAAACCTGTATTTACTAATAATAGAAAGAAACAAAACACATTTTAACAAAAACGTTGCTAAAATACGTGTTAATGTCTAGATTTATTAGTTAGAGGGAGACAAAACATTGTGTAACTTAGTCGAGAAGGCAACATTGTATCTTAAAAAGTGCAGTGCATTAACTTTATCACGGGGGTCTTTAGTACTTTAATTTCGTTTGTTGTCAAGTGATAATGCAGACAAAACATTGAAGTTATCTTTATTTTAAATAGTTCAGATAAAAAATATCTTTTTAATACTATACAGCCAAGCATTGACCTTTGTTTAGAACAAACAATATTATTTTTGTTTATTTTTAACGAGCTAGGGCCTATACTAAACTTAATTCCCATACAAGAAATTTTGCTCGATCTTAATAATGGCAATAATAAAAACCGGCCAAGTGTGAGTCGGAGTCGCGCTAATTTGTTCCTGCTCCATACAGAGGCGTCACTTGATCTGACCTTAGTGTTTGCGATTCCGACTCGCACTTGCCCAGTTTTTAATTTTACTTGCAAGTTTACAACTATTTTGCGTGAGGTGGGATGATGGATATCACTTCTACCATCCCAGCTCCCCCAGGAAGCCAAGCAGTCCTCGCGCATTGTTGCAGGGCTCCAGTATCGTCCTCGGGGATCCTAGACGCTAGTTGGCCCCACAAGTAGATCATGAACAAAACAATACTCTAAGCGAGTGCTCGATAGTTTCTTTTTTTGCGATTGTGTCGCATTGATATAATGCACAGGTCATAAGATCGTGGTAACTGTAGATTATTGTAGACTAGCATTCCGCCCCCGGCTTCGCCCGTACATATTTACGAACAAAATAAAATATACCCTATACTTACCCCTATCCGTACCCCCACCCCTACCCGTACCCCTGCCCCTACTTCTATTCCTACCCCCTACCCTCTACCACTATCACTACCTCTAACTTTGGATACTGTTCATACAAAAATACTAAAAAAATCTTACATTTTTAAACTCGTGATATCTTTCGAATGGAATGTTCGAATTGAATATTTCAAAAAGTTATATAAAGGTATTGAAGCAGTCGTGCATATAAAGTATATTATTTTGATAAGGTTTAATAGCAAGGTACAAATAAAGAGCCTTTTCTAGCGGCGGCTTTTTAATTATTTTTTTTAAATAAAAGAACACTTATAGTGACTTAACTATAATAGTTAGACATATGCTATCGCGACACTTTTTGTAGATAATGAGTTTTCGCAGCGCACGCGATGTAAGGAATTTCTTACGTCATTTTTTTACACCTTGGGTTACATTATTTGAGTTTTAGTAAGGATCCCTAATTTTTTTGAAAATAGAATATAGCCTATGTCACTCAGGGTGAATGTAGCTTTCCAATGGTGAAAGAATGTTTGAAATCGGTACAGTAGTTTGAGTTTATTCATTACAAACAAATACAAATCTTTCCTCTTCATAATATTAGTTTAGATAGGTCAAACGGTACCGTATAAAAAGTTATAGAATGTTTTGTCTCTCTCTCTCTAACAAATATGTCTTCATCTTTTTTTTTTTCTTTCACGCGCGGGTCTTCCTCTTTTAGTATTGATGGTAATTCACAACATTTCATTTTTCGTTAAGTACCAAAATTAAAAATCCGTTTGGAGATCTTCCTTTGCTTAACACGATACACATATTTAATTATTTTTTTATTCAGTGGTTTAAGAGATATTTTGAAAAAACTACACTGTGTAACGAGTACCGCTCAAAGCTACTATACTCTCTGCCTTCAAGGGAAACTGGCATTAAAAAGTATTAGTTGTAGTTGTAAAAACAAAACAGGATACAAGGGGACTACTGATGGAGCCATAACACGAAAAAATAGAATAGATACAAGGGAATTTAATTTACGTGCTTCTCTACCCTTCTTTGTTGATGAAAGTGAATAAAATTTAATTTTAAATTAATAAACTCAAAAATAAACAATAATGAATGAAACAAAAGAACCATGAACGAACTATTGAACGAATGAAACGAACGAACGCACGCAGCTCATGTCATTTCTTTTTTTTTAATACAGAATACGCATAGACACCTGATACTTTTAGCCGTTATCGGCTTTTTCTAAAAATGCAATATTTAAAAATTAATTTAAGAGTGTTAAAGTTGAAATTTTAGAAAAGCAAAAAATACGGGTACCTTAATTTTTCACCTACTTTCATATAAGCTAATAAAATTAGGGTGTTAAAATTTTGAAATGTTGTGGATTGTGAGGCTATACCTCTAACGGTTGGCCAGTTCTGTTGAGGTATGTTTAGATGGAAAAGCCTCAGAATGTGGTTTGTCGGATTATGTATGAGTTTTAATTATAAAAATCCATCCAGTACATGGCCGAGGACGAACCGTAGTCCGCCTAGTTAATACCATAACTTTGTACTGTGTTTGTACACCAGTGGGGTTGGCATATTTAAGAACCGCGATATTTTTCGTTTGAACGAAGCCAAGTAATGGCCGGTCCGAGAATATCCTCGCAAATTCGCGTACTGTCGCAAGAAAATGCCGGGCTCCTAATCTTAACTATAAATATTATAAATGAAAAAGTTTGATTGTTTGTCCTTCTCTCACGTCAACATACATAAAGGTTAGGCACAATAAAAAGAGATACAGTTTGTAGGTTTTGATGTAGGCCGTAGTGGGTAATCACTCAAACTACTGATCCGATTCTGAAAATTCTTACACTGATAGGAAGCTACGTTATCCCTGAGTGTTATAGTCTATATTGTATTTTGTTCAAATATATCCACAGGCGAAGCCGGGGGCGGAAAGCTAGTATTACGATCATTTAATTAAATCCGAATAAACGGATTAACGGATCCCTTCTTCACACTCATATTAATGTATATTTTGTTATAAATTTTCAGGTCCCAAAGAAACCGTAAAAGGTACACCATGTGAACCAAGCGCAGAACCGTCATTTTTTATTGTGAGTATGCTTCAATACCTATATATTTATACTATACCCTACCAAGATAAATAGACAAAGATCGAAGTGAAGTTAGGCACGATTCGTGCACGCATTGCCGACATACATTGTGTTCCGAATTCGGTATGTAAAGTAAAAACTAAGGTACTTCATGATTGTACCATCATTTTGAAGATTTATGGTTTTTTTAATTGGACTTGTATTGTAAAGCTGTTCGCGCACGATAGCTTCACGATAAACTGTGCCGCCGCCATTGCAAAAGAAGCGAACACGCGACACCGGCTTACTGAATATGTTAATTTGTACATTTATAATAATATAAACCAGCATAATACAGTCCACGTCTATAATTTACACCAGCTCAAGTAGCGACCCCAACAAAGCCGTATTGTAAAAAGCGCCATCTATTGACAACACGGGCCAACTAGTAATGTATGCTTACTGTAATAGCAATGAATAGTTTATCATTGTATCGATCTATGACCTATATTAGAAAATGGTTGTAATCATTTTTAAAAATAATGTAGCAAAGTAACTATTTTTTAGATAAATTTTGACATTGTAACCGAATTTGTAAGTAATTATGTGTGCTTATTGAGTTTTCTTCTTTTATTTTAAATATTTGCTGAATACATTTTTTCCAATATTTGTACACCCAAACACCCGTTGTTTGAACAAACAAATAAATGAATAATTATTATTATGTCTAGGATTAAAAAATAGACATAGATTGCATATGAATAACTTTACTTTTCTCTTTCTCAGGCGCAACATAAATTACATGTACTGTTTTTTTATGTTCTATCTTCACGCGGGTCAGACCGCGGGCAAAAGCTAGTGAAATTATAAAAAAAAATATGTTAGTCGGTAAACTAGGTTATGGTATGGTATAATACCCTATATAAGGACCCTATGATAAATACTTAGTTGCATTTCATACTAATTATTGTTCATCCGTCAATATTGATAGTAAGGAGATACATTGTGAGATTTGTATGGAGAGAAATTACGGGGCGTCATCTTGGTGGGGGGATAAATAGAATAGAGTTATTTTTGAACGTTTTTATTTTTCTTTACGGGTTGCCTTACGGCTCCCAAAGCCGTGTTACCAGTCCCAGGTTACCCAGCTGAAGACAAAGTCTTCCTCTTTTAGCCGATGGTATTTGGGAGGATATACAGGTAACAAGTGGCCAGTTCTGTTTTATGCTCTGTTCTGGTTTATGTAGGTACTATTAAGAGCATTAGTGGATGTACACTTGAAAAAAGTTTTGCTCAACACTACTGCATTTCCTTATTCATTCAGATTGTATCAGAATAAAAAGAGAGAAATATTGTTTTCAATACTTAGGTCTCTTATAAATATTATGTGATGTTAAGGTTGATTTTTCGTAACTGAATTATCAAGTTATGACGTTCCATCAGTGTCAAAATATGACATTAGAAAAATATAAGTCAGTTGAGTTTTGATGTGATTGGTTGCAATTTGAATTTGTCGATAACCTAATTTTTGGTAGAGCGTTGTCCACCAACCAAAAACACCTTTCTTTAAAAATATGTGCTGTAATAGACTCCTCGTGCTTCGGAGGGCACGTAAAGCCGGCGTCCGCACTTCTATAAATAACAGATATTTACGTCTGTTAAACAAGTGACACATCTAGCACTAAATGGATAAGTGCAGCAACAGGCTTGCCACCTGTTCTGTTCAATATGGACAAGTGCCTGCAAGTGGACACTGTTAGTGGTGTCTCTGGCCACACCGCAACGTATAAGGCCGTGAAGGTGAAGGAAATGTCATTGATATTTTATGTGCCACCAGCATTAGAAATAAAACACAAACAAAAAGCCAATAATAGACGAAAAAAATCCCTTTAGAAATCGGAATCTTCGAAGGCTAACTTTTTTTCGAGACTATGTTTAATTTTTTTTCTGAATTAAGTATTGTAGAATTTTTATAAATTCACTTCTATACTTGCGGGTTACGATTTCGAGGGGGGTTTTATCGTCAACTTTAAAAAAACATTGCTTAACCTAAACCTAAAATAAACAAAGGATTTCTGAGATACGGGGCCCATGAGTTTACTACATTTTTCTAGACATAGTTTTTTTTTTGTTTCAGAATCGTCGTATGGGTCACGTGGCGGACTCCTCGCACATAGCGCTATATCTCCAACATATGGAAAGGAACAGCCGAATGGTGGCTATGGTACATAATGACCAACGTCACTTGATGGAATGAATGACTAGTGATTGACATTATATAGGAAGTAGGCATAGAAAATTAATGCGTTTCATTAGAAACTTTCCTACGTTGTAGGTATAGATACCGCAGTGAGAGTTGAGGCAAACAGCACACGCAAATTACACGCAATTTAAAAACCTATAGTGCTAAATTAGTCTTGAAGATTCATCTTTCTAGTAACCGGTAACAAACTTAGGTTTATTATTATCGAAACAAACAACAATACGTATTTTATTAGTAGGTAATAGATATTAAAATTATCTTAAATACTAAATTACAAATATAATATAAAATTTACAAATAAAAAAAATCTTGTAAATAGCTATCTACTGGGAGAGTACCCAACAGACTGGCTGCATTTTTTAACAAAGTTGTCATTTTTTTTTTTACGTGTTACGATTCCAGGGTACCCAGCGGAAGACCTAGTGTCCCTGGTTTAGCCGGTGCTATTTGTCAATGCTTATACCTAACAAGTGGCTAAGAGCCTCTAAAGTGTGGTTTGTCGGATTATGTACATAAGTTTTTAATTAAACCACCCATTGGTACATGGCCGGGATCCGTTATATTAACAATTTTACATATTAATTAACATTTTTAAACAGTTATTTGAAAATTTAACAATAAAAGGACATGCAAAGTTTGTTTACCAAGAATGGACTTTATGCGAGTAGGTAGGTACTATTTGTTTGACACAACTCTCGCTGCGTTACTTAGTGCTTGTTCACGTTGACTCGCGGGCGCGGTTACGATATATTAAACATGACGTAATGTCCAAGTGTTCACGTACGAAACACACGTGCGGTGTAAGTAGCGGGCAAGCTAGCGACTGGCGCGTGCGGCGCGCTCGCGGCAATATCAAACGCGTGAGTTGTTTGTTTGTTCACGTCGAACTAGCGGCGTTGCGAGCGATTCACTCGCGACGTTAGGTAAGTTCAACCAGTTTGGACTTGTCGCTAGAAACAATAGAACGTTTTCATCATTTTCGATTAAAAAAAAAGATCGTCGTCCATCTTTTCAACCTTTGACAACACGTCATACTCGCGCAAACGCTTGGCTCGCCACGTTTACCGCCACCGCGCCCGCGCGTTCCTAGCAACAAAACAATTTAATTCACCATTTGACTACAAAATCAATTTGAGAGTTAAAGCTAAGAGTTTTAATACTTTACATTTATACATGTGACGTAACGAAGCTTATAACTCGTCGTCCTCCTTGCCACACTTGTGTGACGTAAATTATGGATGGCCTCTTATATAGTATTTAGTTGTAATATGCTAATATCTAAAATTTTGTTCTCATTGTTTATATTATATTGTAAATACATATTATTACGTAGTTTTTAAGCATATAAAAGACTTGGGTAGTTATTGTGGTGTACTTATATTATAATCCCAATAGGGTAAGCAGAGTCACAGAGTCAATCATAGGCTAAACTGTCAAAACTTTTTTCGTAACGGCCGGCAGTCGTGTTTTTTTATATTCAACGACTTTAGTTGTCGTCTACTGCATGCCTTCTTACATGTACATCTGCTCTGTAATTTATTTTTGACGAAACGACAAATTGTGGCAGACTTATTTTATACATTATTAAGTGAAAAGGATATTTTTATTTTAGAACTAATTATTATTTGGTTCGATTTAATTTTGTTTTACGTTTTTTTATACATATACTACTTAAAGCAGCTACACACGCCTCTAAAATCGATGGCAATATCGGGGCAGTGGTGGTGGAGATGAAATCGGGTGCTACTCACACACGTCCCTACCGATCAGTATAATATCTACCGTGCAGCGAAGCGCTCGTCGATCAAGATGCCGTCGACACTCTTCTCTTCTCCTCCTTGCTAAGATTTTCATTCAAAACTTGAAGAAAGATTTTAAAGGCCTCCTGCCTTTTGTCACGGTTTAAATATTCTTTATTGTTTTTGTCATAAAGATATGATAATTTTTTAGATAAATCTATAACTTTCGTCCAAGCCTTTCTTTCGTCATGTTGACGTGTAAATTAAAATAAAACACGAATAATGAGTACGTCCTATAACCGCAGCAGCCGCACCGCTAGCAGGATACTGCGGGTAATCGCCCCGATTTCGCTACACACGATGCGACAATGCTCCCTAGCCCGATAATCGCCCCTAAATCGTAGGTTCGCCCGATCCCCACCACTGCCTCGATATTGCTACCGATTTTCGGGCCGTGGTAGCTGCTTTTATGTAGGTATTTAAAAATATTTGCGAAAATCATAAAATCTAATGGAATTTAAATTGTACTTATTTTACTTTGTGTTCATCATACTGAAAGATTGAAACAGAATCAATTTGTTATAATTAGAAGCTAGGTACTATTTCAATTTCATTTTTGATCCACTGTTAATGTTTAAAATATTGAATTATATCTAAATGTGTAATAATTAAGATAATTATGTAGGCTAACATATTATAGCTTCAAAAAAATTGAGCGCAGTCTAGCTTATATGGTGAATTATACCAGTAATTCCAAAATGTTACTTTCTTTTCTATTTTATTTTCAAAATGGCTCCATCAGGGGTTTGATGATTCCGCCAATGTCAAGTATTATAGACGTCACAGTAAGTATGCCGATAAACGGTAGATGCGCCCGCCAATCGTGATGTGTCCTATTAGTCACTATCACAGCACGGACGGGATTAAACTGGATTCCCCATCACGTCTCCGCGGGCGCGTGTGTTATCTACCAAGGCGTGACGTGGAATCTAAAACTTTCTTATTTTCAAATTGAGATATATAAATTAATTTCTGTAAACTATATGTATTTCCCATTTATTGTCTAATAAATGTATTAAAACGTATGTAGAATTTGTTTTATTTATTCTACTATACCTTTCTATTCCAAAACCAATTTTATGGCCACTTTGGTCGTAAGCTGAGTCTATTTATGACATTTGTCACGTGATATCTTAGAAGACAAATTCTCTAGGGACCACATGACAAATGTCATAAAAACAAACTGACACCGCTTGTAGATTTTCTCTACGCGGTCATGCTCGCTCGGCAGGTGTCCATTTCTACTTGCTGAGGGGTCCACATCAGCATGGAAAAATACTATAGTAAAATATTAAAATAGCATGTATGAAAGGTATGATGAATGAAAGAAGCGAAAGAGGTATGTCAGGATCGTAACAAATGGCATTCAATTGTTAAAACAAGCTTTTGTTCTTGTTTTCATCCGCGTGGAATCAGAAGTAAGAAAATATTAATCCCATAGCTGGACTCCTGACTATAATTTCACCTGAGAAAAAGCAATGAACAATGCTATATACTTAAATATTTAATAGGCGCCTTATTACAAGAGGTACATGTTTTCCGAGATTAAAAGTAGCCTCCGGGCCTCATTCCCCAGGCATGATGTGGCATCATTAAAAGTATAGTGTACCGCGTCCATGTCCATACAAACGGAGAAAACGTTTTACTACCCCTAAATATTATTTAATTTTAACGATTTTGTAATATGTTACTGACATAATGAAAATGTACGTACGTATTTTTTCCTTTTTTCAAAATTCGTAATAGGTCAAAAGTTATAAGCCCCTCAAATCTCGGTTTTTTTGATTCATAACTTGCTCGTAATAAACCGTCAGTATTTGAAAAACAAAGACGTACGTACGTAGATTATAATCTGCTAAAACGTTTGACACCAAAATTATAAGGTTTCGTTATAGTTTAGTAGGTGTAAATAGTTTTCGCTCAAAACGCAATTTTCAACTAAGCACGAGTGCAGTGTTCTCTATCGCACAGATGCCCGGGGGAAGAGTGCGCTTGAGACAGAATATGATTTTCTAAATAACTATTTCGCTGCGTACGCTGAGCTACACGATCCTCGAGGATCTGGGATAGCAGGAGTAGCCGAATTCCCTCCTCACGCAAAATAGGCGCTAAGACAGAGCCCGATAACCAGTACCAGACCAGCCTCCAGTCCTCCAAAAAATCATGTCCATCCGTTGCACAAAAATGTTTTAACGTGAAATAAAGACACTATTTGCAAATGAAGATTTTTGTTTATTTTTATTTAGTAGTAAGTATAACTATCTATAGGTACTGTCGGGTGTGGGTTAGCCAGGCCGGGTAGGTAGGTAGGTATAGCAGGAAAACTCGTAGTAAACTTTCACCATTCGTTTATTGGTCGAATTAACAAGGAAGGAACAAGCAGCAAAAGAACAACCAGTAAAAGCATCCGTAAGGAGCCAAGGAGAAAGGAAGCCGTCAAAGGAGAAGGAGAAAGGAGAAAGGAGCGCACTGTAATAAAAATGAACTACACATTACTACAGGGCGTTAAGCTATTGAAGTAACACAATACAAAGTATGATAAAAATACTTACAATACTTATTTGCGCTCCTTTTATATTAACATAGATATTAGTTCTTGAATATTGATTCAATACATTTTATATAGTTATTTACTTAGTTGATAAAATAGAAATATAATAAATTTTACAATTGGCAGAGTACTGCCTAAGTCAACAGTTTGTGAAGGAATGAGTAAAATTTTAATTTAGGTTCCATACAATGTTCTATTGAATTAAAATGAACAATATCGTGTTCTAAAATCAAAATAAATGCTATTTATGATGGCCAGCTTGTAAGCGGCCAGGAAAATAAGGTCGTATCATCACAATACCGGGGTTCCCCCGAAAAAATCCTGACCTTAATGAAGGATTTTATTCAGAGAATTAATAAAATAAAGTTTGATGATGAGACTTATATAAAAATACTAATGAATGAAATGAAAAGATACATTTACAAGTTTTATTATAAATAAAACTAATTATTTTACAAGAGAAACGATTTCCACAATCACACAAATCACAAACATTCATCTTCATTTAATCTGTTTAATCTGTTATTAGTAAGTACAGTAAACTCATTTATAATATAGAGTAATTCCCATTTAATAAGGAATGACTCAAAAACGTTCTCGAATTTAGTAAGGGCTTAGTTATACAGTTACCATCCGCTGTTTTAAGTTTATTTATATATAATACAATAGTCGAAGGCTTGTTTAAAGAGTCGCAATCCGCTCATACGAACACCCATGGGAAATACATCCACAGATATAATAAGTAGTAATAATAGACGAAGGCTTTTTTAACGAGTCGCAATCCGCTCTAAATAATTACAAGTATTTACAATAAATGAAATGATGAGAATGAAATAAGGAAAATAGTAATTATTAATCATGGTTATATATTTAACCTGTAATTTGTAAATAAGTAAAAGTTTTAGTTACTTAGATGTTTACAACCAAATTGTGAAATTGAAATAAATTTAACCTCCCTTGTTACCATAAGGTTATAAATACAATTTAATAAATTGTAAATAAAATAAAGAAAAATGTAAAATAATATAGATATAAAAAATTCCTCGGTTTAAGTAAGAGTAACTCATCCATATTGAAAGAGAAAAAAAAATTATGAAATAAAATCAACGCATGCGTTAAGGTATGCGCTAACTCAAACTATCCACGAGCAAAGCCAGTGAAAAGCTAATAATATAAGTATATGAAATAAAATAATATTTGAATTTAATCAACATGACTACCCCTAGTTGTAATAAGAGCGTAATCATATGTCTATGAAATAGACTTCATAGTAAATAACAATTGAAAATTAAAAGAAAATCGAACGTCGTCGATTCAAAATTTTAAATTTTGTCAATGACAAAGAAATTATATAGGATACATTTGAAAATCGAATATTCCAATGCAGTATTGCCGAGCAAAACAAATTGTGTAAAACAAAGAAAAATCAAGTGAGTTCAAATTCTGATATCGAGGTGCTTTTATATGTATCATTTAATTTATTTGAAATGTATTAATATATTAAATTTATTCTCGGAAATATTTTAATATTTTAATTGCCTTACTTATGTAAACTGTAGTGTGATATTAGAAATCATTAAAATAAGAATGGACAAATTGTTTTGGATATTTTTAAAAATGTATTAAAAAAATCGCAATTAATGAAATTTTGGAATTAAATAATATTTATTTATGTATTATTTTATGGAATCACGATAGACTTTTAGGATAAAAATAGATATTATAGCAATTATAAGAAAAATTAATATATATTATTTTTCTTGAAAAAGTTACGACTATAAAAAGAACCTTTTTCTATTAAGAAATATTGAATTGACGGGATAATATAATGGAAATTAAATTAATATCATTTACGGTATAAGTTTAAGTTATGGAAAGTAATCTATAGATTTCAGATATATATAATGAAAATCTCACATACCTACAACCATACATTCAATGTGACTATATAATCTGAATTTACGAAATTAATAAGTGAATTTAGTGTAAAATTATTCAAGAATACTGCCTTTGAAAAAAAAAAAAATCCTCTTCAATAATGGAATCTGACCAAGATCATCAGACTTGTCAACCTCGAAGGTTTGCCGACATAACCTTGATTCAGAACCATAATCTCCAAGAAATATTCTACTGAATTTAAATAGAATTACGTTATATATTAAGATTATATAGACATTACATATCCTGAAATAAAAGTTTGTATTAAAATAAATATTATGTTCTCTTACTTCGTTATTCTTTCTTCTTTATTCCTTCTTCCTGCAGCATTTTAATCACGTTTGGGCGCCATTGTCGGGTTCTGGGGTAGCCAGGCCGAGTAGATGGGTAGGTATTGCAGGAAAACTCGTAGTAAACTTTCACCATTCGTTTATTGGTCGAATTAACAAGGAAGGAACAAGCAGCAAAAGAACAACCAGTAAAAGCATCCGTAAGGAGCCAAGGAGCCGTCAAAGGAGAAGGAGCCGTAAGGAGAAGGAGAAGGAGCGCACTGTAATAAAAATGAACTACACATTACTACAGGGCGTTAAGCTATTGAAGTAACACAATACAAAGTATGATAAAAATACTTACAATACTTATTTGCGCTCCTTTTATATTAACATAGATATTAGTTCTTGAATATTGATTCAATACATTTTATATAGTTATTTACTTAGTTGATAAAATAGAAATATAATAAATTTTACAATTGGCAGAGTACTGCCTAAGTCAACAGTTTGTGAAGGAATGAGTAAAATTTTAATTTAGGTTCCATACAATGTTCTATTGAATTAAAATGAACAATATCGTGTTCTAAAATCAAAATAAATGCTATTTATGATGGCCAGCTTGTAAGCGGCCAGGAAAATAAGGTCGTATCATCACAGTACCAATATTATAAAGAAGTAAAGTTGTAAGTTTGGATGTAGGGGGTAATCTCTGTAACTACTCATCTGATTGCAAAAATTCTTTCACCAATATTTAGAATAGCCTACAGGGTGGACATATATATTATTCCGTTAAAATAAAAAGGCTTTTAGTGGAGACTAATTTTGTATGACGTAAAAAAGCGCCTACTAAATATACCAACCATTGTCAATTTCTTTCTCAGGCGTTACGGGATATTCTATTTCTACGTGGGTGAAACCGCAAATTATATACTGCTCGTTGGAAACCGTATCACTTGAGAACGACTGGACCGATTAGGGAATTTTTTTGTTGTTCAAGATTTTTGAAGAAAATAAAATTTAAAAATTCAGGAAAACAGAAAAAAACTGCTTTTTCTATGAGATTTTTGTATGAACTCTAGACCATAATAGGGTATGAAAGTTAATATGGGCTTCACGGGCGAAGCCGGGGCGAAAAGCTAGTATTAAACTTGGCTCTTATCAGCGATACGCATTATCTCTCTAGCTAGCATAAAATATTTGTTTTGCATCGTAGATAAAAAAAACTGTTACCGTTCATATTCACCGATACTATCCACTGATTGTTCCAGGTTCAAATCCCGGTCAATATATTTTTATCAAGAAAATGCAACACATAATGACACATATTCGCCTAGTTTAGAGTGAGGAGTCGATACTAGTACCAAAAAAATACTAGCGAATTCTCGTGCTTCGGAGGGAACGTAGGTAAAGCCGTTGTTCTCGCTTATAAAAATAATAGACACGTCTGTGCAGCAACAGGCTTACCAGGTCTTGAAAAAGTGTGTGTATCATCATAATACATCATAGGAGCCAAATATTCACGCGTGCGAAGTCGCTGTAAATTTATATAGGTACGTACTTTAGTAGGTAGGTACGGTATGACACCTATAGATTATAGTTAGGTTCTTTAACCTTTAGCGCGTCATCGTTCAAGCACTAGACATTTCTCTCTCATTCATTCAATTTAGTAATTCGTTCAGCTCACAGTGTGTAGACGTGTCCTTATTCCTTATATACATAATTTCTCAAAAATCGATATTATATAGTTTAAAATAAATAAGTACCTACTAACCGTTTGTGATTACAAAAAATATATTGTGCTACTTGTGATTGCATTTAGTAACAGTGCATCTAAATTCTTGTATAGAAAGTCTGCTGCTCTGAAATGGCGTATCAGGTACTTTCCAAGATGTTTTTTTTTAATTTCACTTAAATTTTAATTTAGGTATCTTTAAGTCCTAATCAATAATATTTATATGGGTGGGACAAGGGCGGGTCCTAATGACATCATTTACTATTAGGGATGTGAATTTTACTGGCCTTGACCTCTATATTGAAAGCTTTTATTGTCTCATTGACTTAGTAATAATGTTATAAGGTCCCGAGTCCGATGCTTGGTGTTATTTAATAAAACTCGAGATCTAAATAAAATAATTTGCACATTACCGGAAAACTTATATTCAAATAGAGTTTTTTTACATACACACTATGATAACAGTGTCCACTTTTTGTCAGTCAGTTGTCCATATTGAACAGAACAGGTGACAAGCAATGATGCCTGTTGCTGCACTTAAGGACCGTTGGTCAAGGTCATCTTATAACTATCAAATTTGCCATATTTTGACAGTTATAAGATGACCTTGACCAACGGCCCTTAATGGACCTAGATGTGTCACTTCTATGACTCTACCACCGCCTGTTATTGAGCAGTAGTGGTGGGTCTGTGAAGGAAGACAACGAGAATCGCAATGGTCATAAATAATAAAATAATTATTAAGTCTAAGTAAGTACGTACTTACTTATTTTTAATTTTCAATAAGCTACAAATGGTGTAACAGCGGTTTAAAAAAAATAAGAGCTTTGTGATAGATTATGAAAGAGAAAACGGGGGCAAAGTTTAACCACCCATATTTTAGTTCAATAAAACCCATTGAAAAAATAACAGCTATTTCACTTAGATATATTGAATAAGTAACTAGGTATATACTGTATATATAAATTACAACGACACAGAGGATTATTTACAAAGAAATTGAAAATAGTTTATCCCAGAAAAAATATGGATATAGGAGCCTTAAAAGCATTTCCAAAAAAAACTGTCAACACCCCTATTTTCAGAAGACAAGAAATTAAAACTTAATATTTTATTCCAGAAAGCACCAACGGTCGTCGGCGTGTCTGACTTCAACGCGAGTGAAGACGCAGCCACTTTACGAGGCGCCATGAAGGGATTTGGTACTGATGAACAAACTATTATAGATATATTAACTTCCCGCTCTAACCAACAACGACAAGCTATATCTGAGGCGTTCACTCACGAGTATGGACGGGTGAGATTTATTTTGTATTTCGCCAAATAAGTTGACTCGAAAATGTATCACATGGTTAGACGGCACTCTATACGATTTGTATGGAGTACCTAAACAATGTAACAAACTTTAAAAACTAACTTATTTAAAAAAGATTAGGTAAGGTAGGTACTTATTAATTATTTATTTAAATAGAACACAAGGTATATTCGGAATAAACTTGACAGTAAGTGATTTCGTCTAGTTATCATCAAAATTCCTGAAAAACTGCCTACCTAAGTCTTGAACCAATTTTCATGAAACATAAAAACAGAACAATAAAGAAATAAATACATACTTAGAATTAGAATAAGAATAGAATCTCCTATATTAGGTTTTCTAATGAAATTGTTTCTTAGGTAGAAAACAATTCAAATAAGAGCGGGAAAAAATTTAAAATCTAATATATCTGGTATGGGACGAAACCTATACCGACACCATGTGCCCTAGCCATTATCTGCCACATCACTCAAAGCAGGCGCAGCAGCAGGACTGGCGGCCCGCACGAAAATAAATAAATAATTTAGATAATGGATATATATTTGTTACTTTCGCTATCGAGACGATAGACCCTTGGGCCGAAACTTTCTAGCTAAAACTTTCACCCGCAGCGTCGGCAAGCCTCTCCGTCTGGCCACTGGAGACCCTCTGAGCAAGCAGTGCCTTGTACAGAGGATCAGCGTGGCCATACAACGAGGGAACGCGGCAAGCATACTCGGCATATCGTCTACTCTAGACTAGACAATAAAAATTGTAACCTTTTATTAAAATTATTTCGTGAAATATTTTAATTTAGTAAGTATAGGTTTTTATAAATTTGTCCATAAAATTGGATTATGTAAATACTATTTTTACATGGGCAGAGCCGCGTGCAACGGCCAACATAGATATTATATATTTACAATGTAGATTACATAACTTACATCATAAAATATTATTTAGCTTCCGACACTTTGTCTTACATAATGTGTAAAAAGTAAATAAAGGTGATTCACGCCGCAACCTTGGTGCCTCCAGAGCTCCATTATAGTACAATGTCGGTAAATGACGTGACTTTTTATATTAGTTAATTGTAAAAAATTGTCTACTCATACAATTTGACGAAATTACTTCAAGGGCCAGTCCTTAAAAAGTCGGACGATTTACGGAGTTATAGTCACTACACATAAAGGTATATCCATGAAATTGCAATGGCGGCCCGGTCTTAGGTCCATGGGTCACTTGACTTCCCCATATCGCGAGTGGCCTGGACCTATAATGCCCTGAGATAAAAATATCACTTGATAAGAAAGCAGTGTAGACTGAAGAAAGATGTAATGACAAAAATTGACAAAGGAATGCTAAGATATAGTTTGGGCATGTAGAAAGGATGGATTCAAAAATATATTAAATATATGAGGGGACTGTAGTGTAAAAGAGACAATTGGAAAGGAAAGACTTCGGTGGACGTATGCATATCAAATAGAAAGCGTCCTTGAGAAAGGCCAGATGAGCCAGGTCAGAAGTACCTACCCTAAACCAACGAGCATAAAGAATGTGATTACAGTGAGAGAAATTAAAGCGAAAGAGATATGTCAGAATTGTAGCAAATGGAAATACGTGGTCTCTGTCTACCCCTCTCGGAAAGAAAGGGAGGTGACTTTTATGTATGTACGTATATGTATCACAACCAACTAGCAAATAGGTATATAATAGCTAACACAATCGGTCGCAGGAAAGAAGGCTGGTCCAAATTATTTCCAGAAATAATTAATCTGATAACGGAAATACCTAAATAGGTGCTTACTTCGCGCTTCCGAAAAATGGTGGGCGAACTCGTGGGTAGTGGGTAGAACGCTTCTATTTGTGTATAAATCAATATTTGTCTCTGAAATATTAATGATTGGGAAATTGTTGTGAGCTATTTTTTTAATTAATATTTGTACAGTTCAAGAAAAGCTTAATTCTCTACATGTTTATCAGGTTATCAAAATCGTTGTTTTTGTGAATTTATTAATAAACCTACAACTTGCTTCGGTTTAGACTGCTCTACTCTGCGCCAGATAATAAAAAAAAATAACTAAACAGTAAAAATGTCTAAATATGTGCTGTGCTTACTTAACTATTTTCGGCTTTTATGTTGCGCGAATTCAATAAAAAATAACTTTGGTTTGCATTGAATTTTTGAACCCGGCTCTCCCCCGGTTTAAACTCTAATGCTCTACCAATTTTACACTTATCTAACCCACTATTTTATTACAATAGGACATAATTGAAGATTTGAAAAGCGAGTTGGGAGGTCATTTTGAAGATGTGATAGTAGCTCTAATGCGTCCACCAGCTGAGTACCTCTGTAAAGAGCTGCACCATTGCATGTCTGGGTTGGGCACGGATGAAGAAACCTTAGTTGAGATTCTTTGTACCAGAACTAAACAAGAAATAGCTGATATTGTGGAGACATATGAGTCCAGTAAGTTTATTTTATGTTTTTATATACACCTATAATTAGGTAAGAGCATAGCAACCACGGAATATTGAAAGGATGAATGGATGACAAGTAACAGGTAACAGGAAATGGTATTGAGATCGCCGGACATGTAATGAGAGACGTGATGAATATTAAAGGAGACGGAAGAGGTAATCCACAGGTCGAGTAGGAATGATGTCGGCTCACAACCATAGAGTACTAAGCCTATGGAGGGGCCATAGACGGGCTCCCCCTTTCGCAATTTTTTTCCCCTTTGACCAGTTAAACTGACCAGGTGCGCAGTAATAAGTTACCTTAGATTTCGTTGGCATCGTTTTGTGTCGCGAGACAGAGCTCTAGGAAAATTGTTAATTGTGATGTTTTAAACGGGATAGGCGATCTAGGGCGTCAAACTTAGTGTTTCCAATCATTTTATAATGTTTTTATTTTAACATAATCAGCATATAACGTAAAATCAGTTGCGACAATAAAACGACAGAAAAATAAAGTGATACAGGGGCTACTAAGCGTTTACGTCTCCCCCCGCCAAAAGTGTCAGAAAAAATTGTTCGGTGATTTACAACCTTCACGTCTCCTTTGGTAAATACTCAAAGCTCACAACTGAGAAGTCGCGGGTTCGTTCCCCCACATCCGATCATGTACCAATGGGTTTTTATAATAAAAAAATATCCGACAAACCTTACAAAGAGGTTTTTCCATCTACATTCCTCAACAGACATAGAGTACTAAGCCTAAGGAGGGGCCATACAATTTTTTGCTCGTTGACCAGTTAAACTGGTGCGCAGTAATAAGTTACTTTAGGTTTCGTTGGTATCGTTTTGTGTCGCGACATGTTTTATCCCGGGAAATAACTTATCCCTTCGGATAAAATCTTGTTGGAATGTGCTCAAAGTTAGTAGGTAGAACTTATTCTATAAATGAAACGAAGTGGAAAAGCCTCTTTACCCATTCTGTGTATCCCTTATGGAACTTGGACTCTACATAGATTTCATACCTCATTGTCAGTATTCTTGCCACTTTATTTCCATTATATTTTACAGTGTACAATCGTCCTCTAGCGGAACACATGTGTTCGGAAACCTCTGGAGACTTCCGGCGACTTCTTACTCTGATTGTAACTGTGAGTCAGAGAATTAAAATATTTAACTAGCTGCCCGTCCCCGGCTTCGCCCGTCGAATTTTTCAAAATATATTTTATAACGAAATATAGCTGAATAGAATTTTTAAAGTCGATTTTGTAGTTCTATAGATTGCACTACATAGCAAGCAAATATCTTTATAGATAGACTATAGTATAGACAATTTAGAGGAAGGTACCATTAGTTTACAAACCCGGATCCGTCCGCTTCAAATGTATCTTTCATCCAAATCCATCCCGTTTGAATATCACATCCTAACGTTTTATATTTCATACAATGCCATTAGGTATATATATGTTTGTCTTTCACCCAGTGGAGTGATTCTATATACAAAATCTTCAAAACCTAAGTATTTTGGGTCGTTAAGGGCCCTATATATCCATAATTTGTATGGAGATATTACTATTCCCAATTTCTCTGTAAATACTCATTCAATATAGTTACTTATTCAATATATCTAAGTGAAATAGTCGTTATTTTTTTAATTGGTTTTATTTAATAGGAAATATGGGTGGTAGAATAAAGGATTATTCTGCCCCTTCTGCCTCTTTCATAATCTATCACAAAACTCTAAATTTTATTAGATTATGAAAGAGACAGCAGGGGCAAAGTTAAACCACCCATATTTCCTATTCAATAAAACCCATTGAAAAAATAAGAGTTATTTCACTTAGATATATTCAATAAGTAACTATATGCTAAATTATAGTGACACAGGTGGATAATTTACAGAGAAATTGGGAATAGTTTATCCCAGAAAAATTCCCAGTATAGGACCCTTAAGTTAGTCGAAATGAAAACTAGTTATAACAAAATTTATTTATATATAAAAAAAATATTAGGCATTCGATTGTCTCTGCCTACCCCTCTTGGGATGAAAGGCGTGATGATAGAAACGTATTAGGCCAAAAATATTCTAAAGAATTCGACTCCGGGAAATACGTAGCAATGAAACTTTGTTCACCGCATTCCATCAAAGCATGATACTAATAAAACCGTAATCATTTAACAATTTGTATTGGTTAATTATTGAGAATAGCTTTTGCTATTAAAATATTTTCTTGCACATTCATAATTTTAATTAGCGTTTTTGACCTATTATTTGTTTTACTGCTTTCTTTACTGATATAAAATTGTGGAGGGGAAAAAACCGACAGTATACATCAGCACAGTCTGTTCTTTTGCTTTTGCTGAAATTGTATGCCCTTGATTGTAGCTTTCAAGTTAATAGAATAACTTTACCTACTGGCCCGCCAGATATAAGCAAAATCTACCAAATGAGTTTTGAGAGCGATCTCTCATTGGTCTATCTCTAACGCCTAATTTCTGATCGTCTAGTACATTCTAATAGTCTAGTCAAAATTAATCAGAAATTAGTAAAATATCAACTGTCAAAATCATACATTTTCACGTACCTATGTTAGTCACGCATTCGGTCGTAGTCGTAGATTAAAGGTGCCCACCCATTTGTCCAATTATCAGTCAATTGAAACTGACCACATTCGTCCAATTCTTGTAACAAACGGTCCGCCTAGATCATACGGCACGGCGGCCGGAATGGGAAATTTTCGTTGCAATGCCGAAAATATTAAAAATATTATTGTTATTCTAAATATTAAAAATAACTAAATAAACCAAGTGGCATAGTGGCAAGAATAATGGCTGCATTTCCCCGCTGAATCGCGATGCGAGGAAGGAGCCAGCCCTCCTGACACCAGAAGAGATGATATAACTTTTAAACTTTGGCATTTGAACCTCACGGGCCCAGAGTTTCTACACGAAACAGCACAAAATTGTAGTTTTCAATAATTGAACTACATTTGCGCCGTTTGTTAGAATCTGAGATTTCCGCCGCAGCTCCCGCTTTGATTAGGTACCTACTGTTTCCCTGAGATGATACGGGGTTAATGTGTCCACGCACGTAGCATTCGCAACCAGGAAATCAGAGTCATTCCATGTATGGTTTTGACAGTTGTCATTGAACTAAACGTTTTTAGACTAACTGCTCGCTTTCACAACTCAGTTGGTAATTTGCGTATAGACAAAGATCCGTATCCTATTTACGTTTGACACTTGAAAGCTGTACAATCAAGGTGTATATAAAGAAAGGGCAATACTACGTGTAACACAGTCTCTCCCCAAGCAGGGCTCCAGAGACGAGGAAGCGGCTGTGGACGAGGAGAGAGCGCGGGAATCTGCACAGGCGCTCTACGACGCGGGGGAGGGGAAGTGGGGCACGGACGAGGAAGTCTTCAATAAGGTTTACATCACATACACTCTTTCAATTTCCGATTTTTTCAGTGCGTATAGGTCGCAACATGTAAAAACAACACTAGTGTTGTTACCTAAAAATTAATCACACACAAGTAACAGTGTCCACTTTTTGCCAGTACGTACATATTAAACAGAACGTGGTAAGCAGCATTTAGCACTAGCATTTTTGGCACGAACACGGTACCCCCGGTTTCAAGTTCAATAGCTCTACCAATGCTATCGATTTTTTTTTAATAATCACAAAAAAATATTTTTTTGTTATGTAGAGGAAGAAAGGCGAAACCACCTATATAGCAACTTATTTATTTTATTATTTATAACTTTGATAAAATATCGCTCATCGGTCAAATATCTCGTGTACAGATCCTGGCGCATGAGAGCTTCGCCCAGCTTCGTCAGATCTTCGAGGAGTACAAGAACATAGCAGGTCGTACTATAGAACAAGCCATCAAGGCTGAACTGGACGGGGAACTAAAGGATGCCATGTCTGCTATTGGTAAGACCATGTTTAAAATAATCTCAATAGAAATGAAGATCCACGCTACCTGCCCTCATATGTTCAACACTCAACTGGCTATTAGTATACATTGTAACGAGTAAGATAGCTGTGATGATGTGTTTCTGCAACATGCAGGTTAGGATAATAGTTTTTCTCAACCTTTTTAGCATCACTCACGACCCGTCATGCACGAATCTCTCTGTCCACCTCTTAGGGAAACAGGCGTGACGATATGTATGTCCTAATCCTAAACTAAAATTATAAATGCAAAAGTGTGTTTGCTTGTTTGTCACGCCATAACAGAGCAACGGATAGACGTGATTTTTTGCACAGAGATAGGTCGATGGTCTGACCTATCCTTCTACACTAGCTTTCCACCCCGGCTTCGCCCGTGGAAATGTTTGAAATGTGACACGATTTATCCCGTCGACCTATCCCTGTCAATCCGTTGCTCTCTTGTGGCGTGACAAAAGGACAAACAAACACACTTTTGCATTTATAATTTTAGTTTAGTTTAGAACTTATGAAGCAATAGACAAAGAATTCAAAATGATTATGGTTGAGTTATGTGAAGTAACATTCCTCATACACTTGTATGACTCAGTCCGTCAGGACATTGTAATTCTCGTCAATTGTATTTGATGAATCAATTGTAAGTACCTACCTACTTACTGTACGTGTCGTCAAGAATATTATTCTAGATCGGCAAATATAAAGAGCTTTTTTTCTGCAAGTTTTGAATTTTCGTGCTTCGTAGGGCACATGACATGACACTGCATTTCTTCTGAAAAACTTTGAGGATTGAACAGTTTAAAGACCAATAAAATTATAGACTTACTGAACCTGGATCGCTCGGATTTGCAAGATTTGTAAAAAAATATAAATCCAGGAGATATCCTCAAAAGTTCAGTTGTTTTAGTCGATATCTAAGATTTTATAAGACGATGCGTGGCCCGCGTCGTCTTGCAAAATCTTAGGTCGATATAGTGCAGAAAACTTAATTTAAAAAAATCCAACAAAGTCGTGAAACATGTAATTGCTATGGGACAAAAGTTACGAGGTAAAATTCAAAAAGTAGGGAGCTTCCAAATTGATTTTTTATACCGACTCAATTTGACAACTGAACTTGTGAGGATAGATTCTGGATTCATATTGCGTAATTTAAGAAAATTACGCGATAGTCATCATTTTCACGCGTATTTTCAACCGATTTTGCGACTCGAGTTCAATGAACTAGTACTCGTATTTATCCTATATATAATTTCACATACTTTATGAAAATATTAACTACAACTTGCTATTTCTAATAGTTTTTGTATAATACTGGAATAGCATTATGTCCGTTTTGTATATTTTCGCAAGACCGATTTGTGTGAAATCGTTCTTTCTCATGTTTCTGGTACGTGAATCTCGGCCTATCGTATCTTATCCTTTGTTATTTTATCCATTCTTTTTGCACTATATCTTTTTAACAACTTTTTATAGAGATATCGACAAAATAAGCCGCGCGGTTTACTGAGTTCATTGCGCTAATGAACTTGCAGAAAGTCTGGACGCTTTTCATCGGTTAAATAAAGAATTTCGCGTATGGCCAGGATTTACTTTAGGTTGGGGCAAGGGGTCTAAATCAAGGAAACTCTAGATGAGATTTTTAATTATTTTTGGTTTGACCCATCAAGTGTACCAGTACATTTAGGACTAACATACCAACATGTGCAGTGGAATGCGTGCAAGACGAATCAGCATGGTTTGCGCGACGTCTCCGCAAAGCGATGCACGGCCTCGGTACCAACGACCGCACTTTACTTCGGATCATCGTGAGTCGATCAGAAGTTGACTTGGAAGCTATTAAAGAGCAGTACGAAGTCCGGTACGACAAAACCTTGGAAAGTGAAATCCGGGTGAGTTATGTTTTTGTGGTGTGTGTTTCAGTCGAATCCGTTGAGAATCCTGCAAGATGGTTTGCCCAGCGTATCAGAGCTGCGATGCAAGGTGCGGGTACAAACGATCGTGAACTAATTAGAATGATTGTAAGTCGAGCGGAAGCCGATTTGGCTGCGATCAAACGGGAGTATGAGACGCTCTACGACAAAACGCTTGAGAGCGATATTAAGGTTAGAGGAGTGAGGTTAGGTGGTGGCGCTTGTTTGCGAATGGAGTCGGCTCACAAGAAGTAGATCAGCAATCAGCCGTGTAGAAAGAATCTCTCTACGTAGACAAAATCTCAGTTAGAAAGAGAAAGATATAATTTCCAAAACAGGACAAAAAGTAACGTCGCTTTATTTATATAGGACATTATTTCTCTCTCTCTCTCTCTCTCTCTCTCTTTGTAACTGACATAGATCTCTTCACGGTCCTGCTCGCGCGGCTGGACCTTTGGGACGTAGACCAAGAGAAGAGTTGCAAATTGTAATTTCAAGAATTTTTTTTTTCAAGTTTAATGGAACAACATAACTGATGTAAAAGATTATTGATATTTCAATTCTAAATTGATGAAGACGGATATTATAAAACCAGAAACTAAAATATACAATCTTTTCTATACTTATAAAAAAAAGAGAATAAGTAGGTATTTGAATACCTATTTGAATATACTTGAATTTATGTAACTACTTAATTATCGACTCCCTGACTCCATTCGCAAGTGATATTTTGGTCATTATTTTTATTTGCTATGATATTCCGTGCACCGCTACTTCTTATTATTATCTATTTATTTCAAAGCACAAACTGGCATGCTAAATGTACCGCTTTTCGAAAGTTATGCATGTTTATGAATCACGAAAGTACCTACTTAGTTACGAGAGGTCGAAAATATAAATAAATTGTTATTGTTTATGATTATTATTTAATTATCTATCATTAGGGGCAATCCAAAAAATTTATTGTTATGTATCCATATCATAGAGTAAAATCAATTTAATTTATAAAAATCAATTTAATAAATAATCAATTACTACTTACGAAATTTTATAAGTACCTATTCTAAATATTATGATAAGGTAAGGCAGCTCCATCATTGAGGCCAAATGATTTTGACTTTATACATGAGACGAAGCTTATAAGTCGCCATCGTCCCCTCCTTTTGTGTTGACCCCTTCCCTCCTTCGGGTCCATGGCAGTCGGCCATCTTACTTCTGTAAAAAATATGGCAAATCACAATTAATCCTAGAAAAATTAGTCTATTTATACAACATTTTCAACTCAAATTGTTGATATTTATTATTTTTTTGTATAAATTAACTAATTTTTCTAAGATTAATTATTGAGATTTGCCATATTTTTGACATAAGACGGCCGACAGCCACGGATCCGTGACGTAATTTATGGATTGAGGATTCCCCGTTTCAGCCCCCGTATTACGTATCTCAGTTACTAACAAAAAGCTAAGGTTACCAATCAACAGATTAGTAATGTACGATACATTGAGAAGACTGCACTCACTCTCGGCCTGTTATATTTACTATAATCTGTGGATGGTTACCTTCGCTTTTTGTTAGTAACTGAGATACGTAACGGGGGCTGTGTCAAACATTAGGACAAATTCACCAGAACATCTTAATTTTATTTATTTGTACTAGGTATATTAAATTACATAGTTAGCTGACTTTAAAAAGGGTTTGTCACTTTATCGTATCTGCTATCATATTTGTAACGTTTATTATATGTTTATGTTGTTGTTGCCGCCATTATCTTGATTTTGGATTAGGAGGTGAGGGCACTTTTGGTATTTTATTGGTGTTGTTCATTTTTGTTTTTATTTATATTTTATCTGACTTCGTGCGAATACCAACCTACAAAAATAAATTTAGTATATACCTAGGTAAGTATTACTCGCGCTACAACAAAAGCTACCGCGCCGATTTTAATTTATAATGTTGGTACTTGAATAGCAAAAATAGGTACCTACCTACAGGCTACAACCGAACCTACAACAATACAGCACAATATATTGTCAATAATATTTCTAATTTCTATTCTATACTTTTCTATTATAATGAACCTTACTTATCGATGTTTAATAACAGAGGGCCAGCCTACTAATTCAATGGTTGAACATAAGTATTTGAAATAATCGGGTTATAATTTGCTTTTGTCTTTTAAAATGCCAAATATTTGCCTCTCGCAAACCTGTCCGGCACCATACGTGTCTGTTGCTATCAAAATTAAATTTATTGAATTGGTCTTCTGTTTAGTTAACGTTTTGTCTTTCTCTAACCAATTTGTAATTCATATGATAGAGAAAGAAAAACAACGTTTATGAGTAAGGTCCCCATACAGTCCGACAAGAATCTTTTAGGACTTAGCGGCGGCGCCACCATCTATCTATTTTTTTTCTCAACGAGTCACGGGGTGACAGGATTCAGGGTGACTCGTTGAGAACAAACGAAATAATTTAGTACCATATTTCGCCGAGCTTCAAAAGCTCCTTGCCGGACTGTAGGTACTTATAAAGAAAGCTTTCTAGACCAGCACACTAATACATTATTTTCACACCACTCGCATGCTGTATGGCTGTTGACTCTCAACTGACGTGGTACTGGTATGGGCAGCAGGGTGAGACTTCTGGTGACTACAAGCGAGCTTTGGTGGCTCTGCTGGGACCGGCCTAACTTGAGAAACAACGAGTGAAGACAGAACATTTACCTAGTTAAGTGCCACAAATTACCTGACCATTCTTCTGATCCACACCCGTGATGCTTCCTTTACTGCCTTACCACCAAAAGTGCGTGAAGTTTATCTATATCGAGCAACTGCTCAAAGAACAATAACTAAATGAAGTAGCCTAGGTCTTGTAGCCTATTTTAACAGACTTCAAAAAGGTTTCAATTTGGTGCGTTTAAAAACTACTTTGTAAGTCAGATAAATTGTGGCACTGAAGCATAAATTATTACAATTAATTTTGAATTAGCGATAGGAACACCACGTAATGTTAGAGAAATTTATAGTTAGGTTAGAAGTCCGAGGCCTGTAATATAGACTATTGTCAACGCTAAAGGGAAATCTGATTATTTAATAATTTACATGTGAAAATCGTAGATATTTGTTTGTTTATTGAGATTTAATATCGAAAATAAGAAAGTAAGTAGGTACCTAGGTAGTAATTAATTATGTTTTTTTATTAGGTAAAAGCATCGATCAGGTAACTGCACTTAGCTTTACATTGTCTGCTTAATATTTTTTAAAGAATTTAAAATGCTTACAAAAACTAAGAAATAATTTTAATTCATTCCAATATTGTTTTGTTGAAATATTTGTATTTAGAAATTGGCTTTAATATTTTCAATTATTAAAATTATAAGTACAACAGAATTGTTTTATCATTTTGTTAACCGAACTTCAAAACAGAAGCGAGGAGGTTTACAATTCGTCGAAATCTTTATTATAATGCAAGTCTCTCCCCAAATTGTAGTTGTCTCCATCTATCATTTTGCTGACTACACTACAGCAACTTCTGAATTTACAAATTTGATCCCTATTGTAGAAGGAGTATGGGGAATTATGTATGAGCAAAACAGGGGTTTTTTATGAAGCTGCTAACACTGTGCTTAAGAAATGTGAGGAGTATCCTAATTCGTTAGATGACGACCTTTACAAAACACAGTGATTTTAGATAGAGAAGTAAAAGAAAAATATATATAAAAAAATGTATTTCATAATTCATGTAACAGCCTTTAGAAATGAAATTTCGCACATTTAATGAGAAGGACAAGAACACAACAAACTAAAGAAACCATATACATACATACATATATAATAGCCCCTCTAATGGACTCAGCTTCATAGTAAATATACATGGTAGGCTAGTGGACGCGAGCCTTTAGAGGGAGGCAAAACATTGTATGATTTTGTACAGCGTTTATTACTAGAGGATAGTTTTTAATTGGTACACATTACATATCTACCTACCTGAGCTATTCAGTATTCACAATAATAAAGTGTAAGTATATATAGTTACTCGTTATATAATATTTAATAAATCCAATTTCACTATACTACTCTTCATATAACATTTATTTGGTTAAAACTACTACTTAAAGCATCCACTTACTAAGAATCACTTTTACATTCCCAATTAAGTATAAACTGTTGAATGTATGTATGTTACCGTAAATACCCGAAGTCAACCCGTTCTTACTAAGGCAGTTAAGTAAATGTCGAATAAAATTATTACATCGCCTTTTTACTGCACTTTTCAGTTCAAACCCGTTCTTACTAAATGCATATTAGTAAATATCCGAACCGAAATATCCCATTCTGAAACATAATTGCGGTAGTTTTGTTAAAAACCTACGACATGTACCAGCTGGGTACTAGAGAAGGCATTACCTATATACCTGTATAAAAAGAGAAGTAATGTATATGCCAGATCAGAGTTTGATATTTGCAAACAGAATTTCATCGATATTACTGACGTAACACATAATTTGCGGATAGCGGCTTCGTATTCTATAACAGTTTCTATAGTGCAATTGCACGAAAAAGTGTTGTTCAATGAACTATTCGTGCAAATGCAAAAGAAAACAACATTCTGTGCAACTCAAAATGTCACAATAGTGGACGATGTAATGATAAGTTAATGTAATTGGTACATATTTAGATGCTACCAACGTTTTCCTATATACTTATATAACTAAGGTATTCCCTTTTTTAATTTTATTTTAATTGAAACAACTGTATCAATAGTGATTTCTGTAATGATAGCTAAGTAATAACTACTAAAAGTATACTATATATTCGCAACTACATAAAAAAATGATTATTGTAATGATACGTAAGATATTATAATAAAATATTTCTTTTATATTTTGACATTTTTATTTCAAATTCGGATATTTACTGATATGCATTTAGTAAGAACAGGGTTTAACTAAAAAGTGCAGTAAAAAGGCGATGTAATAATTTTATTCGGCATTTACCTAACTGCCTTAGTATAAGAACGGGTTCTCTAGTAAAAACGCGTTGTTTCTTATTTACTAGTAAAAACGGGTTCTTACTGATTTCGGGTATTTACGGTAACATATACACGAATATATCACAAGTCATTATTATATGTTACGGGAGACGTCGAAAAAAAAACCACTGATATCATATTTTTACGGCTGTACAGTTTCTATAAACCTTTGCCTTTTCCTGAATAAGGGAACCGAAAACTGTACGTCCCTTTCTCGCCCTATATGTACATACAAACAATGACCTTTTAGCGCGCGGCGAAAAATTTAACTAAATTATTTTAATACATTTAATTCGGATATGTCCGAGACTACATAGATGGTGGCGCCGCAAGTAAATTCCAAAAATAACGGACTGTACGTTACATTAAAGATATCTAAGGTTTGGACATAACTTTAATAATAATATAATCGCCAGAACACAATAAAATATTACACATAGCATTTAATATAATATCTTCGAGCACCAATTATTATGTAACTATAACGCGACCACAGTAACTATACTATTAGTTGGATACATATGAAATTGAATTAAAATAACCTACTCACAAACACAAAATTGACATATAACAAGACAAAAGGAATGCAATGGATTCGCAAATTGTGTTTATTGAAAATAATGAAAATTATATAATACAACATTACACTTAGATACATACACACTACTGTCAATATATAAAACTACTACAAATTATTTCAAAACATATATTGGCGAACTTGTATTGACTATAACATAATTAAATCGTAAAATATTGATACTTTTAATTGACAGTATAAATGTTGCCATACTAAAACTTTAAAAATAATCAAATGACACGACTCATTAGACATACGTCTAGTGGGGCGCGTCTTCGTGAATTGAACTATCTATAACATGTATTGTATGTCTCTTCAAGTATTGTACGCGCCAAATAAGTTGAGCCAGGTTGAAAGCTAGAGTGATAAGTGCAGTCTGATCACGTGATATTATTGCTTATTATTCCCTAGTCCCGTGTTCTATTATTTAATCGTACAATTAATGTTTGTTACATTTACAATGAAAACTATCAAATTATCTATTACGAAACAATCAAGCAAGTAGATCACAAAGTGTTTGTGTTCTAGAGATAGTTAAGACATTTTTCACTGTAAATAAAACTTGGAAGAAATAAAAGCTAGACATTCAATTTGCAAATACTCCTTATGCGTACGGGTCAATCTATATACATTGCTAAATATTCAGGCAAAGCGTTCTAACGCAGCGAGAGTTGAGACAAACACACGCAAAAGTATTAGCTGACTCTCTCAACTCTCGCTGCGATATTTATACCATAAAGTCAGACGTTTACAAAAGACATCATCAGTGAACGAGTTTAAAAATTCTTGCCCAACGAGATCTCAAAGTCTAAGGACTATAACATTTGTAAATATACTGATCTTTCATGCCGTATACCTATTATTAAATATATATATAATGGTCAATAGATACTTTTTGAACCAATAATGGGAAAACACTTTGTATTTGGTCGAAAAGTTTGCGTCGTAACTAGCTATTCTAAGGCTTTAAATGGATTCTTACAAATACAGGCAGTTCAAACACTATACATACTTAACGAAGCAATAATTAAAGTACATTATCGATATGTCTTCAATGAAAAAAAAAATTATTATGCTCCTATCTGTCGAAATAGTAACATGTGTTAACTTTATAAATTAAAAACAAAACATCATAAAACCTCTTTGGACAGGCAAATTGGCAGTATAGAATTTAAAAAAAAAAAGAGAAAGTTGAAATTTTATCTAATTCACTACTAAAGTCTCAGGAGATTATAGAAATGTTGTAGATATCCGTTCAAATTACAGTCTATATGTTGCCAATAATAGAAACACGGCTAAATAACTTAGTAGACAATAGGTACTTTTAACAATGACAGAAGTTGTCAAAATTTGAATTTATTTGTTATGTTCTATATTAAAACGGTGTTCGTCCACATGGATCCATGGATAATGTTGCGACCACCTGATTGATGTTGACAATATTTCTATAAACTCCTGACACTTACTTTAGCTCACAGTATACATAGAAACTAGACACTCGATATACTTCTCGCGTTTTAACCCATAAGAATGTGTGCGTGCATATTTTCAATCAATCTCCATAGGTGAAGCCGCTCTGCAAGATGTCCCTTCTGCTACCAACTTAGACTTGAGTTGGTCTAGAGGTAAAAGTTCTTCTTCGCCCAGGTTTGGCGTCTCTTCGTTTCTGGAGTGCACTCGGAGTTCTGTAATTTTAAGTTATTTTTTAAAGTAATTTCGCGAAATGGAACAAAAGTGAAATGTCAAGATGGGAATACAGTTTTTCGTTGCGACTACTTTCTGTCCCGGGGGAATTTAAAATTTGTCCACAGACGAAGCCGGGGCAGAAGCGTGTCTATATCATAACGGATTAAACGACTTACCGTGCCAGTGATGCAATAGACTATTGTAGAAGTTAGCGCGGTCCAACTTCTTGAGTTGTGTGAACACGTAAACCAATCCGCGATAGTCGTACTCTAGGCCCGAGTACCGCTCGCCGAACAACTTCAGACCTGCGAACAATCAACAATTATGTTACTAATTAAATTAAAGTAGGAATGCGCGGTTACAATATTAGTTTACAACAATTTGAATTCCTAGCTTATAAATATATTGCTTCTTATTACTTATGTATTAAAGATAGATATATGCTACCGCGGACTTCTTTGTGGATCATTTTATTGTACACAATTATTTCCTACATGATTTTGTTATATCTCTGACGGATTACACAGAATACGTCATGAAAGCGCCCCCAGACTTGAGTCAAGAATATTGTTAATGCTCAGCTCCTAAACGTGATGGACCATGTTAAATACTCTTAAACCTTCATCAATCAATCTATTCGTGAAACCGTTCAGAAGTTGCGCAGTGAAGACACAGACAGACGGGGCGAGGGACTTTATTTTAGAAAGTACACAACTGATGGCTCTTTCATATCTGGTATGACGTCACTCGCATTTCGTGACGGTCGTTTTTAGGGTTTCGTACATCCGATGGAAAAACGGAACCCTTATAGGATCACTCTTGTGTCTGTCTGTCACAGCTTATTTTCTCCGAATCTACTGAACGATAAACTTGGTAAATGTTATGACCCAATCACCGACATAATAGCGATTTTGGTCAAAAAATTAAAATACCAAGGCTCTTTATAAGAAATACAAATATGATTTTAAAATGCATAGTTTAAATTAAATTAAAGAAAATATATGAATAGAACTACAGAGGCTAAAATTTGTAAAACGGGAAAACCTAGTCTGAAAGTTCTCAAGAACCCTCTCCACGCGAGTTTGACTTATTACTTCTATGAACACTCACTAATAGATATGGATCTGTAGTACAACTTCTCTGCGGCCGAATGCATGTTCATGTGGTAGTTGTAGAGCGAGGCGAGATGCCCGATACTGAGCCCCACCTCGAAGTCATTCGGTCCCAGCAGCTCCTCCTTGATCGCTATAGCCTTGAGGTGCATCGCTTCGGCATCCTGAAATACCAACTCGGGTTTTATTTTAGGCTCTACCCTGGCTGGGTGTTTGTGTTGTTGGTGAAGTTAGCATAAGTTTTTATTTATTCAATATTAATTAAGAAGGCTAATTTCACCGACACGATTAGCGCTGGCTCAACGAATGCAGGCCTGTACCGAATGTATTTGTACCCTATGACAGACTAGCTTTCGGGTTGCCTTACAGTTCTCGAAACCGTCTTATTGGTCCCAGGATCTCCCTCGTTTAGCCGATAATATTTGTAAGGCTATACCTAACGAGTGGCCAGTTCTGTTGAAGTATATTTAGATGGAAAAGCCTCTAAGTGTGGTTTCTCGGCTTATGCACGTAAGTTTTGCGCATTGATACTGGCCGGAATCGAAACGTGGTCCGCCTAGTTAATACCAGACGTCTTAACCACTCGGCCACCGACGCACTAACTTATGCTCGCGGTTTCACCAGCATGAAGTTACGACAAGAAAATAAATAATTCCGTGGCTTTAAAATATGTCAAGATCCTACCCATCCCCTTTTGGCTTGAAATATATTACAGCCACTCATTTATTTATTTTCTTTGTTCTATTTACACGTGAATGAAACGTGGTTTTTTTTACTTGTCTTATTGAGTAAACAATTTTTGGCATGTCTTTTTAATTCAATTCGTTATACAACATTTTTAAAAGACGTTATATTAACAATTTTACACACTATACTCTGTTCAACATAATGTAGGTGACTGTGACTTGTAACATGATTTTTCTTAATTTATACTTTATCAGTCAAATCATATAAAAGAAGCGAAAGAGGTATGTCAGGATGGTAGCAAATGACATTCGATTATCTCAGCCTACCCCTCTTGGGATAAAAGGCGTGAGGATAGATAGAGTGTAGTTAACATTTTTAACCTATTTTACATTTGCAGAACTAATAATCATATTTTTAAAATAGTTACATTAATAATTTTGAATTGATAACATTATATAAGCAACCGTTGGATTTAGTACATATATTAATTAAAGGGCAATGGTGCTGTATGTTTCCGGGGTTCGCATTTAGTAAATATTCAGACCTGGTACTTCTGCATACTCTGGTAGAGCCTGCCAAGGTTGCCGTAGTGTTTGGCTGTCTGCACATTCTTCTCACCGAACGCCATCATCGACAGGTCCAGCGCCACCTTGTGAAGCGATTCCGACTCCTCGAGGAGATTAGGCTCTGGGAACATACCACTTACTTTTTAAAGGAAAGTATAACAATAGAGAGAGTTTATTATATATATTATATACTAGCCGTGCCTTGCGGTTGCATCCGCGTTAAAGGTTACTGCTCCGCCCCTTCAGGTTGTAGCGTGATGTTAAATAGCTATAACCTTCCTCAACAATTCGGTATGTAAAGTAAAAGCTAAGGTACGATTTTTATATTTTTATTTTAAATATTAAGCTATTTTAAGAAACTAATTTAAATATTTTTAATTTCTATACAGTAGATTTTTTATAATAAATTATCAAAGTTTTGGCACTGATGACGTCATCTTGTCGGCTGAATACTTCAATACCTTTGATATGTTAGTACAGAAAAAATAACATCTTTGACATATAACAAACAATAGTGTTGCCGTCTCTAAATCTTACAAAATCTACCAAAACCTACCACTTCTACAAAAAACATATTAAAACAACAACAATCTTCACGGTTTTTATACCGTAGTCTGCATAGTTGTTGTGATACAAAATATATACAAAGGTCAAAGAATATCCTACCATAAAAAATGCTTAAACATTCTTCCTAAATAATGAACTAGATTAGTTATAAAAACTACTGAAATAGTAGTATATCTAGTAACAGGGTAACATTGGTTGACAAGTAAATATTTTGCTTTTATTTAGCCGATATAATGACGTCATTCATAGGTGAAATGTAAGTTAAGTTGAAAAATACGGATTATTAAACCAATATCTCGAAACGGTTTTGGATTCAGCATACCTTAACTTTTACTTTACATACCGAATTGGGCTATCAAAATGCAAAAAGATATTTTCAAATACGACTAGTTCCAGAGATTAGCGACTCAAACTAACTTTTAAGCTTTATCATTAGTATAGTGGCAACAAGTACACCATTTTATAGGTGTAGTTTTGTTAAGGAGATGTCTGTGTTAGTACGATTTGTAGTCGATTTTTTTAATATTGTGAACTTGCATTCCCTTCAAATTTTGTGTAGGTATATGATATAACTAGCTTTCTGCCCCGGGTTAGCCCGTGGATATTTTCTAACAAAATATAGCCTAACACTCAGGGACAATATGGTTTCCTATTAGTGAAATAATTTTCAGACTTTCAACCCGCAGAAGTTAACTAGGCACCTCGGCTCTGTGATGTCATGCGCGTAACTTATGAACCATAGAGTGCTCGCGCTATGAACATTTCACGGAAAGGCGTCACCACTAGTCTAGGGTTAAGTCTGACGCGTCGAGGACGAAGAGCGGTGGCCGGTGTCGGTGGCGGGAGGGGAAGCGCATTCCACGCAGGTGCCAACTTAACTTCTGCGGGTTGTACAAAGTTTACCTTTTTCTAATTTAGTATAGATAAGTATAAAGGAGCACGTACCGCTCAGCTCGTGTCCGGCCGGCGTGTCGAGCGCTATCTCTTCCAGTATGAGAGCCTTCACTCGTTTGGCCGACGCCAACAACAAATGGTCGCGAGGTACTAGTTTCTGAAATTATTTAGCTAACGATATTAGATGGACAAGATCCATAGTTTCGGCGCAAATTTTCACAAACATGATCACCGCCCACTCACGCACTGCCCACTCAGTGGGAATAATGTATGGCCAGACACAAAACAATGCCGAATATGTGATTAAAATGTCAACGCAAAGTGAGCCTTATCCGAATGCAATTAGACTATTGACCAACCCATCGTTTTGTATTTTCATTCGAATTTCATATAAATGTACTAAAGAGAGACTTCTGTATGTTCTTAGTACTATTGTATTATCTGTGGTTCCGGTTCCAATCAAACTGCAGTTCGGAATTTGAAGCTATTTTGTTTGTGCCCCGCTCCGTCTAATGTAACTCCAACAAGTGATTGCGGAAAAAATATAATATTTGAATCATTTAATGAATTGGCTCGAAATGTAGCAAGATAAAATTTACTAACTGGGCAACACTGGGATAATAATATATATAAATATAAATGGCCGGTTTGATAGTATACAATACTTTTTTTTATATAATTATGGTTATTGCTCTTTTTCCGCATGTGTCCAAATAACAAAATAAAATTTCTAGACATGTTCACATGATGACATTTAAATCAAAATGATAAGAGAAGCGGGTTAAAATATTGTATAGATTGGCATATATAAAACTTTCCAGCGATTCTTGTGTATTGCCATAATAGGATATTTCTATGGCTTTATAAATAAATTACTACTAATAGTGGTTGCTGCCTTTGTAAATGTTTAAAAAAACTGAATACGCCTCACCTCTAATATCCGTATGGCCCGCTCCGCATGCTCCCTAGCCTTGTAGAACCTCCCTGAGGAGTACTCGAGCACATACAGAGCGTAAGCCAAGTCTTCCTGGGCGGTCGCCACGTGCAGGCTGAATCTACCATACACCCGTTTGAGCACATGTAACGCTTCCTGTATAAGAATAATGAATACAATATAGAAAATATAGTTGGAAATAGCTGATTGTTCACCAAGGTAAGAAAGTGGCCGATTTTTCAATTCGTGTGTGATTGAAACACACGAGTGTGGAATCGCAATTTCTACTAAATAACTTAGTATATAAAAATTAAAGAAAGTGAAGTCAGAACTTGTAAACTATTCAATTTGGTCAGGTATTTACGGACCTGAAATTGTAACTATGACAGAAGTTGTCAACAATTGAATTTAATTGAAAAAATATGTAACAACCACCTGAATGTTTGTTTATACGATCCTGACATACATCTACATTTTGTAGATAAAATTAATAATAAAATAGACTCGAGGTGAGACTAAACCTACGACGTAGGCAGGCGCGTATGTATATGCAATTACCTCATAAACAGAAACACTTTGGTTGATAGTATCTATGTTAAGCAGATAAAAACCATAGTCGTGCAAGGCGGCGGCGAAGCCCGGATGTTTGTTTCCGAACGCTAGTCTAGCTTGAGCAACGGCCTGCCGCACAAGCACGCCTGCGCGACGAAACTCCCTCTTCACGACGCACGCCTTTCCACATGCGCGTATCACCTCCACGCTGATCCTGCAAGTGCAATAACGCAATTATAGTACGCGGCAAACAAGTGCAGTGCCCATAGAGTAGGACGAGAGAACAATATGACCTAACTAAATATTGAGCAGGGTATTGCGCAATGTTCACGCTGCCCGCTGGAGTAGTTGTCTAGCTGTTGTTATTTCGACTAGTTCACTAGTTAGGAAGAATTTTTTCGAACTAAAAATGTTAAATAAAAAATTATATCGGCGCGCAAGTGCTGATTTGTTCTGATAAGTGGGAATCAACCCATAGGGCGTTTTTCCACGGGCCACAGCACGGTACGATTTGCGGTTGCAAAACACAAAAAACGACCACATTCGTTTTTCTACTAAAGTAATATTTTTCATTGAAAAAAAAGTAAATTGACAGGTTCAGTGTTTCCTCTTTCTGATGAAATTTAAATAGTGAGGCGACAAAATGAATGGTGTCTAATCGATCATTACTAAATTCGTATTTATGTTGAATTTTAACAAATATGCTACATTTCATTATTTTGTATTAACATTATAATGCAAAACATGTGTAAATAGATAAAATTTGTTACTTTTGTAATACGTTTGAACTTCTTAGTAAAATATTTTACCATAATTTGTTTGACTCGGAATAGGTAGATTGATACGCATTTTTTGTTAGATATTTTTGACACCGAATATTTACAAAATAAAGTAGGTATAAAATCTCCATATTGGATATGAAAATCATAAAACTATATGTAAAATATCCGTAAGGTTATTTCATTATTTGTTATCAGAATAAAAATTCATTTGGACAATCAAGTATCTTCTAAAATGTAGTAATGTGGGAACGAGACAGCGTCAAATGGCAAGAAGGGCCTTGAATAACAATTTTAATAAGTGCACAATTTAAATGCGCCTATTACACCTATTTATAAACCAAAATGAAAATATTATTTATTTTTATGTGTGTATTTTCACCAGATTTCAAGTTTTTATCATACTGAATACTTTTTGTTTAAGCAACATTAGTCTATCTCGCTTAGTTTAGGTGGACCCCTGGAGTCCATCATCAGGTCTTCGAAGTCACCAGATTTTCTAATTTTCACTAATTTCCGGTCATAAGAACTCCTGTGCATAAAACCGCTTCATCATCTTCCATGTTTCCAAATTTTCCGAGATAAGTCTATTCTGGTGAATAAGCTATAACTGTACAGTTTCGTAAAAACCCGTTCAGCCGTTTATATTTGAGCAACAAACATTCAAACTTTTACATAATATGTATTATTAAGATAGGATTAGGATGAACTAAATTCGCGATGTAGTTTTCTTATTATATTACATATTATTCTAATAATTTCTATAATTAATGTATTATTTTGCAGATTTCTACAAATAATAGTAGTTTATGATACGGGATCATAATAGGGGTAATTAAAACACAAGTGGATTTTTTTAATAGCATCCACGAGTGTTTTAATTCCAAGTTATGTGCCCGTTCATACACTTCATACATTCTAATCCCATGCAATAGTACAAAACAAATTGAACCAAGATATTTTTCTTAATCGACAAATTGGCGACAAATCGCGGTTACCTACTTTCTGCGCATGCGCATTAACTGTCAAGTGTCTCCCACATAGGAGTGTCGATATTTTCATAGAATTTAATGTGGCTGCATAACACATATCCTTTGCCCTTTCTGCATTTAAAAAAAAAACAACATTACGATATCGTTTTTGTATGAAAACTTCGGTACTATAATACATTATAGTATCGAAGTTTGACATATTAGAGACGCGTGGTATGTAAAACATATCATTATGAAGTATAATTCGATTTTGTAATAGAAATTTCACGTTATAAGAGTAGATAAATACTATTATTTAAAAAAATCATTCATTGAATGAACTAAAGAACGGAACTGGGCATCACTATGACATTAAATGGGGAAACATTATTTGATGAATTGACAGTTCACTCTGTCAAATTACTTTTTTCAATTAAAAATCGTACTTAGCGACGATTCCAGCAACGACTACAGCACAGGCAGACGTAAAGTTTTATGTCGTGTCGTGCGGTGCCTCGTGGAAAAAGTTTGCGAAACGATGTCGTTCCGATGAGGGTCCATAAGGCGCTCGGAGTCGTCACCGTTTGAAATCGGGTCGTGCAGTGCCTCGTAAAAAGCGGCCTTAGAAATATAAGGGTAGCATATCTACGGGGGTAATCTCTGAAACTACTGATCCGATTCTGAAAATTCTTTCACTAATAAGAAGCTACATTGTCCCCGACTGCTATAGGCTATAGGCTGCCAGTTGCATTATGTTTATACTGTGACATGACTCACTTGGCGGGCGTGTGCGGCGTCAACATGTTGAGCGCGTGCATGCCCCACTTGTAGGCGGCATTATAGTCACACCGCACGAAGAACAGCCCGGAGAACTCCTTGAACACTTGTATCACTAGATTGTTTACACCTTCCACGGACACCTTGCCGACGGAGCAACGTATCTCGTCCGATTGACTGGAATATTAACAGTGAAATTATTGTAAAAAATATCTTTGCTTTGGTTTTACAAAAAATACTTTCAAGTTGGCAGGTCAACGATTCCATAATAAAGGAAGGTAGAACTACTTGATTAGTAACTTTGAGCTTTTACCAAGTACCTCCTCCCAATAGTCAACTACCTTTTGGGCTAATAGGACTATAAGTTTCCACACATATCTTCACATCACAGCCATCCGGTGAGGCCAGAAACACCAGTAACATTGTCCACTTTATTAAACAGAACAGGTGTGTAACTTCTTTAACAGACGTATCTATCTGTTATTATTTGTGCGGAAGTGCTGGTTTTGCGTGCCCTCAGAAGCACATTTGAAGCTTAGCTTTTTTTGTGACGAGCTTTGAACCCTGGTTCCAAATCTTCCAATTACGCTATCGACTCCCATCTTTGACTAAAAAAGAACCCAAAACTCACTTAGTTACAAAGTTATAGCTAATTATTGGTAGGTCAGTCTGTGTCGATTGGTGGCAAGAGTCGGCCATCGCGTAAGGTCCCGGCGGTATGTCCGCGTCCAGATCGGCGGCCGTACTCTCGGGGATGCCCAGCAAGTTGAGTGCCAGCTTGTAGGTGTCGGCCGCCGCCGGGAAGCAGCAGTACGCCGACTGTGTGTTCAGCAACCTGCAAATATGGACATTGGACTATGGAGGTCAAGCAGCAAATCGCCGAACAATTTGCCACTATTGGGTGCGGGGGAGAGGTAAACGCATAGTACTGGCCCCCGTACCACTGTACTTTTCTGTCGTTTATATTGTAGCAACGGCTTTTACTTTATATAGAGATTATGCTAAAATACAAACATAATTATTATAAATAAAATACATATAGTAAAAGACATGTTTCCGCAAATTAATACATTTTCTAGATCTCAGTCTCTACTCTCTATAGACACAAAGCGATACCAACGAAACATAAAGAACTAATTTAAAGACTAAATGACCAGAAACTTGACAGAGAGTTCACCAGTCTATGGCGCCACCTTAGTTTGGGGTACAAGGGACAATGCAGTCTTGGTAAAGAGCAAAACACGTTTAATTATTACTTAATTCGAATAGTTTATAATTGCTGTGATGCAAAACAGACAATTTTTTCCCGCAACAAACATTTATGGTGTTGATAGGACGAGAGGCAAGAAACTCGTGTAAGTAGCCCAGTGGGGTTATTAAAGCATGCAGAACCATCGCCGTTTCCAAAGTGAAAAGCCCCTACCCCTGAACAATTAACATAATCAAAGACACGCGAAAAATAAATTAAAAATATAATAGCTTTTGAGATTAATCCCTTATGTTTTCGTTATGTTATATAAGTTGATTTGAGGTTTATCACCTCCAGGCTAGAAACCACCCATACATAATACAGCTGTGCGTCCAAATTGGCGCAAATGAACGTACGTCAAACCCAGACACGGCCAATCTTGGCTTGTCTAGCCGGGACGCACAACCGCGCTGTGCAATGTGTGTATGGGCTTCATTAGTTATGTAGGTTAACAAAGTCCGAACCTGTGGCAACACTCGAGGGTCAATCTCTTCTGTCGCGCGCTGGGCGGCTGTTGCAGACAGAGCGCGCGACATGCCAGCAGCACACGCTCCGCCTCAGGGTACCAGCCGGCCGAGTTCAGAAAACCACCTGCAACGTAACAACATTAGTGTCACTATGATTAGGCGCATTAGACTCTACACAGATTTGTTTATATCTTCACGGGATGCTTGGACGGGATACCCAGCTAAAGACTAAGGGTATATTTAGATGGAAAATATCAACTTACCGAGCCTCAAGCCGAGTGTGATGAGGTAGTGTCGGTCGTCTGACGAGGGATCACACCGAGAGATGTATGCCGTACACAACTCATTGGGCAACTTGGAGCCATGCTGGATCACAGCCTGAAAATATATGTCACAACACTTTTAAAGTAAGCGTTAGGAGATTATAGAATATTTGTTACAACATTTTTCATGGATTTTAGTGGACGAAGGCCATTTTTGTAACAAAGAATACAATACAATATAGTTACAATACATCTCTATAATTACCTATAAGTATAAACAGGCCAAATTGAATAGTTCGCCAGTTTCTTTAAATTGTCGACTAAGTTATTTAGCCGCATTGCTAATTATATTGGTATAAAGTAGAATTTTCCAAATGCAAAGTAGTGGGCCTCCAGCAAATCGAAATCTACCTTGAAGGTCCTTAACCCTATATGAGAAGCCTATTTGTTGACCGGAGATACAAATAATTGGCCAAGTTGCAAATACGACTCCTATATTCCCAATTTATTTCAAATTTTAGACTTAGTAGTTTCAAAGATAAGGGGCCCTTATAATTTTCATATATTTTAACTTTAATATAATTTAAACTATGCATTGTAAAATTACAAAAAAATATATTTGTATTTCTTATACGAGCCCTTTCATTTGATAACACATAAAGCACTTTTAATCCCCAAAATCTAAATTCTACTATTTAAGCTACACATCCGTGATTGGGTCATCAAACTCTAACCCTAAAAAATATATATATACAGAGTAAGAGAGCTGAAAAAATGTGGAATTTTTAAAATCGTCAAGATAGCTGTTTGTAATAACATAGATATACTAATATGTATGTAACTACTAGACCAAATAATAACATGTGTCTGTATACTTAGCTGCATCTATATTTAGGTTGAACACACACCCTCACTTTATGAAATGTTTGTCGAGAGTATCCACGATTAGTAAACATTAACACTTGTCAAATATTTAAAAATGTATTCATAATCTCAAGGGTTAGAGGCCAGCTCAGACCGTTGCAGAGGCGGCCAATCGGCTTTATTAGAAAACTTAGAGACCCGCCCTCGGCTTCGTCGCAATATAGGGTCACAACTATTTGAATACCTTCACAAATACGTAATTTAAAATCGTTTTTGTACGTCATTTTAATCAACATTATTATTTCCTACGTGAAAACGCGCTGGCGCTAACGTTCCCCCCAACTTGATTTACTAATGCTGAGCTCCTAAACATGATAGGAACTTGTAGTAATCGTGAACCTTCCTCGTGAATCAATGTATCTAATGGTTAATATGTAGTGACAAAGTATATTTTCAGAAAATATATTTCTTGAAATACGTAATAAGTACCTGAAAACACTGCAACAGCCTCTGTTCTATAGTGCAATCACGGAGTAGCCGGTCGAAGGTAGACAGCACCGCCAATTCGGTGCCCAGGAGGCACAGCCTATCTGCTTGCATCATCTGGAAAAGGTAAAAACACCTGTCAAAATAATTTACTTGTATATTTTTTAAGTCTGCGGGAACCGTGTTGCTGGCCTCAGGGTACCCAGCCGATGATTCAAAATTCAACTGGTGATATTTTGAGATGGATATATAAAAAGGTGACCCTTTGGAAATATGCATTTATCAAAAGTATTTGAGCGAGTTTAGTACAATAAAATATATAGCCCTATCAGCATGGTTATGTTGAAGCGGGCAGGCAAACTTAATTCACCTGGGTCAAATCATCCAGGTGATTAAAATGCAGAGGTAGTCTAAAGAGACGTATAAGGGCATAATATGTGACGCTAGCTATCGTGACAGCTGCAAGCCCTAATAGAAACAGTTGAAGATACCTCTACCATGAATGTATGTACATATTTGAAATTTGCATATTTGTACGTAAAAATAGCCACTTGTTTCCAACAAACCTGTATTTATAACACCTTATTGGTGTGTACTAGGAATGTCTCCTTTTTGACGATAAAATTGTACAACCATTTACCAGACGCCTACAAAGACTGTCCAATTATTATATTCTTTTTTTTTTCTTTACAGGTTGGCTTACAGCTCCCAAAACTTTGTTACGGTCCTAAGGTATCCAGCGGAAGACTAAGGTCTCCCTTTTTTAGTCGATGGTATTTGTAAGGCTATACCTAACGAGTGGCCAGTTCTGTTTAGATATTTAGATGAAGTGTGATTTGTCGGATTATGTACGTACATAAGTTTTTAATTATAAAAAACACATGGGCGGGATATATTCAGAAATAAATTAGGTATTTAACTTTAAAATAGTTTATCTTGACAATTGACATTGTAATTGATTATTGAAATTTAGTAATATATTTCTGACATCTTATTAAAATGTTGTAAGGTATTTCCAAAGAAATAGTATTCGAGCGCATCCTTATTAAGCGTATTTCTAAACACAAAATCTGTTTTGACATTTTGTTATATTTTTTTTATGTCAGTATTGTCTCGGTCACTTGATATTCAAACATAGATGTTATTAAACTTGGCTCCGTTTCATTTTTGATTGTCATAATTTTAATTGACTAAGAATATAATTTAATACTTAGATTTATTTTGCACGCTGTAAGTCACGGTAGGGTATGTCTGTTCTGTAGTATGCACGCATGTATGTCTGAAAAATCCCTAGCAAATAAAAAATATTTCATTTCATCGAGACTAAACTACATTTACGACCACAACACAGTCATCAAAGGATCCCAAAGAATCAAACTATTGATGTGAGAGAATAGGAGAAGTCTTAAGAAGAACAGGTAATCTATACATTTCACGACAGACACACCAAGACATGAGAAGATACATTTACATTTCATATAGCTTTCCGCCCGGCTCGCCCGAGCTAATTTTAAAAATGTGACATAAGAATATATTCCGAAGAAATTCCGCCTATGTCACACTCCGGCCCTCCCTCCAATTATCTCTGTGCAAAATATCACCTCGATCCATAAACCTAATGCATTTTACTCATAGAGTACTAAGACTAAGGAGAGACCATAAACGAACTCTCCCCTTCTGCCAATTTTCTGCTCTTTGACCATTAGGGAAGTAATGAGTTACCTTCGAGACCAGAGCTCTGAAAAAATAGTTAATTGTATTGTTTTTAAATGTGAAAGGCGATCTATTATCATTATTTATAATTATTATGCATATAACGTAAAAGCCGTTGCGTTGCGACCACAGGTTTCTATACTAGTATAAAAGATCTGCGACAGAAAATACAGTGGTACGAGGGTTAGTACTTAGGCGTCTACCTCCCCTCCCGCCAAGTGTCAAAAAAATTGTTCGGTGATTTACCGCTTACTATATGCTTATTTAACATAGTCTATGTTGCCTATGTTTCAATGCAGGAGATTACAATTTTCAGTAACTCATAATCCATGGCACTCATGCGAGCACTTAAAAGAAATGTTCCAATATAATCTTGACAGTTTCTCTGCTCATTCTCTTATCAATATATTTATCAAGGCTCATTACACTACAATGTATTAATTGTTTACATTTTGTGAGTTTTTATCTCAGTTTATCGTAATTGACTTCATATAACAATTACAATTAAATCATTGTCCTTATTAGCATTCCGCTCCAGTAGATATAAGTGAAAGTGTTTTTTTGTTCTTATTTCAAGTCAAAACACAGCAACGGATGGACGTGAATTTTCGCGGATAATTCTTATATGCACAAAAAATGTAACTGCTACATTAGCCATTTGATTATCACATCAAATAGCGCGCCTTTGGAACAATTGGTCGTTAGAGAGTCGTAAACAAATTAGATAATAATTGAGACGGCTATGCTAAACATGCGCGGGCGCCACCATTTACAATGTTACCTGCGACTCGCACCGGATTTGCACGAATATAATGTGCTAATGATAATGTTTAATATTACCGGGCCTCAGCTGAATACAATATTGACCGAAGTGACATTATCTAGTAGTACAAGCTACCTCAAAAAAATCTTAGCCTAGAAGTATCACCTCTAAAGTCCCCAACTCCCCACCCCTAAAGTGTCGGCTTCTGTACAATTGCAATTAAATATCTTATTCTCTAAATTTATAGGAAAACGATCGAAGACAGAATGATCTACAAGCGTCTTGCTATCGTGATATATTTACCTACAAAACTAAAAACGTTTGAAAACACCACGGGCGAAGTCGGGGGCGGAAAGCTAGTAGCTAAATAAAGTTCATGGTGCCCAGTGTGCCCACTTTTAGCAGGCCTTTTGAAAGGATATTTAAATACACATACTATCTGCTTGTCTCACTCTATCATTTTGAACGATATATTTGTCAAAGAGGAACAAAATATTATGTACACCTAACATTTGTGACGTGTTTTATATACTACTAGACTTTCCGCCCCCGACTTCATCTGTGGATATATTAGAATAATATAAAATATAGCCTATGTCACTCAGGGATATCGTAGCTTTCTATTAGTGAAAGAAATTTTATAATCGGTTAACTAGTTCTTGAGTTTATTCATTACAAACATACACAAAAAAAATTACCTCTTTATAGATGACGTTCAAATAATGATACCTACTTCTTTAAATTGTATGAAACTAAAAAAATATGTGCAAAGAGGAAATACTCAATTAAAGACATCATCCGTCGTACAGAATTTACAAAAAAAAGAAAACGTGTATTAGTGTACACACGTAAGGAGTGAAACTTAATTAAAATATATACTTAATTATCTATTTAACATAAACAAATATAAATTAGAAAGAGTTACACATTACGTTGTTAATGGGAGCGAGAACACCTTAGGGAACGTACCCATACTACGTCATACCGTTCATACCGTTCAGGGGGAGGGAGATCTTCAAAATACCACTCTTGGTCACAGGGGTCACATTTTTGCATAAGTTTTTTCTTCTTGATAATATTTTTTTCACTTGTAACTATAGGTAGGTATGCATGCACTCTTGGTGAGTAAACCATATAAACGTGAAACTAGAGGGGGAGGGAGGGGATCTTGGCATATACTACGGGTGGTCACCGAGGGTAGAGTAAAAACTTAAAAAAAAATGGGTCACGTAGTATTCGTACGTTCCCTTACGCGTAACGAAAATTTTTCTCTACCCTGACCAACAAAAATTTACTTCAAAGACAAAAAACAAAGAGGTTTGCTATCTAAGTTCTCGATTTTCTCCATACAAATCTCATTCTCACACACGTATCTCCATCCAAATACTCATTAATTCCTTCAAACGTCTAACGTTTCGTATGTATGGCCCACATAACCAACACAATAAAGTGATGACGAGTGATGTAATATAGATTCGTCGAGTCAATGTCACGGACGCAACTCACGCGACCAATGGAACTTGGCAGCTGTGAACAATGGCCACGTTTACACCGACAAAATTATTTAGATCAGCTTAAATTCAGCTAGACCAAATAAAGAAGCAAAGCACCAGGATAGCAATTTTTCAAAAAAATATCCTGCTCTCACTATGGTTGCCGCTCCTATCTGCGATGTGTGCACCCAAACTCTCGGGGGCGCTGTGGCATTGGCTACCCCCGGGACACACAAGTCAGCATGACAGCGAACCATGCAAATGGAGTGACCTATCAGCTATGTGATGTATGCAGAACAACGATCTTAAAGTCACGAAGTCCTCAGAGGATCTGTGGTCGCTATCATCGAGACATCACGATATGACGTCTGGTTGTAAGAACCTTGACCATACAAACGGTCACCGAGCGCTGTCCCCGAATCACCTTCGAAATCGACATATTTCGATATTATATAAAGGACGTTCATTGATTTAGATATACTTTGTTGTGTTTAAAGCACAACGTGTTATTTATTTTTAGGCATGTAAATATTTCCAAACGTCATAGCCGTTTAAGTCACACCATTACATTATTATTATTTTAAATAATGAGGTTTTGCACTTACAAATTAATACTTTTTAGGATTTGTTGTACTAGAATTGATAATTACTACATATTTTTTTTCAAACAATTTAGTCCATCAGTTTACGAGTAGTAGTCTGTCGAAAATGCTCATTCCAACGGATTTGAGGATACTAATCGCCTTAACCATGTAAAATGAAAGAACTGGGGTAAAAACTCAAAACCAAAGAGGCGCGCTTTATCTGCTTCGCAGTTCGCACATCGTATCAATCATAAAGTTTATGCAAGCGTATCCGGGGCATTTTGGAGTCGCCTAATGTCACGTTGGAGCCAACCGGTTACAGCGAGTGGGACAATGTTTCTCTTTTATACTTTGCATTCCTTCATAACGCTTTCTGTGTCTAGACTGAACGAGACATCGTTCAGAAAGTAGATTTAGTGAGCGGCAGCTAATAACAGCTCTTCGCCGTCGTATCGTCATCGCTATCGAGGCAATTTGGCAGTACTTATCATCAGATGCTCAGTTTATGATGACGGGATACTGGAAGGATGAGAAGCAACAAACTGGTGCTAGTGGCAACTCAAAGCTGTTCTATCACAAGAATAATGAATAAGATTATTTTCAGCATGAGCGTGCGGATGCAAATAGCAGGTCATTAACTACTTTTACACTGTCTCAAGAGTCTCACGACATTCGCGTTATTTCACAACAAACGATTCTAGACAGCCAAAGTTCCGTAAACATTGAACAATTAAAGTATAAACACTCGGTCCGAATTCACTATCCAGTTACCAGCTCGGGACAAATACACAGACAATACATCCTTGAAACCGCGGGTTAAATATTTTCGTGATTTCATTATACGTAGCACATGTCATTTGGCCAACAAGGAAGCATTACCTGCATATATTAATATTCTGTTATTTTAATCACGGAAGGGACGCTAATGGCGGCTAAAGGGCGCTTAAATTGTAACTATTGTTATTTAAAAAAAATATTTATTTTATAATTAACAAAATTCACAAAATGAAACATTATTTCACATTGGCCAAAAACTTGGTATAAATTAAAAACAAAAGTCAGTGCATGGAGAGAGTGAGAAACGTTATCTCCATTATGAATAATTTATATAGCTGGGCTAATTCCTGACCTCTTAAGGGTCCTTGTCCAAATCTCGATTAATTCTAGAAAAAGGAGTTATTTATACAACATTTTCAACTCAAATTGTTGATAGTTATTATTTTAAATTGGATTAAGCCATATTTTCATTATTAAGAGTTTTAAAAAGCCATAGTTTTTAAACCGCAATAGCAATGTTTGTTTTAAAAACTACGGCTATTTAGAAAATTAGAACCTTAAATACTAAAAATATAGCTTAATCCCATTTAAAATAATAACTATCAGCAATTTGAGTTGAAAATGTATAAATATACTAATTTTTCTAGGATTAATTGAGATTTGCCATATTTTTGACAAAAGTAAGACCCTTAAATGCCCCGTTTATCTATTAAGTAAAGTTACAGCACATGCCATGCCGCATGCCGCATGACACAAAATGCACTGAACACTACCTGAACACAGAGATCCTTGACCGAATAACGGGCATTATAAACGCGACTGACTCGATCTCGCCGTTTCACGTTTCGACACAAACCTAACTTCTATACTTTGCATAAGACAGCGACCTTGCGACTGGAAAACGCTATAATCGAGTAAAATATGGCCCGCGAGTTCCGCGACATATTATTGACTGTATGTAAGACCACTACGTGGTACGAGTATGCTAAATATTAGTATCAAGCGAGGGCCTTAATAATCCGAACAAACCTTCATGTTCTACGACAGTATTTCTCAAAGTGGGCGCGGTAAGGGACCCAGAAAAAATTGGGGGTGGTGGCTGATTTGTAATTTCATCTATTTAATATTGTACGCCTCACAATGCGAAGCGGTGGAGGTGTGCTTTACTATCGGTTTGCCAAAAATCATCAGATTCATCCTTGACATTAGATTAGTTTTTAAAATAAAATTTAAGCGTTTGTTTTAATTTTAATATTCTAAAATTGCGTTTTAATTGCTCTCATGGGTAAAAAAAGTCTCATTTAAACTCCAAAATAATATAGCATACTATAATTAAATTAATGAATGTCAAAGGTAAAAAAAATTGGGGGGCGCTGAAAAATAATTGATTTTCAAAGTGGGCGGTAGACAAAATAAGTTTGAGAACCTCTGTTCTACGAGTATCCTTCTGCGAAAATGTTTGTTTTTCCTTCTTTCGTGTGATATTTTTGTACATAAACAGCTGGAGTGCTGGAAGACATAGGCTACTTTTATCCAGGGATAATATCCGGGACAGGTCGCTAGTTATTTCATAATGAAAGCACAGCCAATTTTTATGGTTTGCTCCTCAGTGACTTTCTCAAATTGCAGCCGACCAGCGGCGAAGTGCAGTCACAGACATCGCCGACGACCTTGGCATCTTGCAACTCGCACTCGGTTGCATTTCAATTCGATATTATTGCAGCGCGCGCCGCACAAACGTGATTCAAAACTTGACGGTCCCATTGTCCAGTGTCCACTCTACCTTGGAGCTACAACCCTTCAATCACCGCGACAAGGCCTGAAGTAAATTTACTTGGAATGTATTTACAACAGTAACAACTTTATTGAAATCAAGAAACATAAATTAGATTTTTTTTAAAACCACTAATATTATAAAGAGGTAAAGTATGTAAGTTTGGATGCAGGGAGGTAATTTTCGAAACGGCTCATCCGATTTCAAAAATTCTTTCAACAAAATTTAGAATGTATCTTCAGGGTGGACATAGGCTATAATTATCCCTAAGGGGGTATAATTGGGGATGAAAGCTAGTATTTGAATAAAATTGTCGCTACCGTACTCTCTGACCACACCAGAAGGAATAAAGGTCGTGAAAATGTGTTTGTTTGTCTGTATTGGAAATAGCAAGTTGTAGTTAATGTATATTCTTAAAGTGTGTGAAATTATCTATCTTATTACAATCTTATCTTATTTATTACAAGGCAAAATTGTACATTAGTAAGTATATTAGGAGAACTAGAGTCACAAAGTCGGCTGAAAAGCACGTGAAACTGAGGACTTACAGGGGCTTCATAAAACTTAAGCGTATAATTGAATAATATTGATATTAGTATAGGACAGACGTTATAAGCTGCGTATTTTTAATACATTGTCATACAACTTTGTCGTTCAATGGATTGTTATATAGCTACTTGGCCACTTCTATAATCTGTATTTGGTAAACATCTAGGTAGGTAATAGCTACAGATGCGCAAGCTCAACAACACATACAGTCATACACCCACACATACAATGCCAGTTTATTTATTCAGCTCGTCTTAGAGTCTGCCTCATTGTTTTGCCAAATGTCTAATATCATATTTGCTAATTTTATATAGATAGTGTATATATTTAGAGTCATGTTGGCATATGCGATTAGTTCGTTTCTTGTTTACAAATAACATTTTATCGTTTGACAAAACGATTAAACCGATTTCCGTCTCCAGTATCAAAATATTGACTGTATTTTTCTTTGCGACCCAGTTTGCGAGGAACTGGTTGTGCAAGGCAGAATTGATGGCGGCAGAAAGACAGGACGTTCCTCTTTGAATGATAGTGCAAGGAAGGCCTCGGTGTGAGAGACTTTTTTAAATTAAAAAAGATAGTACAAATTTTTCCATTTCTCCGCCAATTTATTATTATGAACCAATTTGCATGTTTTATTTTATGTTCGAAAGAGTATTCTTCCGAAATGGTCCAATTATAAAAAAAAAAACAGGTGCGTTACCTTGTTAAAGTTAATTGGATTTCATTTCGTTGCAATGGCGACAATTTTGTAGCCGATCAGATAATTTATTAAATCTCAGTAAACAATTCTATTTCAATTGCCGCCATCGCATCACAGAATTTGAGGATTTTGAAATTAAAATTAAAGTCAAGAGTAGGTAGGTATAAATTATAATATAAATATCAGTTTGTAAGTAGGTAATATAGGTCGAGAAGAAAGCGAACAGTGGAGGGAAAGTACCTACCTTAAATATTAATGCTAGCAAATACACAAAGGAAACATTCCTTCATTTTTAAAATTAATTACAACTGCAAACTCAAAGATATTTGAAAAGTAGCTTGCCTCATGCGGGAATCGAACCGACGCCGCGACGATACAAATGTGAAAAAATAACAACCGGTACTTTTACTTTTTCAACCTGTGTTAATTATCACACAATGTCGAATACCAAAAATTCGTTAAATCGAGATCGAAAGTAACAAAAAAAATAGTAGGTAATCACGCCAAATTAAATGCGCAGTTATAGTACAAAGTTGCGGTCAATGTATTGGTTACAAAAACACACATGTGCGTCACTTTGAAGACCCGCAACGGACTGTTATCAGGGGCATTGAACGAGGTACTGCATTTTTTTTTTCCAAGAAATGAACCTCCATGCCCTCTATGATCGCATATTTGCTGATAAATAACTGTTTAGCGACGACTTTGTTTAAATTGTAATCTATATTACTATTATAAAGTGGTAAAGTGTGTAAGTTTGGATGTAGGGGGTAATCTCTCAAACTACTGAACCGATTTGAACATATAGCTCGTTTATTGATATAGATGTATAAACATCACTCTACGACCCAAAGGAGCAAACAATCTAGCAAACGCGCGTATCTCAAGAACTATAACCAGTCTGATTTGAACAATTCTTGGTGGAAAGTGGCTATGGGAATTTATGAACCATGACAAGTGGACTGTGTTTAGTGAGTACAGAGTTCGACTCAGGGTATGTATATGTCGGTTATATACTGGATACTCATCGTCTGAAACGAAACGCGATACTATGTAGGTATCATTTGGTTTTCTACTCTAGCCACCCTTAGTTGATTTTTTTAAATTCAACCTCTAAATGATTACATATAAGTATGTAGAAAAATAAGGATGTGTGATGAAAGTATATGACGAAGCAAATATATAAAGCTGCAGTAACGAAAGGACCAACAAGGAAAGGACGAACTTTCATTAATCAATACTAATCTGATGTCCTTAAAAAGGGTCAAATACGCAGTACTAAAAATAAATGTGCATGTATGGAATGATGTATGGATATAAACATTAAACAAGTCGGTGCATTAAACACTCTATACCTACACAAAGAAAGCAAAAGTAATTATTATGTGGTTTTTTGCAGCTGGAGGCGAAAAGCCCGTAAAAAATAAAAATATTATGTAAAGCGTATCGACTGCAGCATCCGGAACGATATCACTAGAAAAGAATGCGAAGTGAAAGATGATGTTGTGACCTTGTGACTAAAATGAAAAGTAGTTTACGCTGGTTTGGATACGTTGAAAGAATGAAATATGAAAGATAGTCAATCTGGTCAAATGTTTTATATAGCTGAAGTGAAAGGAGATGCTGGCCTAGGTGTACTTTTATTGAACATATAAATATTGAACATATAAATAAAATAATTGATCTAAGGCAATATTAAAAGTACACACAATCGCAAAGCATGTATGAAAGGTATGATGAATATAAAAGAAGGGAAAGAAAGAGGTATGTAAGGATCGTAACAATTGGCATTCGGTTATCTCTGCGTGGAGTACTTGGGATAAAAGGCGTGATAATAGATGGATATTACAATCAAATATTTTTCAGTTTGTTCCTGTTCTGTTTGATATGCCAAACAGTGCCTGGCCACACACCGCAAGGTAGAAAGGCCATGAATATGTGTGTTTTGTTTGTGGAAATAAAAATATATAGTTATATGTTCCCAGGGTACCCAAGATATGAGTATTCCACACGCAGGCCATAAAGCGATGATTGATATAGGACCAGCGATCACCCATCATTGTTAGTTAGACCGTCGGTCTCTCCTAGACTAACCGGATACGGATGAATTAGATACGGTTGCAAAAAAAATTATCAGAACCACGAAGCGAATGGCAACAGAATCACTTACGTAAAATAGAAAGTGTGCAAGGATTAGAGCTATAGAAAAACAAGTAATGTAGAAAGTTGCAATCTCTCAAATTATATTGTAATGATTTTGAATGTATCAATTTTAGCGTCAATAAGTCGGTGGTCAAGAATATGAGATATTTGGCCTAGTGGTCAATCAAAATTATTATAAAGGCTTTTTTTATAATTAAAAACGTATGTTCATTCATCCGTCAAACTACACATACAAGAGGGCCTTTTGATTTCAAGATACTGGCCAGTGGCCACTCATTGGGTAGCCGGAAAAAATATTATCAGCTAAACGAGGAAAACTTGTCTACCTATCGCTAGATAGCCTGGGGGCATATTATAAACAAAATCTACCAACTGAGTTATTAAAGCGATCTCTCACTTGTATAAGAAAAACTTTTTATAGCGATATTTAACGTCCAATTTTGAGATTTTTATTTCTTTATCTTTGACTAGCTGTGCTTGGCGGTTGCACCCGTGTTAATGGTTACTGCTCCTCTCCTTTAGGTCGTAGCGTGATGTCATATAGCCCATAACCTTCCTCAACAATTGGACTATCAAATGCAAAAATGTTTCAAATCCAACTGCTGGTTCCAGATATTAGCGTGTTCAAACAAACAAACAAGCTCTTCAAATATTAGTACAGATTAACTTTGACTAGACTTTCAGAAATTGGGACTTTCAGATATCAAAAGTCAATTGGTAGATTTTGCTCATATGCAGCCTGGGGCTAGTAACAACCACTAACAACCCGTGCGTGAGGTATGAAATTGTGCTACTGTGCCCACAGGCCACAGCACAGTGACAAACGAAACGGAAGTGACAGATGAAACGGAAGTGACAGATGGCCTAAAACTGTGTAGTCGACACATAGAAATGGAAAGTTCCAAAAATATATCTAAATAATCGCTAAGTATTGAATAATAACATTGATATTAACTCAGTAGCTTTTCCAACAATCATCATCAGACTTTCCGACCCAGGTTCCGCCCGTGTATATGTTCGAACAATATAAAATATTTCCTATGTCACTCGGAGATATCGGAGCTTTCTATTGGTAAAATAATTTTCAAATTATAATATTAGTATAGATATAGGTTTTAAAAAAATAAATAAAATTAAATTATATTCATAAGTTCAAAAAAAGTATTAGGATAATATATCTTTTTTTTTTATAGAGAAGACGACATGTGACCTTGCCACCGCCTAATTGTTAAGCATAGGTGGCTGGTCTATGAAGTCCGCCAGTCGCGCCCACTAGCCGGCCCGTAGAGATGCTTTTTCACGCTTCGCTTAAAGGACCCAAGGTTGTAGAAAGGAGGAAAGACCGACGCCGGAAGTTCATTCCACTTTTTGGCTGTACGACACAGGAACGAGTCACTGAATGTGTGAGGATGAAAACTGTATCCTGTGCGGGCAGTGCGGGTGCGAAAAGGGGATGGAGGGACGAGGCCATGGAGTTCTTCTAAAGACTCCCCATAATACAGTCGATAGAAGACGCTAAGAGAGGCTATTTGGAGACTGTAACTTAATATTATAACTACATAATATATTATAAAACAAAGTTCTTATTCAGGTCTGCATCGTCTATTAGAGCTTTGTGGGAAGTAGTGTGTGGCACGGTGGCACCAAGACCAAGAGAATCAGCACAGAAAGTTGCGCCGACACAAGTGTGTAATACAGTCGATAGAAGACGCTAAGAGAGGCTATTTGGAGACTGTAACTTAATATTGTAACTACATAATATATTATAAAACAAAGTTCTTATTCAGGTCTGCATCGTCTATTAGAGCTTTGTGGGAAGTAGCGTGTGGCACCAAGACCAAGAGAATCGGCACAGAAAGTTGCGCCGACACAAGTGTGCAAACAGGCCACCCGGTCACCGCGTTCAATTAGCCTAAAGCCTAGATACGATGTTCAGGCTCTCAAAGATATATTGCAAATGTAGGCACTAAGAGTACGGACCACATACTACTCTATTCTATATCTTATCTATTATAGATAAATATATGCTACCGCGGATCTTTTTGTAGATCGTTTTATTCTACACCATTCTTACCTACATCAGTTTGTTATATCTCTGACGGATTAGACAGCATACGCCATGAAAACTCGCTGGGTCTAACTTATTCCCCGACTTGATTCTCTTATACTGTTATTGCTCAACTCCTAAACATGATAGGTCCATGTTGAATAGTCGTAACCTTCCCGGTGGATTAACCTATTTGAAAAATTATTTCTGCGTTAAACACCCCGTTTATTGAGGAAGGTTATAAGACTTATATGCTATATAACATCACGCATTCACGCTACGAACCAAAGGAAAAAATTAGAAAATTATATACTGTAGAAAATACAGCACATTGAAATCGAGACCAAAAGATATCATAATTCATTCAAAAAAATATATAGACTGTCCCTAAACATCGTGCTTACAGCTACTTAGTAGTTACAAATCGTTTCAATCATTTCAAAGAAAAAAATCATGAAATGTTTACCTCTCGACATTGGCCGTCCGCACGTTTACCTGTAAAAAGAGATTCACATAAATAAATGACCACTTAGTTGTGGACCTTTGAGTATATTCCAATGGAGTTGTGTAGCGGTAAATCGCCGAACAATTTTTTCTGCCATTTTTGACGGGAGGGGAGGTAGACGCCTAGTACTAACCCCTGTACCACTGTATTTTTCTGTCGTTTTATTGTCGCAACGGATTTTACGTTATATCAAAAGTATGTAAAATACAAACATAATAATTATAAATGATAATTGGAAACACTGTTCCCGCAAATTAGACATCCTAGATCGCCTTTCACATGTAAAACATCACAATTATCTATTTTTCTAGAGCTCTGTCTCGCAACACAAAACGATACCAACGAAACCTAAGCTATAACCTAAGCTTCGTCCGTGGATATTTTCTAACAAAATATACCCTATGGCTTGCTTGCACTACCCCTATCCCCTACCACTAACTTTGGACATTGTATGTATATATAATATATAGCTGCTCGCCCGTTGGGCCAGAAGGTACTTACTTCCATCACTTATTAGATCCCCTTAGGGGGGTGGAGTAAATAAAAAAGTAGCCTATGTCCTAACCTAGGGTTCAAGCTATCTCCGTATCAAATTTCATCAAAATGGGTTCAGTTGTTTAGCCGTGAAAGGGTAACACACATACAGACAGTTACTTTCGCATTTATAATATTAGTAAGGATTACTGCTCTCCTGGTCAGTTTTATTGGTCAAAGAGCAAAAAATTGGCGAAAGGGGGAGCCCGTCTATGGCCCCTCCTTAGGCTTAGAAGACGCCATCATATTTCCCCAGAAACCTATTCAATGGTCTCTCCGACGTACGTGCGTCACGCTGATAAGATAATAACGATTTGACATTGCACTTATCTGATTTTCATGCTAATCTCTGAAACCAATGGTGGATAGGATATATATTCAACAACATCACTTTTACAAAAGTCACCCCGTCTGATTTTTTTGTACGAATTTCACAAGATTAGTGCATTTTGAAAGCATCAGAACTACCTACCTAGTTGATGAAATATTACGACACGTTTAGTCTAGGTTTCCAAACTATTTGGCCCACTTGACTATTTTTTATTCTCGTGAATTTTATGACGACATGGGCCCCTAACAAGTCGAAATCGACCCCTGGGGGGTCCATATCTATATTAGTAGTATAGTGTACATTAAATTAAACCCAACTTCGAATCCCCTCCAAGTAGAGCAAATCAAATTATGGGAGAGATAATAGCTTGCCGCCCCGCGTAGCAGGTGGATTTTTTTTAAATTTTGTCGTCACACTACATTGTAAACTGAAACATATTCAAATTACTTGCTTAAAATAATCATATCTTTTAAAATATATCGAATTGTCGTTTACTTTGGCGCCCAACTATCCTAGTTTAGGGTCATAGTTTCTATTGCTATATTTTTTTAAAACCGCCCAATGCTAACTGAGAAATATTTTTGCAACAACAATGAGCGATCGTCGAAGCTAGGCAGTTAAGGCGTGATTGAACTCAACCAAGGTTATAATTTGTAGTCCACGTTCGTGCACTGCCACTAGAGCCCGCCGCGGCCGCCCGGCTCGGTGGCGACAATCTTGTAAAAACAATAACAAAGATAATAAAAAAGCGACTTGTGTGAAGAAAAGATAAAAATTGAAGAACGATCTGAACAATCTGCGAGGCGATCTCGAAAAATAATCAAAATCAGTACATATTTACTGAGATAATGCGCAAAGTAGATTGATCACTGAAAAACTATACTAAACCAATTTTCAAAAATACATAATGGTATAATGTAGGGGAGAATAGTCTTACGAACAGTCTTCTTTTTGAAGTCATAAATAAATATGACTTCTTCAGACAGTTAATCACGCAAAAAGTACTGGATGGATTTGAATGGAATTCTGCACACCGCCATATTGTACGCGTGCGAAGCCGGAGGCAGGTCGCTAGTTTAAAATAAAAAAGTTTTTTTTGTGCCCACAATACGTAATTGCAGTCGTCACCATTTCATATAATGCTAAACGTGTAGTGGGTACATAGTCAATCATGACTTGAGCAAGATATGTACAGAGAACTTACACCCTAAATGACCTAACCCATATGATATGGGGATATGGGTGGGCCCCGACCCATGACTATACATACATATATAATATGTAAAAATAATAAGTTTTATTGACTCGCCACATCCGAAAAACAGACGGGTGGTGTGTCATGTTTTTCAATGAACACTCAACGAGCATGTATGAAAGTGTTTTTTTGTCGGTATCAACTTTTAATACTGTATCAAAGTCGATGTTTGATACGCAATGGCGCGCCATTTTGAAGATCATTTTTCTGTCAACTGACGAAAAATAAACAAACAAATCTATTACCGACGTCGCTCCTCTGTGTTGGACTATAACCAAAGGCTGATGGAGTACGGAATGATATCTCTCAAGGATAGACGCAGCAGGTACGACCTCCTGTACCTACATAAAATTCTCCACTCCCACATTGACTCTCCCCATCTTCTGTCTTCCATACACATAAACACAAGACATAGGTCACGTAACCCTAACATATTCGTGCTTCAAAGTGGCAAAAATAACACTTCATATTATAACCCGATAGTCAGATGTGTCGCGAGTACAACGAGGTGGCTATAAAATATGGCAACCAGGTCGACATATTTAACAGCAGGTTCTCCTCCTTTAAAAAGGAAATAAACATTGTTTTCGGTTCCTCAGAAAGCTGTAATTTTATGTGTGTTTGATCTTTTAATGTTTGATTTTTTAATTTTTTAATTTATAGGTTTTTCTATTTTTGTGATTTTATATTGTTGAGTTGTTAGTGTGTCCCACTTGTAGGTATAATAATAGTATTTATATTTTGTTCATGCTGTACGTGCATCCTGTAGGAAGTACATTGTAACTTTAATTTCTAATATTTTTAACATTAAGCATAAATAAATGTATTTCTGTTGTGCACGTCCAAATTAAATAAATAAATTTAAAAAAATATAGCTGTTGAACTATGACAACAATACTGACACCAGTAATCTAGTCTATTCTACACTAATATATAACGCTGAAGAGTTCGTAAGTTTGTTAAAGTTTGTTTATTACTACAAGTACGATTACAAACACTTTTTTGCATGCTAGCAGCTTTCCTCCGCCTCGGCTTCGATTTGATTGGTTGACCTTTACGGTTACCACTCCGCTCCTTTGGATTGTAGCCTGATGTTATATAGACCTTATTATACGGCCTATTTGACGCAAACATAATTTTTCAAATCGGACTGGAACTTGAGATTAACGTGTTCAGACATATCACATACTAGAAGACGGCCTACGTAAAAAAACCGCAAGTCGATGTACAGGATATAGCCGTTTGGCACACAGGTACATAAAATTAAAATTTTATTTGAATTTGAATTGAATAATAAAAACACATAAAATCACAAACTCTGCATGTGGCAGCCCTAAGTGGTAGGTTTACGTAAGTGAGACTCGGCCGGCGAAAGTGAAACCGAACGAGGGAAAACTCTAGAACGCATTTCGTATCGTGCGCTGTGAATTTACTATGAAATGGTATCTGTGGGGTATGCGTACATCTTTAGTTTCGACTCGAAGGCCAAAAACGACGGGCCATGGACCTAGATGTGTCGCTTCTTTAACAGACGTAAACATCGATTATTTTAAGAAGTGCCGCAACCGACTTTACTTGCCCTCCAAAGCACGAGAAGAAAATTGGTGCTTAGCATTTTTGGCGCGAGTGAGAATTGAACTCGGGACCTTCCAGATTGAAGTCAACGCTCTACCAATTCGTTGACCTAACATTATGCCCAAAATTCTACGTTACCTACTTACATAGTTTTCTCTGTGACAGACAGACCGACAGGCGGACATGAGACTATAAGGGTATGTCGGGTTGTGGGGTAGCCAGGATGGGTCGATGGGTATGTATTGCAGGAAAACTCGTAGTAAACTTTCACCATTCGTTTATTGGTCGAATTAACAAGGAAGGAACAAGCAGGAGCAGCAAAAGAACAACCAGTAAAAGGATCCGTAAGGAGCCAAGGAGAAGGAGCCGTCAAAGGAGAAAGAGAAGGAGCGCAAATACTTATTTGCGCTCCTTTTATATTAACATAGATATTAGTTCTTGAATATTGATTCAATACATTTTATATAGTTATTTACTTAGTTGATAAAATAGAAATATAATAAATTTTACAATTGGCAGAGTACTGCCTAAGTCAACAGTTTGTGAAGGAATCAGTAAAATTTTAATTTAGGTTCCACACATCGGATATTTGAAAATAACATACAATGTTCTATTGAATTAAAATGAACAATATCGTGTTCTAAAATCAAAATAAATGCTATTTATGATGGCCAGCTTGTAAGCGGCCAGGAAAATAAGGTCGTATCCTCACAATACCGGGGTTCCCCCGAAAAAATCCTGACTTTAATGAAGGATTTTATTCAGAGAATTAATAAAATAAAGTTTGATGATGAGCCTTATATAAAAATACTAATGAATGAAATGAAAAGATAAATTTACAAGTTTTATTATAAATAAAACTAATTATTTTACAAGAGAAACGATTTCCACAATCACACAAATCACAAACATTCATCTTCATTTAATCTGTTTAATCTGTTATTAGTAAGTACAGTAAACTCATTTATAATATAGAGTAATTCCCATTTAATAAGGAATGACTCAAAAACGTTCTCGAAATTAGTAAGGGCTTAGTTATACAGTTACCATCCGCTGTTTTAAGTTTATTTATATATAATACAATAGTCGAAGGCTTGTTTAAAGAGTCGCAATCCGCTCATACGAACACCCATGGGAAATACATCCACAGATATAATAAGTAGTAAAAATAGACGAAGGCTTTTTTAACGAGTCGCAATCCGCTCTAAAAGACACCCATGAATACCCTGATATTCATAGATATAATAATAATAAACGAATGTTTATTTAAAGAGCCGTAATTTGCTCTAATAAACACACATGGAAATACATCCACAGATATTAGGTATAATATTTATAACAGACGAAGGCTTTTTTAAAGAGTCGCAATCCGCTCTAAATAATTACAAGTATTTACAATAAATGAAATAATGAGAATGAAATAAGGAAAATAGTAATTATTAATCATGGTTATATATCTAACCTGTAATTTGTAAATATGTAAAAGTTTTAGTTACTTGGATGTTTACAACCAAATTGTGAAATTGAAATAAATTTAACCTCCCTTGTAACCATAAGGTTATAAATAAAATTTAATAAATTGTAAATAAAATAAAGAAAAATGTAAAATAATATAGATATAAAAAATTCCTTGGTTTAAGTGTAACTCATCCATATTGAAAGAGAAAAAAAATTATGAAATAAAATCAACGCATGCGTTAAGGTATGCGCTAACTCAAACTATCCACGAGCAAAGCCAGTGAAAAGCTAATAATATAAGTATATGAAATAAAATAATATTTGAATTTAAATCAACATGACTACCCCTAGTTGTAATAAGAGCGTAATCATATGTCTATGACATAGACTTCATAGTAAATAACAATTGAAAATTAAAAGAAAATCGAACGTCGTCGATTCAAAATTTAAAAACTTGTCAATGACAAAGAAATTATATAGGATACATTTGAAAATCGAATATTCCAATGCAGTATTGCCGAGCAAAACAAATTGTGTAAAACAAATAAAAATCAAGTGAGTTCAAATTCTGATATCGAGGTGCTTTTATATGTATCATAATTTATTTGAAATTTATTATTATAAATTTATTCTCGGAAATATTTTAATTGCCTTACTTATGTAAACTGTAGGTGTGATATTAGAAATCATTAAAATAAGAATGGACAAATTGTTTTGGATATTTTAAAAATGTATTAAAAAAATCGCAATTAATGAAATTTTGGAATTAAATAATATTTATTTATGTATTATTTTATGAAATCACGATAGACTTTTAGATATTATAGCAATTATAAGAAAAATTAATATATATTATTTTTCTTGAAAAAGTTACGACTATAAAAAGAACCTTTTTCTATTAAGAAATATTGAATTGACGGGATAATATAACGGAAATTAAATTAATTATTAATAAATTTAAGTTATGGGAAGTAATCTATACATTTCAGATATATATATAATGAAAATCTCACATACAACCATACATTCAATGTGACTATATAATCTGAATTTACGAAATTAATAAGTGAATTTAATGTAAAATGATTCAAGAATACTGCCTTTGTATAGAAAAAAAAATCCTCTTCAATAATAGAATCTGACCAAGATCATCAGACTTGTCAACCTCGAAGGTTTGCCGACATAACCTTGATTCAGAACCATCAACTCCAAGAAATATTCTACTGAATTTAAATAGAATTACGTTATATATTAAGATTATATAGACATTACATATCCTGAAATAAAAGTTTGTATTAAAATAAATATTATGTTCTCTTACTTCGTTATTCTTTCTTCTTTATTCCTTCTTCCTGCAGCATTTTAATCACGTTTGGGCGCCATTGTCGGGTTGTGGGGTAGCCAGGATGGGTCGATGGGTATGTATTGCAGGAAAACTCGTAGTAAACTTTCACCATTCGTTTATTGGTCGAATTAACAAGGAAGGAACAAGCAGGAGCAGCAAAAGAACAACCAGTAAAAGGATCCGTAAGGAGCCAAGGAGAAGGAGCCGTCAAAGGAGAAAGAGAAGGAGCGCAAATACTTATTTGCGCTCCTTTTATATTAACATAGATATTAGTTCTTGAATATTGATTCAATACATTTTATATAGTTATTTACTTAGTTGATAAAATAGAAATATAATAAATTTTACAATTGGCAGAGTACTGCCTAAGTCAACAGTTTGTGAAGGAATCAGTAAAATTTTAATTTAGGTTCCACACATCGGATATTTGAAAATAACATACAATGTTCTATTGAATTAAAATGAACAATATCGTGTTCTAAAATCAAAATAAATGCTATTTATGATGGCCAGCTTGTAAGCGGCCAGGAAAATAAGGTCGTATCCTCACAGGTATAGCCTTAAAAATTGAGTAAAGATATTAAAAAATGCATGCAACCGACAAACAAGCAAGCTATCAATCCTATCCCAGGCTCTGTATACCCTTTAAAGATTGTGTAAGCGTGAGCATTTGAATGGAAAAATGTAATAAATATATCACATGACTCGTTGGCTGTAAATTATGAAGACAATGTCAAAACACAAGTGTCAATTGAGTCCAAATTTATTATATTAAATGTGTGACATATAGAATGTCTGGCTATTTGTTACATATAACAACACTTGTGACTTTAATATAAAATATTATATATAGGAAACAAAGAGATTCATTATCTGGTATCGTATGACGCAAGACATTATTATAATAAAAAAAAGGTAAAAAAAATATTTACGGGTTGCCTAACTTAAGTCTTCCTCACTGTAATAGATTTTAATTATAAAAACCCATTGATACATGGTCGGATGTGGGGATCGAACCCGCGACTTCTCAGTTGTAAGCCGACGTTTTACCCACTCGACCACCGACGAAATTATTATAATATATGCAATTTTTTTCAGATTTTGGAAAAAAAAAGATTGTTACACTTTTACGAATTCTAGCCTACAAACATCCTACAAACACCATCCCGGCCTTTATATATTGCGGTGTGGAAAACGACACCAGAAACAGTGTTCACTTTTAGCCACTTGCAAATCAATCCTCGTTTCACTATGAAAATCATTTAGAAGTTTTTCATTTATAGTAAAATTCAAATTGACACTTTAGTTATTGTTTTTAAGTGGTTGGTCAATTTGTATTATTTCTTGTCGTGTTCAGCATATTTTAATTTAAATATAATGAAAAAATATAGTGAAGGCTAAAACAATCATACATAACATAAATTTCAGCATCACAAAACGATCGAATAAGAAACATTTAAATTACAATCTAGCAGTCAATACCTGGCATGTATAAATGGAAAAAGGGGTGGTATGCATTTAGGGGTAATTCTAGAGGGATAGGATTGCACCCTTTTTTGCAACTGCAATGAAATCTCAACAATCAAATGCTATTTACCTCACATACTTATAAGTACTCTTCTTCTTCATGATCGTACACTCTTGACAGAGTGGTAGTGACTATGAATCCCTCTGGAGCACTGATTTCCCTCCACCAGCTCCGGTTAACAGTCTCATGGAAACATTCATTGATGGAATACTTCGTCACAGATGTAATCAGGTCAGTCCATCTGGTAGGGGACCTCTGCCATTAAGTCTTCATTGCGACTGATATGGCCGAAGTACTTTAGTATTCGCGACTGTACCACAGATGACTCTCTGCTTTATATGAAGCTCTTTCAATATGGCGACATTGGTACGATCTATCCACCACATCTCCTTCGGTCCTGAATTCGAATCGTCCGTATAGGAAACTTGTAAAAACCAGACACTACTCTACTAGCACCTTAATTGGATTAAGGCGTGAACATGTGCACATTGACAGCTATGTTATCAGAACATAAAATCTATAGATAGATTTACAATATTTACACACACGCCCCCATCACGCGGCCTTTTACACAACACGACACACCCTCTTCACGCTTGTTTTTCACTATTGCTACAATATTTTTTTATCTTTTGAAGATTACGGGCGTACTTTGAAAGCGCTACGACTCTACGTGAAACATGGGTACATGTTTAGTAATCTATGTATGTCTGAAAAATAACCATCGGTACTAGTTTCGAAAGACATTCGGATTTAAAGTTCATGTGACTAAAATGTAGAAAAGTAGTTTACGCTAACATTGACTAACAAGGTTTATATGGCAGAAGCAAAAGGAAATGCTGGCAGTGGACCACCTAGCCTAGGCATCATTTTATTGATTACTAACATAGGCAGTCATGGGGACTGCCGACAGAAGAGACAACTTAAAACTATGAATAACAGTGGTCTTTAATTAATAAGTATATAACTAACGCTATCAAGAGCACTCCCAAAGATTTCTTCAAAAAATGGGTTTACAACAATTTGAATAAATGCATAAATACGCTCATAACTACTTATTAAATATAGATATTATGCTACTGCGGACTTTTTTGTAGATCATTTTATGTTACATAATTCGTTATATATATATTATATCTATCTCTCTATGTTATATACGCAATAAAAATTCTCTGGGGCTAACTTTTTTCCCGACTTGATTCACTTACCTATACTGTTAATTCCCAGCTCCTAAACATGTTTAATACTCTTAGACCTTCCTATCTAAGGGCACACATTTTGGCGGGGAACACGGATTCAATACCAAAATTGAATTTGTAATTGTAGGATAAATAATAAAAAAAATCTGATCTGAGGCTACGATGAAAAGCCTACGCGGGCGAAGTCGCAGGCTTCGGCTAGCAATTTTATAAACGCGACATTCAACATTCTGGTACAGTAATAGATTGTATTCTGGATTAGACTAACCTACTGGCCTTGACTTGTTGAGCTTGCAATAAAATAAATATTATTGTTATGGAGTCGATAGCCAATTGGTACAAGTTTGTGTTGAAAAATGCTAAGCACGAAATGTGCAAGTGGACACTATTAGTGGTGTCTCTGGCCACACCGCAAGGTATAAAGGCCGTGAAGGTATATGGTTAGGTATTATTAGCTTGCCTCCAAATGTCACCGGGAAAATGTGGTACACTTGTCTTCAGCAGAGTACCCTCAACCGTAAGGCCAGTACCACCAGTAACGTCCCATGATACTATCTACCTTTAACAATCTTACATACGTAAACATATGCAAAAAGTAAGATTCACGATTACATTTTAAAATAAAAACCATTTTCAAAGCAGCTTCGTGAAGGAGGCGTGGGTACATTATCATTTAATCTTTCATACATGTCCCATTCGTTTGACAAGTGTAACAATGACGTGTGTGTCATGACAGTATAAACGGGAGGACCATAAACTAACAAAAGGTCTCAGAGTCGATTTGGAGGGCGTATATCTCGCGCCAAATAAGATGAGCTGAAAAGTATCATGCGGTCAGTTGGAGGGCAGTGTATCCTGGGAAAATTCTTTTATGAAATAATACTTTTCTAGCCATGCGTAGCCGGGACTTGCTAGTATAATGCTGAAAGACCTATGTTGTTTGCTATATGAGGTGCCTAACAACTTCGTTCTGCGAGAAGCGCTAGCCGAGCAAGGTTGTATACAGGGCCGGATGAACATGAATAGCGGCCTATAGGCATAATTCACAACATTTCATTTTTCGTTAAGTACCAAAATTAAAAATCCGTTTGGAGATCTTCCTTTGCTTAACACGATACACATATTTAATTTCTTTTTTATTCAGTGGTTTAAGAGATATTTTGAAAAAACTACACTGTGTAACGAGTACCGCTCAAAGCTACTGTACTCTCTGCCTTCAAGGGAAACTGGCATTAAAAAGTATTAGTTGTAGTTGTAAAAACAAAACAGGATACAAGGGGACTAGTGATGGAGCCATAACACGAAAAAATAGAATAGAATAGATACAAGGGAATTTAATTTACGTGCTTCTCTAGCCATCTTTGTTGATAAAAGTGAATAAAATTTAATTTTAAATTAATAAACTCAAAAATAAACAATAATGAATGAAACAAATAAACCATGAACGAACTATTGAACGAATGAAACGAACGAACGCACGCAGCTCATGTAATTTCTTTTTTTTTAATACAGAATACGCATAGACACCTGATACTTTTAGCCGTTATCGGCTTTTTCTAAAAATGCAATATTTAAAAATTAATTTATAAAAGTTAAAAGTGTTAAAGTTATAATTTTTCACCTACTTTCATATAAGCTAATAAAATTAGGGTGTTAAAATTTTGAAATGTTGTGGATTGTGGTAGAGAGTATAGGGACGGTTCTTGAGCGCTCGACGAAAAAGTGGGGGAATGTTTGCGCATATGTAATTCGAGTGCAATATAACTTGTATATTTATTATAATTGATTTATTGGTGTTTGTTTATACGATTGCTTTTTACTGCTGGTAAAATTAAAATTAATACCTCATACCGTCAAGCAGACCCAAAAATTGTGTTCTGCGCATCTAACAACCACCGCTCAAGAACCGTCCCGGTACCTATAGTAATTATTATTTAATCTTTGGTAGAGGTCTGCTCATGGCCGGTGATTTTCAAAAAATCGACGTTCAACCTTTATACTCTGGAGTGCAAATATTTGATCTCTGACTTGAGTCGCAAATAGGTTTTTTTTTCATTTCATAATTTTATTCTCAAACAAAGTGGTGGGGGCCTCGTTCTGGTCGTTCTGGGGCCTTGAGGCAATGCTGGGTTTAATCCGGCCCTGGTTGTTTACGACGGCCTAAGGGAACCGACTCGGCTTAGGGAGTCGGATTTGAGGGTTGGCGAGGGCCTTGACTGATAACTTGGAGGAGGACTTGTCGCCACGATTAGCTGACCACGGTCGCAGCGTTGCCCATTTGTGTGCGTGTCTGTGACTGCTGCTGAGAGAGGTGTGTGGTGTATCTGAGCTGAGCGAGATGCTTGGAGGTGGGTGTTAGGTGGAACTTGGTTGAGGTTGTTGCGGGACCTTGGTAGGTCCCGAGGTTAATGATTGCATGGATAAAATAATGCAAAAATAGCAACAGTTATTAATGCCCGCGTCCAGTAGCCTTTTTTTACTTATGAAGAGCTTCATAGTAAATATAGGTAGGCAATTGTTAGTTTTGAATCGCACAGAAAACAAACACACACTCACATCTTCTGGGAACTGTTATATATATCTATCATACAAAAAAAACTTTCACCTTTTAAAATTTGCGCGGACGAGACTTAAATATTTGCCATTCAATAATAATTGGTATTTAAAGTGTCGACACAGAGACACACTTTCATTGCGAACAAATACAATTTTGGCAATCTAAAATCGCTTAGTATGAAAAAAATAACAAAATTATGGTAATGATGTCCACAATTAGCCTCTTCTTTATATAAAACAGGATTAAGTTGTGCTCATGGTTCCTATAAGAAAATGATACGTTACTACTACCGACCTGCCCCGACTTCGCACGGGTAAAAGTTGTTTACGAAAAATTTTATCACAAATATATTAATTACTGAATAACCAAAAAAAAACCCCCACCTGCAAAATAACTGAAATGTAAAAAACAAGCTCTAGAATAAATACAATAAAAGTACCGCGGGCCGTGCGTGACCAATCAACCAAATAAATTATGATGTTTAGTTTTGTTTGTCCCGCTCGCTATAACTTTTATCATTCGAGTTATATTATATAGCCTATATCACTCTCACAATTTGGAGGAATCTTACCTCATTTATTAATATCTGTTGAGTCGTTTAGGAAGCCCCGGATCTAGGGAGCGCAAAAATCATAATATAAAGTAAAAAACTTGATCCACAAAGCGCCTAGCATACGGAAGCCTGGTTGGCTCACCGTCGACTTGTAAGGAAAAGGCGCCACACAGGCCCAAAGTTAGAAGAGTACAAATGTATAAAAGGGTTCTTATAGTCCCGTTCACGAAAAATGCCAATTATTATATTTGTGAGTTTTTAAAAGTAATTTATCTCAAACGCTGGAGAGAGGGGCCACTATCAAGTTTCTGCCCGGGGCCCTTTCGGGGCTGCGTTTAGGCCTCAGAGCGCGCCATATACATTATACAACCTGAAAGACGCTATACTCATATTTCCATTCACGTCGATCCATTGCCCTGTTGTGACGTGAAAGAATGTCAAACAAACAAACAAACAAGAAGTAGCTATATAAATAGATAAATTAGATTCAACATTTTAGGGGACGTCAGAGACAAAGTCTAGTCTACCAAAGTACAAACTACACATCATCACGTTATCTTATCGGGGTGTTGGGCAGTGGACGCAAACGTGAATGAGGAGTGAGCAACGAAGTTTGATTTTATTCGCCAAAATTAATTTAGAAATCCATTCAGTAACGTCGCGTGTAAAGTGTCCAATTTTTCGCATGCTGCCTGGCGCTCGAAAAAGCGATAAATTGAATAGTGTAAAGGGCATTTAAGATACATTCAAGCAGTAGATACCTGGTGGACGAAACACCACTTCCCTTGGTCCCATAAAGTTTTAGAGCTGGCGTGAACAAATACATTGAATCAAAAAAAATTACAAATATCGAACGTGCCAGCACTAGTTAAGAGTGTAGTGTACCGCGTCCATGTCCATACAAACGGAGAAAACGTTTTACTACCCCTAAATATCATTTAATTTTAACGATTTTGTAATATGTTACTGACATAATGAAAAACTACGTACGTATTTTTTCCTTTTTTCAAAATTCGTAATAGGTCAAAAGTTATAAGCCCCTCAAATCTCGGTTTTTTTGGTTCATAACTTGCTCGTAATAAACCGTCGGTATTTGAGAAACAAAGCAAAATTTCAAAAAAAGCAAAACGTACGTACGTAGATTATAATCTGCTAAAACGTTTGACACCAAAATTATAAGGTTTCGTTATAGTTTAGTAGGTGTAAATCGTTTTCCCCCAAAACGCAATTTTCAACGAAGAACATACCTACGAACACTCACGAGCTGCAGTGTTCTCTGTCGCACTGATGCCCGTGGGAAGAGCGCGCTTGAGACAGAATATGATTTTCTAAATACCTATTTCGCTGCGTACGCTGAGCTACACGATCCTCTTAATCGACTTATACATTCACGTCACGACAATCACATATCTGCAGTATTATATTATAGTTTGTTAATGTAGATGTTTTCTTTCTCCTGTGTTATTATTCGACATTTTGCATATCAAATTAATTATATTTGATTGGGCTATTTCATCTTCCAGTCTCTGAACATTTATTCACTTCTAATACATCAATACAAAATTTACCTCTTATTTGATACATTAAGAGTGTAGTGTACCGCGTCCATGTCCATACAAACGGAGAAAACGTTTTACTACCCCTAAATATCATTTAATTTTAACGATTTTGTAATATGTTACTGACATAATGAAAAACTACGTACGTATTTTTTCCTTTTTTCAAAATTCGTAATAGGTCAAAAGTTATAAGCCCCTCAAATCTCGGTTTTTTTGGTACATAACTTGCTCGTAATAAACCGTCTGTATTTGAGAAACAAAGCAAAATTTCAAAAAAAGCAAAACGTACGTACGTAGATTATAATCTGCTAAAACGTTTGACACCAAAATTATAAGGTTTCGTTATAGTTTAGTAGGTGTAAATCGTTTTTCCCCAAAACGCAATTTTCAACGAAGAACATACCTACGAACACTCACGAGCTGCAGTGTTCTCTGTCGCACTGATGCCCGTGGGAAGAGCGCGCTTGAGACAGAATATGATTTTCTAAATACCTATTTCGCTGCGTACGCTGAGCTACACGATCCTCTTAATCGACTTATACATTCACGTCACGACAATCACATTTCTGCAGTATTATATTATAGTTTGTTAATGTAGATGTTTTCTTTCTCCTGTGTTATTATTCGACATTTTGCATATCAAATTAATTATATTTGATTGGGCTATTTCATCTTCCAGTCTCTGAACATTTATTCACTTCTAATACATCAATACAAAATTTACCTCTTATTTGATACATTAAGAGTGTAGTGTACCGCGTCCATGTCCATACAAACGGAGAAAACGTTTTACTACCCCTAAATATCATTTAATTTTAACGATTTTGTAATATGTTACTGACATAATGAAAAACTACGTACGTATTTTTTCCTTTTTTCAAAATTCGTAATAGGTCAAAAGTTATAAGCCCCTCAAATCTCGGTTTTTTTGGTACATAACTTGCTCGTAATAAACCGTCTGTATTTGAGAAACAAAGCAAAATTTCAAAAAAAGCAAAACGTACGTACGTAGATTATAATCTGCTAAAACGTTTGACACCAAAATTATAAGGTTTCGTTATAGTTTAGTAGGTGTAAATCGTTTTCCCCCAAAACGCAATTTTCAACGAAGAACATACCTACGAACACTCACGAGCTGCAGTGTTCTCTGTCGCACTGATGCCCGTGGGAAGAGCGCGCTTGAGACAGAATATGATTTTCTAAATACCTATTTCGCTGCGTACGCTGAGCTACACGATCCTCTTAATCGACTTATACATTCACGTCACGACAATCACATTTCTGCAGTATTATATTATAGTTTGTTAATGTAGATGTTTTCTTTCTCCTGTGTTATTATTCGACATTTTGCATATCAAATTAATTATATTTGATTGGGCTATTTCATCTTCCAGTCTCTGAACATTTATTCACTTCTAATACATCAATACAAAATTTACCTCTTATTTGATACATTAAGAGTGTAGTGTACCGCGTCCATGTCCATACAAACGGAGAAAACGTTTTACTACCCCTAAATATCATTTAATTTTAACGATTTTGTAATATGTTACTGACATAATGAAAAACTACGTACGTATTTTTTCCTTTTTTCAAAATTCGTAATAGGTCAAAAGTTATAAGCCCCTCAAATCTCGGTTTTTTTGGTACATAACTTGCTCGTAATAAACCGTCTGTATTTGAGAAACAAAGCAAAATTTCAAAAAAAGCAAAACGTACGTACGTAGATTATAATCTGCTAAAACGTTTGACACCAAAATTATAAGGTTTCGTTATAGTTTAGTAGGTGTAAATCGTTTTCCCCCAAAACGCAATTTTCAACGAAGAACATACCTACGAACACTCACGAGCTGCAGTGTTCTCTGTCGCACTGATGCCCGTGGGAAGAGCGCGCTTGAGACAGAATATGATTTTCTAAATACCTATTTCGCTGCGTACGCTGAGCTACACGATCCTCTTAATCGACTTATACATTCACGTCACGACAATCACATTTCTGCAGTATTATATTATAGTTTGTTAATGTAGATGTTTTCTTTCTCCTGTGTTATTATTCGACATTTTGCATATCAAATTAATTATATTTGATTGGGCTATTTCATCTTCCAGTCTCTGAACATTTATTCACTTCTAATACATCAATACAAAATTTACCTCTTATTTGATACATTAAGAGTGTAGTGTACCGCGTCCATGTCCATACAAACGGAGAAAACGTTTTACTACCCCTAAATATCATTTAATTTTAACGATTTTGTAATATGTTACTGACATAATGAAAAACTACGTACGTATTTTTTCCTTTTTTCAAAATTCGTAATAGGTCAAAAGTTATAAGCCCCTCAAATCTCGGGTTTTTTGGTACATAACTTGCTCGTAATAAACCGTCTGTATTTGAGAAACAAAGCAAAATTTCAAAAAAAGCAAAACGTACGTACGTAGATTATAATCTGCTAAAACGTTTGACACCAAAATTATAAGGTTTCGTTATAGTTTAGTAGGTGTAAATCGTTTTCCCCCAAAACGCAATTTCAACGAAGAACATACCTACGAACACTCACGAGCTGCAGTGTTCTCTGTCGCACTGATGCCCGTGGGAAGAGTGCGCTTGAGACAGAATATGATTTTCTAAATACCTATTTCGCTGCGTACGCTGAGCTACACGATCCTCTTAATTGATAAAAAGGAAGCCTACAAAAAGATGGATTGAATCATCTTTTGTAGTGATTCACAGATTTTAATGAACAGTTTGGTTCAGAAGTTACTGACCAAAAAAAAAAGGGAGTATTTGAACATTATTGTTGACTATTTATTTAATATACACTATATAATTTTACATAGGGAGGTTATCTCTGGAATTCTTTTACAAATGGAAAGCTACAATATCCCTTTTGTTTTACTAGTAAAATATGTGTTACGATTGGGATTTTAAAAATCTAAATAATAGAAATATAACATTATGCTTATGTTATTGACCTAAGATAGTAATAATGCTTATTTTAGCCTAAATATTGCAATATTTTAGAACACACAAACATGTATTTAACATAGGCAATGACGCAGTAGTCAAGGTTGTTTCATATTTAGATAGTGGAAATTATATAGCGGTGCTCCATTGTCTCTGCCTATTATAGCTCTATTGGAGGTATATGAAGGTTATTTGTAAGGATATTGACAATTTAAAATTTATATTAAATTCAAAAGCTTGGATGTTACATTTGCTCAGCCATTAATTATAGCCAAAAATCATATGTCGCAAGCACACACAAATAACCAGCCAAGCGATGACACAAATTGTGATGGTTTGGTGCAGTGTCAGTTATGTTCCCAGCCACGTTATTTTAAAGGTAAACATGGTCTCAATATTCACATTGGAAAGACACATAAAACAAAATTATTACCGACTTCAGTATCCACCACACCAATAGTACAAAACAATACCTCCTCCAACACATCCGATAATATAGAGGAGGTACTCGCTAAACTCAAGACATCAACCCCCATAGTAAAGAGAATTCCTCGTGGCGCTCGGGTTACAGTAGCGACTACTCTGACAAAATGTATCGAAACTGTAATCCGAGATAATAATAAAGTGAGTTGGGAACATTTATTGACATTTGCATATAAAACATTACAATTACAAGTATATTCAGAAAATAATAATCGCTGTTCCCTTACTCAAAAAATTAAAGAAAATTGCAAAAATCCACAAATATTATTTAGACAAAATACAAACCAAAATAAATTTAAAAACATATATAAAAAAGTTGAAACTAAAGTAAATGATGGCGACCTTAAAGGAGCAGCACAATTATTATTTTCTGATGATGTCATCGCACCTGACTCCGATGAAACCCTTTCGGTCCTCAAATCCAAACACCCGTCACCAGCTTCAAACCTTCACCATCCAGATTCACCTCTTGCTTTAGATAGTCATCTTACCACCACCGAAGACTCAGTCCAGGCAGCCATATTAAGTTTTAAAAACGGATCTGCCGGGGGCCTCGATGGGTTGTCGCCTCAACATTTTAAAGACCTCATAAGCGGCACAACTGGAGACACCGGCAGATCACTATTATGTTCACTAACAAAATTAATAAACCTTATGTTTTCAGGCCAAGTCAATGCAGATATTTTGGATGTCTTATACGGCGCAAATTTATGTGCCTTGAAAAAAAAAAGACGGAGGCATAAGACCAATCGCAATTGGCTGCACTTTGCGTCGCATAGCATCCAAAATTTGCTGCAGAAACATTACACCCTTAATGCAAAAACTCCAACCTACACAATTGGGCGTCTGTTGTAAAGGAGGGTGTGAAGCTGCAGTTCATGCAGCTCGCACCTTCTTGAACAATAAGGAAAGTGAAGTATTTCTGAAGGTGGATATAAAAAACGCATTTAATTCCGTAGACAGGGGCACCATGCTGACTCAAGTTAAAAAAGAAACACCTTTAATTTATAAATATGTCCATCAGTGTTACAGTGTACCATCAAAATTATTATACAAAAATCATGTCATTACCTCTGCAGTCGGATGTCAGCAGGGTGACCCTCTTGGACCGGCCATTTTCAGCTTATCCATTCATCCCTACATATCATCACTCACCTCCTCATTAAACATGCGGTATTTGGATGACGGCGCTATAGGAGGCGATGCGAATACTGTTCTGGACGATTTATGCAAATTGACACAAAATTTCAGCTCTATTGGATTAAATCTAAATTTTTTTAAATGTGAACTCTTCATCGCCGATCACGTAACGTATCCAAATCGTGTCAATATCATTAACTCATTTAACGCCATAGCTCCTCAAATTAAAATTCTAAATAAAAATTCCCTTCGCCTTCTAGGTGCGCCAATATTCCAAGAATCCATACAATCACTTTTAGATGATCATACTAAATATTTTCATACTTCATTAGAACGATTACTTCAAATTAATATACATATAGCTATAACGATCATCCGATTTTGTTTGTTTGTCCCAAAATTCACATACATTTTAAGATGTAGTCCTTTATGGCAACATCATACATTACTGACATCAATAGACACTATCATAAAAAACACTCTTATAGAAATATTAAACTCTCCATTAAATGACAAAGCCGGCCGAGTTAGCATACATTTTGACAGCGACACTTTCGTTTCGGTCGAATGGCCTTGAACAGGCCAAAACGTTCATGTCCAACAAGGACCGGCCAGAGATAGCCCGGACCGGGCATGCCCTGCACAAGAATGCCGAGCAATTTGCTTGGCCGGACACAGAATTTTCCCGCACATTGTTGGGCCGGACCTCTCGGCCCCGGGCTATCTCTGGCCGGTCCTTGTTGGACATGAACGTTTTGGCCTGTTCAAGGCCATTCGACCGAAACGAAAGTGTCGCTGTCAAAATGTATGCTAACCCCACTGGGCCCAAGCTTCACTCCCCATCCGTTTCGGTGGCTTGGGCATTAGAAAAATTTCACATGTCTCATTACCGGCATTTTTATCTTCCATCCACAGCACGCACACTTTAATAAATAAAATTTTACATACGTCTTCGGACGGTTTTAAGGTGTCGTGTTTGGAGGAGGCAATAAATGCCTGGAAATTGGCCTGTCCAAATCAAAATTTACCTATAAATACAAATTTACAGAAGCAATGGGACGAGCCGCTCTGCAAAAATGTACAAACAATATTATTACAAGACGCAAGTACTAAGCACGAACGTGCTCGTCTCCTTGCTGTGACAGAACGGGAGTCAGGATACTGGCTTCAATCTATTCCAAATTCTAAAATTGGTACTCAATTAGATAACATTACTTTTCGTCTTTCTGTGTGCTTACGACTCGGTATCAAAATTAATGAACCCCATCAATGTCGCTGCGGTCAAAATGTCGATTCTCTGGGACATCACGGACTATCATGTACGAAAAGTGCTGGTAGAATACCACGCCACGCCAGTCTTAATGATGTCATCCGTAGGGCCCTTGCCACTGTCCACGTGCCAGCTATATTAGAGCCGCCTGGTATAGCACGTGATGATGGAAAGAGGCCCGACGGTATGACACTCGTGCCCTGGACGCAGGGAAGACCGTTAGTGTGGGACGCTACCTGTGTCGATACATTGGCGGCTTCTCACGTCCAGGCTACGTCTCATAATGCTGGTGCAGCAGCAACAACAGCTGAAAACCTCAAACGGCGTAAGTACGCAAACCTTGCACAAGATTACTTATTTGCACCGTTTGGGGTTGAAACCATGGGTCCGTGGGGCCTCGGAGCGAAGAAATTATATAAGGAACTATCATTTCGTCTAATCGACATTTCAGGTGACAAGAGGGCTGGAGCATACCTTGGACAACGTATTAGCATAGCTATACAGCGAGGAAACGCTGCTAGCCTTCTTGGCACTTTACCGCAGGACAGTGATTTCGAGAAAGTTTTCTACTTATGAGTATGTATCCTACATATTCATGATTAGAGAGCCACTCATGGGGTTCCCTGTGTTTAATTTTTATTATATTTAAACTTTGTATGTAGATATATATTATTTAATATTGTTTTAATAAAGTGTATGAAATTAAATGATAATAGCCAAAAATTACTTTTACATTTGTAAGTATAAATTATTGTTACATCTATCCTAAGTGATATTGTAAATGTGAAAGTTTGTTTGTCATTCTTTCAAGTGAATACAGATCAACGGATTGACGTGATTTTTTGCACACAGATAGTTTGAGGGCCAGAAAGTCACAGTCTACTTGTAACCAAGATATTGTCATACAAAACTTTCCACAAGCCTAGCTATAGACTCAAAAACTCCTGGACAGATTTTGTTACTGTTTGCATGAATTGATTAAGATAGATTCATTCACGAGGAAGGTTAGGTGTATAAAATATCTCATGCTACATCTTTTGGGAGCCGAACAGTTAGTACCTACATATATTATCTTATATATAAAATTCTCGTGTCACGGTGTACGTAATCCACAACATTTAAAAAATTTAACACCCTAATTTTATTAGCTTATATGAAAGTAGGTGAAAAATTAAGGTACCCGTATTTTTTGCTTTTCTAAAATTTTAACTTTAACACTCTTAAATTAATTTTTAAATATTGCATTTTTAGAAAAAGCCGATGACGGCTAAAAGTATCAGGTGTCTATGCGTATTCTGTATTAAAAAAAAGAAATGACATGAGCTGCGTGCGTTCGTTCGTTTCATTCGTTCAATAGTTCGTTCATGGTTCTTTTGTTTCATTCATTATTGTTTATTTTTGAGTTTATTAATTTAAAATTAAATTTTATTCACTTTTATCAACAAAGATGGCTAGAGAAGCACGTAAATTAAATTCCCTTGTATCTATTCTATTCTATTTTTTCGTGTTATGGCTCCATCACTAGTCCCCTTGTATCCTGTTTTGTTTTTACAACTACAACTAATACTTTTTAATGCCAGTTTCCCTTGAAGGCAGAGAGTACAGTAGCTTTGAGCGGTACTCGTTACACAGTGTAGTTTTTTCAAAATATCTCTTAAACCACTGAATAAAAAAAAATTTAATATGTGTATCGTGTTAAGCAAAGGAAGATCTCCAAACCGGATTTTTAATTTTGGTACTTAACGAAAAATGAAATGTTGTGAATTGAACTCCTCTGAAACGGCTCGACCGATTTTCGTGAATTTTAGTGTGCATATCTGTTAGGGTTGAGAATCGGACATCTATTTTTCATCCCCCTAAATTTCCAAGGGTGGCAAAATTAGCAACGTGAGAAACCATTTTTTCGCGTTATTGAAAATGCTTTAAAAAGTATGATTGTGTTGAAAACATTTGGATATTTAACATTTACACAAATCTAACCTGAAGATAATTATCCTTTTGTTGAGCATCTGGCATAGCACTAAGGGTAAATCCGGCCCTGTGTCTTGTTTTATAAACATACCCAGGCATTAAAATTACTATATTTTATGTATTAAAATAAACCTTTTATGGATAGCACTACTGTAAATGTATATTTATTATTTGGCAACATTAATCAGGCAGGTCAATATGGGCTGTAGGTTTGTAGTAATTATTATTTAATCTATGCTGTAGGCTCAATAAACATTGGAGCTAAGGAGCATGTCCCTTCACTATTGTAAAGAAAAAACAGCATCCATGAATTATTGTTTTTTTGGCTATGGTTGCCTGTCAATAAATATGGAACTTCATAGGAGTGCTATGTCAAAAGTAATTCTTTATAAACTAAGTAGGTAGGTACATTATTCCATATGAAAATAGACTATGTTTTATTTAACAAAAGATTTGTAACTCAAACTGGAGAAAAACTACACAACACATTGCAAAAATATTTCTATATTTCATAGTTTTATATATTGTTAGACTATGACAACAACAGTGCCTGCCAGTGTTTGTGCTTCTCTATGAAGACCCTAGGTTATTAAAACTCTATCATAATAATGAAAAACAATATGAAAAGATGAATGGATTTGGATGAAGGGAAAGAGGTGTGCCAGCATTGTGGCAAGTGGATATCTAATTTATCTGACTAAATTACGAAGAAATAGGCGTGAGCATTTATGTATGTATATCAAGCAGCTGTTTCAAATAAAATTAAAAAAACTGAATTTCGTCTTTCGTCACAACAAGATTAGTGAAAGTATGACAAAACTTCCACCACGTTGATAAAGCGCACTTTTATAAACATTGTTTTATACACGTATGTACAGTTTTTACGTCACGTGTTTATTTATAAAACAATTCTACTGATTCTGGATAATATGGGATTCGTTTATGGACTTTTATTATTGTTATAATAAATTATACAAAATTAAAAACCCAAGTTTTAGAATTATAGTTATTGTTTCCATGTTCTGGAATATATTCGTAACGTAAACAAGCAATAAAGTCAAAGATATTAGATAAGATATTATCAAAATATATTGTAAAGTGTAAGAAATAAGTTTCCATACCTTATTATATACGTCCATGAGAACGTTGTCCGGTAATATCTGGAGGTCATCTTTGTTGCACTGAGTTTTAGAAACATAAGTCACTGTGTCGCACAAGCACAATTCGTAAAGAGATTCCGGAGCTCTCATTTTATTTCGCGGCGAAGCCATCTTCTTTAGCTCCTGCAGTCTGTTGACAGCGATGTAATATGAGAATAATTTAAACATCTTGAAGTTGACTCAATCTAACGTCAATCAATCTATTGCGCAGCTTTTGTTACTAACTTCACGTTATTTTTCCGTAATTTAATTGGTCAATTCTATGTTAATTTAACTATGATTGGTTCGTCTAAAATAAGGATAATATTGATTGGATGTCTAAATTTGACGTTTCTATTTAATTGGTTAAAGTTTGACGTAAATAGACAGAGACAGTGTTATTTACTATCCTTTACTATCATCGGGTTGACCAGGCGAAAAATTAAACAATCAGCTGAGAAGAAGGAGGTTATATCGCGCTGTGTACGCGGGAAATATCAAAAAGCGTTTGACGATTTCTTATCAAACATTTCATTTTATAGTCGGCGTTCATTGTGCTCAGACCTGTGTACCACCATTATCATTGCTGCTTATCTATTTTGATAATGTGCAGTGCAAAAGGCTTTATGACACTGAGTAAATTATCTGGACGTATCTAATCAGTCATTCATTTAACACGCCTACAATTTACAAATTGTAGACGTAGATATTGTGGTAGATATAATGGCGTGTAGGATCAACTTGTAGAGCTTTTCTTATCTTTTAATACAATACATCGACCTTTGTGGTATGTCCAATTTTCAGAATAGAAATGTACTTGACTAGGCCCGGAACACACAATGCAGATTCCTACATCAAAAATATGACGTGATATTCGTAATATCCAATTTTAACAATATAAGTCAGCACTGTTGCCTTGCCATATATAAAAAGAACATCCGTCTTTTTTTCCTCACCTCAACCCGATTATGTTCAATATCAACATTTTACAGGTTTGTATGTGTGGACAGACAGACTATTATTATAGCTTTATTCTGCATATTACTGTTGATAGACAAGACGGGTCAATGCTTTTCTCACCCCTCGAAGTGGTCAAATTCCTTGATGTCAACATTTAACTTCCTTTCGTCACCCCCACTCCTCATATTTCTCAAAGTCAACATTTTACAGTAGGTGGACAGACGTGTTAAGTCGGGAGCAATATAGAGTAATTTCCTTTCGTCACCCCCGCTCCCCATATTGTTCAGTCAACATTTTACAGTAGGTGGAGACTTGTAAAATCAGGAGCAATATCGAGTAATTTCCTTTCGTCACCCCCGCTCCTCATGTTGTTTAAGTCAACCCTACAGAGGCGTTTCGTAAGCCGTGGGAAATATCGAGTCTTTTCCTCTCCATAAATAGCAAAGGAATAAAATAAAAACCAAAATGTGTAATATATTTTATTTCTATTACATAAACTAAGTTAACTAAACAAACATCAGTGTACATTACACCAACATAACTAACTTTAAAGCTGACTTCGCTAACATAAATGCTTTTCATTCAGGTTTCCCTACTTTGTTTCATGTCGAATTGAATTAAAATAAAATAAAAAACTTGATATTATCTGGAGCTTCTTAACCAATTCTTTGGACTTTATGTCCTTGCAACATCACAAATATATAATGTAACATGACTAATAACTATATTGAAAAAAGGAAGATAAAAGAATAAATAATAACCTGCAAACTAACATTTTTGTTTTACAAAATATTGTTATCTATAGATTCCAGATTAGTGAAATTATTTAAATATAATTATATTTGGTATACAATAGGTTGCTATTTGAGGTGGTAAAAAGAAACCACAGGTTAAGAAACATAGATTGAGGAATTACTTTAAAAGTCACAAAGTATACTAAAAATTAACTACTTTGCAATGGTGAACTTAGAGATAGTTTCTAGGAGGTTAATGTAGGCAGAATGTTCATAGGCGGTACTAAAGTCGGACAGTTTCTGTGCAAAGTCGTTGCTGACTCCCTTCTCTTCCAAAACATTCATGAGCAAATCATACAGGTACTGTGAACAAAATAAAAATAATATATAAATTTAGTCTGGTAACCCTGAAATAACCCTTGTATGTCAAATATTTAAATAGAGAACAACCGCTTTTATTGAAATTTCATTATCTTCCAAGCCGCAATAATTGTTGTATGAATTTGTACTCTCTTTCTCTATCATATAATATGGAATATATAAAATGTAAACAGTAAGTAGGTATACATCTGAAAGATAACACGGGTACAGGAGCTGTAAAGCAACCCCTGAAAAAAAAAGTCCAAAATGAGTAAGAACAGTTTGTGTTAATCAACTTTAATAAACAATGATGAAAGATAAATATAATATAACAAAAACATTATCTACAAGATTGCTTTGATAGGCCAAAGCATCTTCTTCTTGCATGCATAGCATGATTCATATAGTTACATCATAGAGACAAACAACTAGTATGACATCAAATAATTTAATATTAGATTTTTTAATTAACACCTCTATGCAAACTTCATTTTTTAAACGATTGATTAAAAATAACTTGATTAAAGTTTTTTAAAAATTGATTTAAAGATACCTCCAATGCAAATTAAAAATGGCGGTTTATTTGCGAATCGCTTACATACTATATATATTATTATGCAGTATGAGTGAGATGCAAGCGAGATGCACATACAAAAAACCCCCTCTCCCGACTATTAACCTACGCGGGTTGTACAATATTTCGGAATATGGAAAATGTTGTCAATTTTAAATAAATACATATGATGAATTAAGTTGTAGCACTTGAGTGAATTATCGACAACAATAATATCGACAAACTTCACGTGGGCGCGTCACTATACCCCGACTACGGCACTCGATCTCTACATGTGTCATAGAGTCAAGCGTGGCGAAATTTTCGGGGGGAAAGTCAAGAAATAAACATTTCTTAACTCTTTATAATCTGAACTAATAGCTTTCCTTGTGGAAATTTTCAATGTGATAAAAGAATTTGTCCTAAAAGATTTCCAGGATAATAAGTTTTCCAGTATAGCCTCACAAATACCATCTGCTAAAAGAGGGAGAGTTGGTCTTCTGCTGAGTACCCTGGGACCTCCCACTATTTCTGATGTAAAATCACTTTGATTCGTTGCTCCGTTTTGGCGTAAAAGAAGGACAAACAAACACACTTCCGCATTCATAATATTAATTAGGATGAAGACCACATATTAATGTATTTGAGTTTGTCGGACTTACTAAAGCAGGTGAACAAAATTTTTAACAAGACGGTTAAGGCTTAAAATAACTCCATTTTGATCTTAATTTTCTAATCATTAATTAATTTCTTTTACTATATATCCTTCTTTATATAAAGTGAATTATAGACAGTCAAACCCGTTGTCACAATGGCGCCCATCCACGTGTAATGGTAATGTCTAAGTATATCATAAAATAATCTCACCCCATCGAGTACATCGCCAGCAACAGTATACACTTTATCATTCCATTCGCCCTTGTATATTGTGATCTCGTCTATACCGAACAAGTCATCTGGAATTAAAGTTTTTTAATAAGCAACTAACTAGGTAATGCTAGTAGTAGTAAACATTGAAGCGACCGTCCGTGATTTTCAATTTAATACCAATGTCTAAGTGGAAACTATAATGTATCTATGTCTGTCTGTTTATGTGGAAGTTGGTTCAGAATGGTTCAAAACTGTTTAATTAATTTTGTTGAAACATACAGCGACCGTAACGGGTATATGACTGTTTGTTTCATTTAATTATCTATGAATGAGTTGAGTTGTAGCACTTGAGTGAATTATCGACAACAATAATATCGACAAACTTCACGTGGGCGCGTCCTTATACCCCGACTATGGCACTCAACCTCTACATGTGTCATAGAGTCAAGCGTGGCGAATTATTCGGGGATGGTCAAAAATAAATTGTATATCAGTTTTTGAAGTGAAAACTTCTTTAGGTGCATTGAGCGATTTTTGGTAGGGGGAAATCTTATGGATTCGCGATGCGATATGCTCTCGGCACAAATGCCGGCCGACCATGGATTTCCCGCCCTGATAATCTCCGGGCAGGAATTCGTGTACTGGCTTCAACGTATGCCTGGGTCGGGCATGATGAATATTTTGATGTCACTGCTGATAATTTCCCATAGTAAACTAGATTATTATAAAGTTATTTGAAATTTTTTCATTTTACTAGTAAGATTTTTGAATAAATTTATTTTGTCATTTCATTAAATTCAATCGCTTGATTATCATTTTGTATAATTTACTTATAACTAAACTAAGGTAGGACAGATGTAGGGCATTGGAGGTGCTCACGGGCTGGACTTGACCTGCGGGCTGAAGTTTGGAGACCCCTAGTCTAGAATACTCACTGTACTCCTCAGGATTGGCAGGCTGCTCCTGTATGAAGCTGCATGTGAACCCCAGTGTGGTGTCTCCCCGCACCAGGTCCACCTCAAACTGGGGCTTGGAGCGCATCTCTGCAAACTCCTGCTTGTCCGCCTGCACCTCACCCTCACCAAAGTCATCAGAGTCCACAGTGTGGTTCACATTGAATGTGATTCTTACCCTGTAATTTTATTGTAGACTAATCGTTAGATGTTTGTATCAAATAATTATCGAAAATCAAGGGGGTTTATTATGATCAAAAAACAGATGCACAGTTGAATTGTAGCACTTGAGTGGATTATCGACAACAATAATATCGACAAGCTCCACTTGGACGCGTCACTATGCCCCGACTATGGCACTCAATCTCTACATGTGTCATAGAGTCAAGCGTGGCGAATTATTCGGGGGTGTAGATCAAATAAGAAATTTCATTAAAAAGGGTCGTCTATATTGATAACTAGTATTCTACCAACTATAGATTTGGCTGACTGGCTGAATAATCAACCCTAAAATGACTGACTATTGGCCAACTAGTCACACACTATAAAAGTGGTTGAATAGTTGAAAAGTAACTAGTTATTTAAAAAAAATTGATTCACTCACTCTTCATCCTTCAGTTTCTTAGAAAGTACTACTTCTGCACCTTCACCCTTAATAGCAAACCCTTCCAGCTCAGTAGGCAAAGTCTTCAACTTCTGAGACTTGCGTTCAGCCACTATTTCTTCTGTTAGGAACTCCACAAGCTCCCTCTCACCTGTTTTAATTCATAATTTAATCAGCTGAAGTAAAATATCATTTTTTATGTTCTACTCAAACATTACAAATTTAGACTGTAGGCCTGGAGATGTTTAATTGCAATTGTCAATACATACTATGTCATTGACTATTGAAATGGATGATTTAAAAAGCCTATTGAAGCAATTCAGTATGTAAAGTAAAAGTTAAGGTATGCTGAATCCAAAACTGTTTCGAGATATTGGTTTAATAATCCGTATTTTTCAACTCTTAAAATCGTGAGATTGTCTTTTACTTAACCGTAATTTTACCTATGAATGACGTCATTATATTGGTTAAATGGGATTATCTTAAATACCGATTAATCTGCTATAAACACTATAAAGGTTATAATACTTGACATTGGCAAATCACCGATGAGCATTGGTGGAGCCATAATAAAAGAAGAAGAAGAATGTTACCCTGTTGGTAGCTATACTACAATTACAGAAGTTTTTATAACTAATCTTGTTTATTATTTAGGAAGAATGTTTAAGCATTTTTTATGGTAGGACATTCTTTGACCTCTGTATATATTTTGTATCACAACAACTATGCAGACTACCCTATAAGGGCCATAAAGATGTGTTTGTTTGTTGTTGTTTTATAGATTATGTAGGAAAAAACTACATTTAAGAACTGCAAGACTATTGTTTGTTAAATGTCAAAATCCAGATATTTTTTTTCTTTACGAACATCTCAAAGGTATTGTCAGCCAACATAATGTCGTCTACTAATAACTAGTCCATAGAAAACAAAAATAATCCAATTAGTTTCTTAAAATAGCATAGTCTTTGAAATAAAAAATGTACAATAGTTTTTACTTTACATACGGAATTGTCAATCACATCTACGTAATGAAAAGCTTAATTGAAGTAGCCAATTAATGGTTTGCTGTGCTATTGACTGTCATTGATACATACATACATTTGATGATAAATATAGCTCAAAAACAAAGTTACATTGATTAAAACTACATTAATGTGCACTGCAATTGTAATAGTCAATAATGTAAACACATTGTCTATTGTGATTGACCATCTCTGGACTGCTTTAGGCTACATAATTATCAAATCAGTTTTATTTATTATTTCTAACTACACATAGTTAATACAAGTTGCATAAGGAAAGGAATATTGTAGGACACTCTTACCAAGGGGATGTTTTGACTGAACAGGTTTTTCACTATCTTCTGCTATAAAAACATCAAGTTTAACAATATCTGTTTAATAATGTGAGTTTTGTAGCTTTTAGTGTACTATGAATGATTCGATTCATATTGTAATCACAAAATTGTAACATTTCTAAAATATGTTGCAATACCAAAATTTTGACACAAAACATACTTTAGTATGTAATAAAAGTTCTAATTGGAAAATGCATAGTTTTTGGTAATTTTCTTTTAACAATATATACAATGTACTTAACACAGAATACACATTTAATTTATTTATGTAAATACACTCGCACCAAACCATCCAAGCAGGCAATGCACTATGCAGCCAGTCTGTTGGGTATTCTCAAGTAGCTATAGTGATTTAGGTAGGTAAATGAAATTTTTTATTTCTAAATTTAATTTATTTATATTTATAATTTAGTATTTAAGATAATTTTAATACCTACCTACATATTTCTATATGTAAATAAATAAATTTAAATAATTATTTAACTAACCTATATATAATATGTATAAAGTAAAACTTCAGTTCAAATGGTATATAGGGTATTAGAATTCGGGAAAAGGAACCTAGAAGGTCCAGTAATTCTTAGTGTTTGATATAAGGACTAAAGATAGCATGGCATTGTCCTTTGATTTATCAAAGTAGCATTAAACCGGCTTGTAAAAACTACTAGTTATGATTTAATTATCGTTTAGGATAAAGGATACAAGGTTATTGCGGGATAAATGTGTGACATAACCTAAAAATAAAAGACTGATAATTTACCCTTGGTGTGCAGAGCTTTTAATCCGCAGCCGCAACTGCAAGCTTCAGAGTGTCGTCGCAATAAACCAGCGCCGGCCATTCTCTGTGTGCAGCTCATGTGCCATATCCCACGAGTGAAGGCCCGGTGAGACGGCGGACCACGCGTGGTCGCTCCGGCAAGCGCCACATGTTTCGCTGTGTGTATGAACCTTCGTGCAGTCTTCACAATGCCGTTCATTTTATATATGATACGTTTATTAATAGGAAACTACTAAATAAATTCAAATTACAAAAATAAAATGCCAAGATTTTCTTCTCGAGATTTTCTTGGCAAAAGAAAGAACTGTGAATAGACAATCGAATGAATTATAGATTAGTATATATTAATAAAGTTGCCATCAAAAGTTAAAATATCTAATGAATCGTTCATTTCATTCACATTCCCAAAGACTTACTACCTATACTCAGTCTACGCTTACTAACTATATATCAATCAATTTATCAGTCTGTCCTAAGACAGTCCTAGTAATCAGTGTACAAAACAAAAATAACTGTCAGTCAGACAGTGTAAACATTGTTTTCCAATTTTCCAAGCTTTCCACGTGTGCTTATATATTATAAGTTTACGTTTACATTATATTATTAATTTGCCAAGTAAACCTTGTAGAGATCATAGAGTAATTTATAATAACTAAGAATATTCTGCGAATCTGTATCAATAGTTCACCGACAACTATTATAACCTAAAAAACAATAGTTAATATTGGAAAACATGGGTAAGAAGACTAAGAAGAGGCAATTAGAGACTGATCATGTTAATATAAAGTCAACACCAGTTGAAGTTATTATGGGTAATCTAGAAAGTCACCCTCTGTGTCTCCATGGACCAACATTGCTATTTTCTGGCACCAAGGGACGGTATTTCAGCTGTTCATCATGTCGAAATAAAAAAGACTGCACAGTACATATAACTGAGGAAGATTGGGCTAATGAGAATGTTAAGAAAAGGAATCAAAAGTATTTGCAATTGATACCAAAGGTTGAAAAGATAGCATCTTGGGAGAACTTTATAAATGTGAGTTACCTATCCTACTATTATTTGCTACAGTGGCTGACAAATTTTTTATTATTATTCACACAAAAATATAATAAATAAAGCTAAAGAGGTTGTATGTTTGAATTCAATAATCTTAGGAATTACCAGTCCGATTTAAAAAAAGATGTCATAATATTTAGGTTCGCTGTCAGCTCCGCACAGTTAGGAAAGTTATGAAAATACAATTTTCCCAAGATAAAAAGAAGCCTATGTCAGGTATAGGTATCTGTGCAATAAATGACATCAATATGTTGCTCTTTGTTTTGATGCTAGAAGACAAACAAACTTACTTTCATATAATTATAATATTAGTCTTTTTATCTTTGACAACTTTACAATTATTTCAGGTGAAATCACAGCATCAATCAGACAGAGCATACTGCGTGACATGCCAAGAGCTGTACATACCATCACAGACTAAGAAACACAACAGCACTAAAAATCACTGTCTGATCGCACCTATAACTAATGACCAGCTAGGGCGCCCCTCAACATGGCTGCCAACTTTAGAAAATGATGCTAAAGAAGCCCAGTATATGTTTACTAAGAAATCTGTTAGTCTTATTTTGGGGACTATTATGAGGAATAATATTAGGTGGGTACATTCATTTGAAACTTACAAACAGCTCTGGATCTTGAATTTCATTAAGGCAGGACAAAAACACCCATGGGTGGCCATGCTCATAGGTAGTGTGTGAGATGGCCTTATGTAAAGCATGAAATTGTATCTCTAGAAATTTACTGGTAGGTTATTCATGTTTTGCTAAAAAGGAATACATATATATTTTCTTGTTCTTCTCTTCCAGGAATATCCTCTGCATTGGCACTCCAACTATCCATGAAGCGGCTCAATCACACCCAGAGTTAGACTCTGTGCTTCTGGACTATGACAAGAGACATCACCAGTTCTGGCCGGCAGATAAGTACCTGTGGTACAATATGTTCAACAACTTTCTGTTCAACAGAGACGAAGATAAACTGCTTCTTAACAAGTTTATTAAGGGGACTGGGTGAGTTATCATTTTATTCTGACCTTTACTCTCAGACAAACAAAAAAGGATAGATTGGTTGGTTTTATATAGATATATCTGGTTTTTATGCCTGAACGTACGTGTATTTTATTTGGCATTGTTTTTACAGGCTTCACTTCTATTCTTAATCTATTGTTTATCTGAGCCTTAAGTTGGGCGCCATTTTTAGTTTCATATCAAACGACTTTTTTCTAAATATTGTAACTATAATAAAATAAGTAATTGTTTTGATACACACACACACACCCCCACAAGTTATGTTCAAAGTTTCAAACCCAGGTCCTCCAGTTTTAATTACAATTCTCTGTTTTTTGTATGGTTGAATATATGTTAATTTAAATAATTTCAGTGATAATGGATTGTGTGTGGTAATGGACCCACCATTTGGTGGTAGAGTGGAGCCACTTGTTCACACCCTCCAACAACTGGGAGAGACATGCAAGAAGTTTGGCAAAAAAGATGGAGATTTGAAGGTTATATGGGCGTTCCCTTACTTCTCGGAGCCATACATAGAGAATATCATGCCCGAATTGTCAATGCATGATTTTCAAGTAAGTATTTTTATAATCTTTTGCCTTGCGGTTTTCGCAGAGGAAAATAAATAATTCCAATTCCATAAAAGTAGACAATGTTGTAAATCCAGTACATAAACTATTCCTCCAAGTTATTATATTAGAAGTTAATAAATGAATAAATCCATTCAGCCGTAATCAGCAAAATAAAAGCAAAATATTTACTTGTCGACCAATGTTACCCTGTTGGTATATTATACTACAATTTGTTGTTGTTTTAATATGTTTTTATGTAGTAGTGGTAGGTTTTGGTAGATTTTGTAGGAAAAAACTACATTTGAGAACGTTTGAAATAAAAATATAAAAATCATACCTTAGTTTTTACTTTACATACCAAATTGTACAGGTATTTTAAAGAATCAGATGAAGTGGGGACTTTTTTGTATAGACATCTCGCCCACACAATATAGAATGGGACTATGGAAAAGGACGGATAATAAAGGCATATAGAATATCCACTTTAATTTTACAGGTAGAGTACGAAAACCACTCCAAGTTCCACAGCAAAAATAACAAGGGACGAAAATTCGGGTCGCCCGTCCGTCTGTTCACCAACCTCCCCCTGGCCAGTTTCGACTTGTCGCAAGATAAGTCGTACAAGTTTTGCGAGAAGTGCAAGTACTGGGTTGCCAGCTCTAACCAGCATTGTGTCAAATGTGGGAAATGTGCCAGTAAAAATGGAATGACGTATAAACATTGTAATGTCTGCCGGGCGTGTGTGAAGCCGACATTTTTCCACTGCTCCACTTGTGCCCGGTGTTGCCAGCAGAAAGATCACGTGTGCGGAGTGCTTGTGCTAGCGCAGGTATTTTTCGTTTTCTACTTGACTAATGGTTTTTGAAGTGAAACTTCTTTAGGTAGGGTAGAGAAAACATTTCGGTACGCGCAAGGCGTTCTTTCTAAAAAATACAGATGGCACTTCCATTATCAATAAATTCATATTTATTTATTACTAGCGACCCGCCCCGGCTTCGCACGGGTAGCAGAGCTAATTATGCCTACCTTGCTTCAACTATCATCGTCATATTTCAATCAGTTTACACAAAATGTTAATGAATCCGCACGGGTGCAATGCTGATACTAAATACCGGTACCGCCGCAACCGCTATGTCCCTGCATTTTAAATCTGTAATATCTTCGAAAATATTTATTTAAATTATATGCCGTAAAGGGCCATATTGATCTATATTAAATGAACAATGTATTTAAGGTACTAATTGGATAAGGATTAATGCTGTATTGCTTAACGATTTTCGTAAATAAGCCATTATTTCTCGTAAAAAGTAAAGGATAAAAAATGGTTATTGTGGGTTATCCCTAAAGGCCGATTTAGACGGTTCTAGTGGTTAGTAGAGTGCGTTAGGATAGTACATTAGTTGAAACATGTAAACGGTAGTTTCCAGTACTCGTACTAGTACGTTCCACTCGCCTTTCAACTAGAATCAAATAGAATCGCTTTTTATTTTTGTTTCAAGTGATACCCTCCCGCGCCCGCTCAACCCCCCGCGCGTTCCTGACTCGCTACTCGCTGTAGTCTAAACGGTCAGTTTTAGTAACTTGCACAAGTGGACAAGGAGAGTTATGTGTGTTTTGGCCTACAAAATGGCAATCTACTGGAAGAAGTATAAACGTCACTGGAAACCTACTAATGCACTGGCATTCGAGTGCCACCTACGCACTCTACTAAACACTCGTAACGTCTAAATCGGCCTTAAGGGGCCGCCTCATGATTTTTGTCCCATACAAATCAGATGTTTCGTTTTTCCAGTTTTACGCGATAACTGTATGTGCTAGGCTCGAAATAAAAATTGCTTTTCAAAGATAAATAAATTCTAAAATTTCTCATGGAAAGAAAATAACCAAAATCAGTTACACCTAAGTTTTATGAAGCCTTGAAAATTCTAAATTTCACGCGTATTTCAGCCAAGATTGTGACTCGAGTTCTCTTAATATATTTACTAATTTTAAATTTTCTCGACATTAAAAGATAGATAGATAGAATTTCACATACTTTAAGAATACACTAACTATAATTTGATAATTTTAATAGTTTTTGTAAAAACATAGAAAAGCCGAAGTCCTTTTCGTGTTTTTCAAAATACCGATTTTGTTGATAAATCCTACTTTCTCATATTTCTGGTATGTGAATATTGGTCTATCTTATCTTATCCTTGGTTACCTTATCGATTTTAATAGTAGTCCATCCCGCTCACATTTTTCTAAAGAGATATGGACAAAATAAATCGCGCGTAAAACTGAGTTCGTTGCGCTGTGATGCGTCGACTTAAGAGATAGACATATACAATCGCGGACTTTTTTGTAGACCTTTTTAAGTTTTTAAGTTCAACCACCGTTTGCAATGTAAGCGCAAAAAATGTGTTTATTTACGACATAAAATTATTTGTATATTATGCATGTTATATACATATAAACCTTCCTCTTGAATCACTCTATCTATTAAAAAAACCCGCATCAAAACCAGTTGCGTAGATCTAAGCACACATAGGGACAGACAGACGGGAAGCGACTTTGTTTTATACTACTATGTAGTGATTTAATTATGTTAAATAAATAATTTAGTATCTAGTTGTTTCACTACTTATGCATGTTCAACACTAATACAAGTTTTCTTTTTCTTGTACAAGTAGTAAAGTTGGTACATAGAGAGTAATTTCAAGAACTATTACTAGAGATTTTTTAGAATTTCATGAATATTTTAATTTCCAGTCCTGCTTCAACTGCCAGGAAAAAGGACATAAGAAGGTTGATTGTCCTCTTCTAGAAAAACAGGGAAAGAAGAAAAGAAAAGTCGCTTAAGTGTTTGTAAACTTTATTTATAAAATAAAACTTACTACTAAAAATCAAATATTGTTCTTATATCTTGATTGGAAAAATAATTACATCAATATTTTGATTTCATTGATGAAAATTAAGCTTAATTAACATTGATATATAGCACTATATTAATTTCTTATTCACATCAGGTTTATAGGTAGTATGCTATCAAATAAAACTTACTACAAAAATCAAATATTGTTCTTATATCTATCTTGATTGGAAAAATAATTTAATCAATATTTTGATTTCATTGATGAAAATTGAGCTTAATTAACATTGATATATAGCACTATATTAATTTCTTATTCACATCAGGTTTATAGGTAGTATGCTATCAAAGAAATCACTTAACAAATTAAACTATGTAAGTAGGCTTAAAAAAGTAAAGCAAAATAGTGCGTCTTCTTGATTGTTCCCTGCGTTACTCTGTGAAAAAAAGCCTATCTTAGTATATTCTCTTCACTTTCATAATAATACTCTAGCTTGTTCTTTTACATTAACTCTGCACACGGGTCGAATGGGTCCAAGTATTCTTGTCTAGTACACGGGCAATACCATTATCATTTACCTTATTCTACCACGCCTGCAGCTGCGTCAGTATCCGCTGTGTATGATGGTACCTTGACTCAACCTGGGCCGCCTGTAGCTGCCACGCGCGGCGCACTCTCACCCATCTCTTCAGGTTTGTTGTTAGTAACGCCTCCATGGGCGGTGGGGGTGCTTCTTTCTATAACCAAATTAAATACTTATTGTTTCTACAGAGCGTTGTCTTGAAACCGGGAGGTAACGGGTTCAATTCGCACTTGTTCCAAAAAAAATGCTAAGCACCAATTTTTTTTAAGAATATGTGCTTCCAAAGTCATGAAATTCGAGTGACGTAATTTATGGATGGCTCCTAAGATCCGTTTTTCTAGACTTGTCTTATTTGGTAAACAAACTTTTTAAAATAAGTTTTCATTTAATTTTCTAAAAAGAAGTTATATGAACAATTTTATATATTAATTAACATTTCTAACCTATTTTACATTTGCAGAACTAGTAATCATATTTTTTAAACATTCAAAGTTTGTTTACTAAATAAGACAAGTCTAAAAAAAACTTTAGACATGTATAATGTGGTATAAAAAAATTAAAGGATAAATGTTACACGAAAGTATAAAATAATTATACATAGTTAAAATTCATATCGTCCTTGCTGCGGTTCCGTTGCTCCGGCAGCAACTTCGGCACTCTAGACACAGGCGGACCGCTAGCTCCCGGCAAGAATATACTGTCTTCAGATTCCTCCTCAGGCTCTTCTTGCTTCCTACAAATTACACATACACTTACTGTCCTACAAATAAATGTTGTACAAAGTTATATACAATGTTTTATCTCTATCATATTGAATGACAGATTTGATAGAAGTTCCTGATTAGTAAGGTGGTTAGCATAATTATTATATATACAGACAAACCAAAATATCCAATTACTTCGTCACAAGAAAAAGGCAAAGGGTACAATGGGCGCCAAATAGAGCGCAGTCTAACCATGTGATTTGTTTTGGCTCAAGTTATTTGGCGTGACCTATATTGTTCCTGGGAGCAGCATTATGGAATGGCTGAGGTGTGACATTGTTTGAACACATTACTTTTAATATCAGACTAAGGATAGACTATAGGACTAGGCTCAACAAACTTTGTCTTATCTGGACTTGTCTCGGGACATTATCTCTTTCTAAATGTCACGCGCGTCGTGCTAGCCCAGCTGGTTAAGATAAGAGTCAAAGTTAATTATGTAAACATTATGATACTATTTATAGTTCTTTCTTCACAGGTTGCCTTACAGCTTTCGAAACCGTGTTACGGTTCCAGGGTACCCAGCGGAAGATCAAGTCTCCCTCGTTTAGCCGATGGTATATTTGTGAGGCTATACCTAATGAGTGGCCAGTTCTGTTGAGGTATATTTAGATGGAAAAGCCTCTAACAGCCTTTTTCACCAAACTCTTAAGTTGATTCTTAACATTAAGCAATTCCTTATTCAAATATTTAAGGAATTACTTAACGTTAAGAATTAACTTAAAAGTGTGGTGAAAATGGCCATAAGTGTGGTTTGTCAAATTATGTACATAAGTTTTTAATTAAAAAAAGCCCATTAGTACATGGCCGAGTTAATACCATTTATAAAACAGGTAAAATTGTAATATACACTTACAAAGTATTAGTTTTATAATTCATTTTTGGTTGGTTTGCAATCCAAGCTCTACATATTGGATATAATGGTGTGTCTTCATTAAACTGTGATAATTCCACACTCCTGTCATACAGTTTCAACACGTAGGGTGCTCTTTTGGGTTGATCTTGGGTACTTTCTTTGTCTGATGAATCATTGTCCGTACTATGGCCCCTGTAATAAAGATATCTACAAGGACCTTAGATAGAAAAGGTAGAAAATCTGCAATATTAAATTACATTATTTATATAGAGTCTATATCTATTACAAATATTAAAAAAGAGGAATAAGTCCTATATTTTTTGCAAAAAAATTTTGTTCAAAACAATCACTGATGGATGATGGTTTATGAGAGATGTGATGAATATAAAGGACATCAAGGAGATGTGATGTAATAGCAATTGTGTTATGATAGATCTGGATTCCTCTTCAACATTTTAATAAGATATTATAAGCAATATTTAAAAAAAAAAGTAACTATTGAGTTTCTATTTTCAAAAAGAACATATACCCCTCTTTTTTATAGTCATCATAATTATTAGTATCTTCTGCAGGTTCAACAACATCCCTCAGGGCCCCTTTCAAGCGTCCTCGAGCTGACCATATTTCATCATCTGAAAGTTGTTGGATATTATTTATACAAATGAAAAATATGGACACTGTTACATGGTGTCTGTGGCCACACAGCAAGGTATTAAGGCTGTGACGTGAAGATGTTTAATAAACTGTTTATTTGTTTACACAGTCAATAGGTACATACACTTATTTTTATCCAATACATAGATTTTGGATAAGAAAAGATATGGCCCGCTAGTTTTAAACTGATTAATAGGGCGGATTTGATTAAATCGAAAATACTTGGCAATATTACTTACCCTTTTCATTTTCTGCTTTGTTCATTGCTTTTAGTTTGTTCTTTATGGGAGTTGTTAACAATCTTCTCCTTTTAGGCATGTTTCTTTACAAAATGTAAATAAATGTAAGCAAATATTACTAAGTTCTTCTTATTTGTAAAAAATACTCAGTTAGGTACATACTCTTTATTCTAATTTTGTAAAATGTAAAAACGACAAAACTTGAAAATAAACAATTTTGCTCTGCTGTGTACAAGTAGTCTGTGGTGTACAACACAGATAAACAAACACAGACTACTATCAAATAAAAAACAAAGAGTATAATCACTACGTTTTAGTTGACTGCAAATAGAGAAATATAACTACATCACTACATTTTTTTGTATGATAGAGAGAGTCGCAGCCGAGCTAGCATGACCACACGAAGAATAGTCATAGTAATTAGAGACACTTTTGGTCCGAAAGCTGCATTTTTTTTATGGAAGCAAGCCGCTTTGCACAGTGATAGTAGGGACCAAAATAAACGATTTGACCCGAGGATACACAACATTTACCCCTTAGGAATAGAGATGGCGCCACTTGTTCTTTTCTAAAACCTGAACGGATGCTCCGATTTTGATGATTAAGGTGTTAATCGACAGAAAAGTAATTAGTTTATTATAAAAAAAATCATTAGGTGGCAGAAAATAATTATAACTATCAGAAAAGCCTTCATTTTGGAAAAAAAATTTTATATATAAAATGTATAAATATGGCAGAAATATGGTACTTTTTTATTTATTTATATTGTTACACAATTAATTGCACGTTTAATAAAAAAAACTGCATATCAATATCTTGTATAGTTCCAAAGTTATTGACGAATACAATACATGGTGCCGGTTTTTTTTTGTTGTAGAAGGGTAAATCTTGCATAAGACACCCACGTGCGAACGTGGGTAGTGTCAGATTCTAACTGACTAAAACATAAAACAAAACTAAAGCATGTAACCTTGCGGCCATTCATGCATCACCGGGCGCGTTTGGCTTCCACCTTACGGCTTCGGCCGAGAACCAAGGCGCTTAAGGGGACCACTGGCGGTCACCTCGGCTTAGGGCCTGTGGTGAGCGAGCGAGGAACGGGCTCGGGTCCGTAACTCTGTGTATTTTATTCTTATTTTTGTAATCCTTCAAAAATTGATGGCATCATTTGGGATGGAGCAGCACTTGTGCAAATTGTTGTACCTAAAAATTCCAAAACATTTATGGAATATTATACAATTGATCTCAAGCCAATAATTCAGCATTTAGTACAAAAGCTTAACTGTAAAAGGATAGATCTTGTGTGGGACATCTATTTGCCAAATAGCCTCAAAGCACAGGAACGAGAAGCAAGAGGTACATGAATTCGACGTCAGGTTACCCCCCAATGGTTCTTTGCCACGTAACTGGTCCGACTTTCTGAGGAATGATAAAAATAAATCGGATCTGTTTGGATTTCTCGGTCGCGAGTTCATAAATAGCTTTTCTAACGCTATGGTGGTTACAAATTTGGCTGACGAAGTATCTGCTTCTGATCCTTCTTGTACTTCCATTGTTCAAAAGAAGATAACATTGCATATGGAAAAAGCTGATGGCCGTATTATTTGGCACGCAAAAGATATGGCTGAGCAAAGAGCAACCCATATTCTAGTCCGATCTCACACAGACACAGATGTGTTGGTTCTGCTTATTTCGTACTACGAAATTTTAAAAAGTGAAGGTCTGCAGGAATTGTGGATGTTGACGGGGACAGCTAACAAACGACGTTACGTAGCAGTGCACAAAATAGCTACTACTTTAGGTCGTGAAATGTCCACTGCGCTTCTAGGCTGTCATGCTTTCATGATATCATGATACAACGTCTTATTTTAATACAAAAGGCAAAAAAAATGTTTTAAAACATGGATGTCACACCCTGAAGTAACCACTGCTTTTGCAATTATGTCGACTCCTGTAGAAATCCTCTCTGAAGAATAAATGGCTCATTTGGAACGGTTTGTACCCATTTTTGTTATTGTATAAGGTGTGTTTACATAATTATTTTCACTCGTTCTCAAATAATGGTAATCTTGCTTCCAGATTCACTTGCAGGCTGTACGATGCTCAAACAGAGGACATTACTGTTAATGCCATTAGGAAAGATTTGTTTTTAACTAAAAACAGGCTGGTCACAAGCCTTCCGCCTACTTCAGCCGCCCTTGAACAACATGCTCTGCGTGCAGCGTTTCAAGCGGGCCATATATGGGGAAACGTCTTAAATTTGGATATATCAATCCCAAGTCCATCTTTTTGGGGATGGAACGACGTCGAAGGCAGATGGACTCCACAATGGTCGAAGGTTACTTCAATTTGGCCAGAATTAAGCCTGCTTGATCATTGTGGATGCAAATCGGGCTGTGACACAATGCATTGTGGCTGCCGACGCGTCGGCCTACCTTGCACGTTACAGTGCAAAACCTGAAAAGGCCAATGTGAAAATAAAACGTAAGTAAAATACAGATTCAGAAATGCTATTAACCATCTAGTATGATTATTATTATGACATTTTTTCATTGTGATTTTATTTATAGGGTAACCAGCACCTTTGAAACGGAAGATTAGTTATCTAAATATACATAAGGTGCACATGTGGCGGCAGCTTCGCACGGCACCATGAAGTGACAGTGACAGTGTTTTAAAATTAAAGTGAAATTGTGAATAAGGCAAAAGCATAGGGACTATAAATACCGATCATAGAATTAGGCCGAGGTGATGGCGTGCACTGCAATGCACGGGAGTGGGAGTAAACCCCCGAGGCAAACTCGCACCTCGGATTAGGTCCACAGAAGCCTCTAGCACACGTCTGCTGGCCAATCACCCGTTGTCTGTCTGTAACGGAGGGATTGGTCCAGCGGCGTGTGAATTGTATAGTTTAGCTAATCCACCATTAGCCCAGCGCCTGGAACGCGGGACCCAGGCTGCTGTGGTGGCATAAGAATTTGTAGTTCGTTAGCGTAAAATTTTGTAACACCCTGGGTTGAGAGCGCGGGTCCGGACCTAGTTTGGCTATTCATATAGTTCGGTTCGTGTAAATAATTAAATTGTATATTTGTATTATTCGTATAGTTTATTTTGTTATTATAAATTGATTTGTTCGTATTGGTATAAATCGAGTCGATCCGCGACGAGGAATTAATGTTTAATTTCTCGCTGCCATTGGCCAATAAAGCCCTAATGTGATTGGCCCATTTAACTTTGATATTTTGTTTGTGTATTTGTTATTTTATTTCGTGTGTTTTATATTTTTGTATTTGTGTCATGTGACACTATAGTTCGTGATTGTAAATTATAACGTGTAATTTGTATTGTGAATTTTGTTCGTATATAGTATTTGTATGTTCGTGTATTTTACTTATATTTATATTTCTTGGTTGTTTTATTTATGCTTGTCATTTTGTATTTTATGTATGTGATTTGTAAATAAATGATGAAACAAGTTGTGTGTCACTGAGCGATGGGCTCTGATTGGCCGACGCGCGTGCGTGGGGGGAACTCTTTGTCATAGGCCCCGGTCTGGCCATAGCTCGTCCATATAATATAGGTCGACCGTGTGCTCGTCACTTACGGCTAGCGTTAAATAAAACTCAGCCACGAGACCGATTGCGTCGTATGGCCCCGCCCCAACGACTAAGTCAGTAAAAAAAAAAAGTGCTCGTCACTGTCGGAAGAAGAGCCCCACCGCGTGTTTCGATGTGAAACATTTCGCTATCCGTGAAGAACAGGCCCTATCGCGTACATGTATTCTTCAATAACTTTGGAACTATATAACATATTGATATGCGGTTTTTTTTATTGAACGTGCAATTAATTGCGTAATAAAATAATTAAATAAAAAAGTACCATTTTTATACATTTTATTTATAAAATTACATAAATACAAAATTTAATATTTTTTTTCAAAAATAAATACTTTTTTGGTATTTATAATTATTTTCTGGCACCTAATTATTTTTCTATAATAAACTAATTATTTTTTTGTCGATTGACACCTTAATCATCTGGTGGCTTAATTCGTTCAGGTTTTAGAAAATTTAAAAGATTTTTTGAACAAGTGGCGCCATCTCTGTTCCTAAGGGGTGAATGTTGTGTATCCTCGGGTCAAATCGCTTATTTTGGCCCCTACTATCACTGTGTAAAGCGGCTTGCTTCCATTAGAAAATGCAAAATTTTTTTCATAATTACTATGACTAGAAAGAAAGAAAAGTTTTCTATATCAATTTATGACATTTATCACGTGATCCCTTGTCTACTTTTGATGTTTGACTGCGAAATAAACGCAGTGATATAGGAATTTTAATTTAATTAAATTTTTATTTTAGATTGAAGATAGCATAAAAATTTAACACGAAGAAAGAATCTGTATGCTAGATTAAATCTTCCGAGATTTTGTCTTTTGTGAGTAGCATGACAGAAGATTTTGTCTACAGCAATATCTAATTGAGATTTCTCAATGTTCCACAGCCTATTTATATATCATAATAAATACGTCAGTTTAAGAATGATATAATCGAAGAAGCATTGTAACAGATTGAGATGTTATATGAACTTTATGAACCTCCTTAGGCATGCTGTCAAGAGACCGGCTGGTGTTGTCTAATAGTGACATGACATCCTTGTCATAATACATATCTTGTATTCTAGTATGATTCTTTTAGTTAAATAAACCACGTTTCTGTTGGTATATCGTCTATTTTATTACAATTTATTTAACTAAAAATGCCTGACGAAAAACTAGATAAATCAACATCATCATCGTTAGCAAGATATCTCCGACCCGACTTATAAGTTACTCTATGGACCCGACAAGTTTGAAGTCGAACTCGACGTCGCGGATGCAGATGCGAAATGGCTACACTGGAGATCGACCTTCGAATGCTTCCTTGCTGAAGAGATTACTGAGGATGTATCGGACTCTCTTAAGTGTAAGCTGTTAGTCAATCATTTATCCGCTTCGATCTACAAACATATCAAGTCTTGCACGACGTATGACTCATCTTTGAAGGCTCTAGAAGACATCTATGTCAAACCGAAGAACACGATACTAGCTCGACATGTCCTATTTAATCGAAAACAAAGAGAGCATGAGACTGTTTCTGAATATGTCAGAGCCCTTCGATGGGCTGCTAAATATTGTAAATTTGAAGTTGTAACAGCTACTCAACATGAAGAACAGGCAATTCGTAGTGCTCTCATCTCTGGCCTATTCTCGCTAAAAATCCGTGAACGGCTTTTAGAGGACTCTACTCTCAGCCTTACTGAGGTGCTTAATAAAGCCAACTCCTTGGAAACTGCTGAAAAGGATGCACATACAATCGGTACTAACTCACCACAACTAAATGCAATTACTGAAACCTCTCAGAATAAAGAATCGGACAGTCTGGCGGTACCTTCATCGGCTCGAATGTCACAAGCTGCATCAGTGGTACCATCCTCTGCGACGCAATCTGGCAAACGCTGTTTCTTCTGTGACGGGAATCTTAGTCCCAGGATAAGGTGCCCGGCCAGCAAAGCTACCTGTAAGAAATGTTCGAAGAAAGGCCACTTTGCCAGCGTTTTTAGGTCAGGGTACAACATAAATTCCGTGTGGACTACTAACAGAACCCGCTAACTCAAGCAACGATCAAATTTTTAACGGGGCTATCTCAGCCGCTTCTCCTTCAAGTCTCAGGAGTGTGACTATCCCCATAACCATAAACGAATACAAAGCCGATGCCCTCATCGACACTGGAAGCTCAGTCAGCTTCATTAACAGTAAAATCGCCCGCATCATGAAGTTATCCAAGAAACCTTGTAAACAGACTGTCAACCTCGCTTCTCTAAACCAAGTCTTGTTCGTCGAAGGAACATGTTTAGCAACTATCAAATTGAATCAACATGTTTATAAACAAATACCTCTTTTAGTCGTTGACAACCTCTGCGCAGACGTTATCGTGGGTCACGACTTGCTCAATCAACATTCAAGCATTCACTTTAATCTAGGAGGTCCTCATGAGCCCCTAGAGATCTGTATTGTTTTGCAAGCTACAGTTCCTCCGGCTTCCGTCTTCACTAACCTTTCGCCAAATATTCAACCAAGAGCTGTCAGAAGCAGACGCTACACTAAAGAAGACGCTGACTTCATAAAAGAAGAGGTATCCAAATTGCTCGATGATGGGGTGATTGAGGAAAGTGTCTCCCCTTGGAGAGCCCAAGTTCTCGTGGTGGAAGAAGGAGCCCACCGAAAACGACTCGTGATCAACTATTCAATGACAATCAATAAATTTACTGATCTAGACGCCTTTCCCTTGCCAAATATTGAAACGGTTGTAAACAATGTATCCAAATTTAAAGTCTTCAGTCAGATCGATTTGAAATCGGCCTACCATCAAGTCCCAACCTTGGAAAACGAAAAAATATATACGGCGTTTGAAGCGAACGGAAAACTTTATCAATTTACACGCATTCCTTTTGGGGTCACTAACGGCGTTGCAAGAGTAGTATATTCCTTGCGTTGCAGCCTTCCAGCGCACTCTAGACTTCATAATAACTAAAGAAAAATTAAATGGGACAATTGCGTATTTGGATGACGTAACTGTTTGCGGAAAGGATGAAAAGGATCACGAGCGAAATCTAAAACGATTCATGGACGCTGCTAAGAAGTATAATTTAACACTCAACGAACAGAAAAGCGTTTTCAACAAAACTAAGATCAATCTGCTTGGCTACACTGTGGAAAATCACACTATAAGGCCTGATCCTGACAGACTAAAGCCCCTACTAGATCTACCTGCACCGACTAATACAAGTGAACTTAAACGAGTCCTAGGAATGTTCGCGCATACAGAGAAGATTAAACCCCTCACTTGCGTCACTAGCTTCCCATTATCGCACGACGTTCTCAAATGTTTCAAGGAACTCAAACAGGATATCAAAGCGGCGGCTTTAGTTGCGATTAATAACGACGAAATTTTCACAGTTGAGACTGACGCCTCTGAATTTGCTCTAGCGGCTACGCTAACTCAACAAGGACGACCAGTAGCATTCTTTTCACGGACCTTGTTGAACTCTGAATGCAAGCAATCGTCAATCGAAAAAGAGGCCTGCGCCATAGTGGAGAGTTTAAAAAAAAGGAGACACTACCTAATTGGCAAACATTTCCTCATTCGGTCATTTAGCACCGTTCCCAAGTACCGTTGACTACAGAGATGATGATGATGATAGCTACGAAACAACCTCTGAAGATAATGAAGATAGCACTATAGCTCCACCTGGAACTATCTCCCCTTCCTTTTCTCAACAACGATCGGAGGATCTGCGTCGTTCACCATATTCTCCAATACTCCCGACCCAAGCTCTTCCTCGGAAATCAGTCAGAACCAGAAAGCCACCCTCCTACCTGAGCGACTTTGTAGTAGATGAAGAAGAGAGTGGAAACCAAGGAATATACTACGCTCTACGTGGAAACCCATCCGGCAGGTGTGGTCATTGGTAATGCTTCTTCTTCTTCTTTTGATCAATGGCAACCGTGCTGTCTTATCGTCGCAAAACTGCCAATGTCCAGTGTTTAATCTTGTGCAATAGTAACAATATTCGGTAAATCGGTAGCTAAGATTATCCCGCCGACTGTGATATGTCTTATTAATCAGTGACTAATCACAACCATCACAGCGCGGACAGGATTAAACCGGATTCCCCATCACACCATGACGAGACGCGTGTGTCTGCCGCCATGACAGGACGTGGTATCCGTGGTCATGCTAGCCCGGTAGATGTTCTTGTTGACACTAATTATTGACAATAAAAAGAATGATTCCGGAGGTCCGTAAAACTCGCGATGGGCTGAGGTAGCCCTCTTTGTGCAGGCAGAGATTGAGGTCTCGTTTTGTCCTGAATTCCAAGTCTTTCGCTTCTCACAGGTCTTGAGCGAATCAGCGCCTTTACGAATAAATTAAATTAATTTATTGCTATTATAAAATACAAAGCATAACATAGGTACAATCATTTGTTGTCATATGCCAGCTCTCACCAACTTGTTGATGCACCTTCTTATTGATGTTACTACTTTAATTAAACACTTTAGATAGATAATTTCACATACTTTAAGAATACACTAACTGGAATTTGATAAGTAATTAAAAAATAGTTTTTGTAAAAAGAAATGCCGAAGTGTTTTTCCAAATATCGATTTTGTTGAGAAATCGTACTTTCTCATGTCATGTGTCTGGTACGTGAATATAGGTCTATCTTATTCTTGGTTACCTTAATCTCTCTCACATCTTTCTAAAGAGATATGAACAAAATAATCAGCGCGTAAAACTGAGTTCGTTGCGCTGTAATTTCATTACCACAGACTAGGGGTGTCCACTTAAAATATACATCGATGTTTATATTCGATATAAAACATCGGATCCCTGCATCGATGTTTTTCGATATATCGCTTGAAAACATCGATATTTTTTCAATATCGAATTGATTATAAAATGTGTCCATTATTATGATATATCCCCAATATAAAACACATAATATATTATTATAACATTACATACATTTTCAACTTCGAACATGCAATCAGATGTCGTGTCAAATCAGTTATTTTAGAGTAATTAAATCAAAACAATCAAAGCAGCAGAGCAGAAGAGAGAGGGAGCAGGGAGAGTGAGTGAGTGAATAAAATGAACTCTCAGAATCCACAGATTAGTGATTACATCTTATATTAGGTTAGGTCCTAAGAAATTAATATTCATTGGTTTAAATATGTATACTAGGGTTGGGATAGCCAACCAATGAGTTTCTATAGTAGGTATATCATTGTAGCCGACCGCAAAAAAAATAGATAATTTCCACCGTTGATCTACTGCTCACTCATAGATGTCACTACCTGCTACTGACATTTATTTAAATTTAAAATCACCAAGTAATGTTATGTTTTTATTGTAATTATTAGTCATTAGTTTTTTAATCGATTCGATGTTTCTATAAATATATCGATACATCGAATAGAAAAATGATTTGTCAAAATATCGAATCATTCCGATATATCGTATGACAAACATCGAGTAAATTCGATATTTCGATGTTTAGTGAATACCCCTACCACAGACTATATTTATGTAGTGTACATCACTAAAAATGTCAAAGAGTATTTTATAGCGGACAATGAACGAAAGGACGTCGGATGGACAAACAAAATGAAAATTACACAAATAAAATAACTCGAGTAAGAGAAATCGTACGCGTCTTTGTTTTTATGCATAATTTATGTACCTGAACGCGTTCTATATTAGTTAGAGAAACTCTGCATTATAATGGCTACTACTTCTTATCAGCAAGACGCTGATGGTGAGCTTTGTTTAATGTTATTAATATCCTAAGGAAATCACTTAAAATGTATGTATTTTCCGTCCAAGACATTATGTTTATTCATAGGTTCTCAATTATTGTTTAACATAAAGGACTTCTCTCTGCATTAATCTATTTTTTCTAGGAACTAAGTTTATTCCAGCTACACAAAGACCAGATGGCACCTGGAGAAAGCCACGGCGAATTAAAGATGGATATGTGCCTCAGGAGGAAGTACCTTTATATGAAAGTAAAGGGAAGCAATTTAAAGCACGCCAGACTGGATTACCAGTAGGTTTGACACCAGAGATTCTAGCTGCTGAACAGAAAAAGAAGAAAAAACAACCTAGTGTTGTCCAACCAATGCCAGGAATGTTGATCAGTGTTGATAATAATAAGAAAAAGAAAAAAAAGAAAACTGGTAACAATTATTTCATAGTAATTATTTAAAATAATATCATTATTTTAAAAACATTATGTTGGTGTATATCAATGTTTACACCCTTTGGTAATATGGATTAAACCCCACTAAATTTCAGAATTGGGTCTCTTACAATATGAGTTTGTCAGGGTTTTATTGGTTCTTGTACTTTTTCAAAAGAGGTAGGTGTGTCAGGATCATTGCAAATGGCATTCAATTTTCTTTGCCTACCCTTCTTGGGGTAAAAGGTGTGATTATAGATAGATAAATATACTTTTTGATGATGTTCCTTGTGCTTACTTTATTTTGCTTAAATGTCTCTGATTTAATCAATAGGATAATGTATATTTCCTTTAGGGATTAAATAAAAAAGTTAGAAAAAATCTTTAATAAAGATAGAATGGTATAGATTTATGGCTTGGATGATTTTTTTTTGTGTTGTCACCCCAAATAGGGTAAAATAAAGTTGGGACCCCTTATTTAAAGCTTTCAAATATTTTACATTGATATAATTAATGTTATACAGTTAATTTTGTTGATTTTTAAAGTAGATTTAATTTTCAATTTGATCCAATATGGGCTCCCCAGGTTGAGAAGTGAGGATCTAATCTAATCTAAAGTAAACCTAAGTTGTTGTCCGGTTACAGCCACAGAAGAAGCAGCTGACAAATTTAGCAAATGTATAATCGAAGAGCCAAACTTCAATGAAGCACCAGCCTCATCAAAATCTTCAGAATCTACTCTCTCTAGTCAAGACCCAGTTAAAAAATTGAAAAATCTCAGAAAGAAATTGAGAGAAATTGAAATGTTAGAAGAAAAAAATAAATCTGGTGTTCTTAATACCCTTGACAACGATCAAAAGGAAAAAATGTCTAAGAAAGATAATGTTATCAAAGAAATAGAGATTTTAGAAAAAGAAGTTAGTGATTAAGTTTAGAGAAATTAAAATGAATTGACATGACTGCTACAGCAATAAGTTTTGGACTTGCAACTATAGAAGAGATCAAATAAATCATGTGCAATGATTTCAATAAATTATTACATATTAATTATGTAACTGTTTTTCATTATAAAATGTGTACCTGTGATTTTTAAATATCAAACCATGTGGTGTCAGCATACTATGACCGCAATATCTTTTGTTTTGACTTGAATGAAGGCCAAAAAAGAAAACAAAACATTACTGACTGTGGATTTGGCGACTAACAACTAATCAGCCCCAAAATGACTGACTACGGTTGATAACAAGTACTGATTAATTGACAATATGAGATTGTAAGACTGTTTGATTTGCTACTTTAATAATCAGCAAAATATACAATAAGTATACTAAGCTGGCGTTTAGTAATATGCATTTCCCGTTTCCTGCACCATTGTAAGTTTTCATCAGATATTTGCTGATTAGATGCTAACTAGTCTGTAGATCCCTAATGCTAACCCAACTGGATTTTATTCCTACCTAATCTAAGATAAGAAAAACATATAATTTTCATCTCTTTCAATCTCTATATGAAGCTCATGTTTTACTCCTATTAAAATAAAGGTTTTCAAATAATTGTACTACAATTTAGAAATGATTTATTGGTTATCTATCTAAATATACATTATGATGATGTTTAACATTGTTTTCTTAAAATAAATAGCAGATATAAATACCGATTAGATCTCAACATATTAGAAATAAGTCATATATATTAACATTATAGCAAAGGACACTAGAAAACCAATAGATATATCTAAATCATTTAAAATATTTTTAATCAGAAGAATGTACATTCTGTATTCTGATGCAAACTATGTTATATGTACTTATGTGAACATTTATTATTTTACAATTTTTTTTGTCTTTCCTTTTTATTCACAATATTCTGTTGCAATTTTTGTGTTTAACACATCCACTTATTGTTTTTTGGCTCAATCCTGGAACAAACCATAGAAAATAGATCTTTTTATGAATAAAATATAGCCATCTGGAATATGTAGCAGCATTGCCAGTTTTTTTTGGACAAAGTGGGATTTTGAACATTTTGAGTAAAAAAAGTGGGATTCTTTCATCTAACATAATGAAATCAGTACCCTTTTTTGTGTTTCAAATTAAGTTTACAATGATGAAACAAAGCCATAGGAAGTTTCCTATTTTCTTTAATATTTTTATTTTAAAAGCAAGACATTAATTTTGGGCAAAAAATTAGGACGTCTGGCAACGCTGATATGTAGCAACATAATGGTGAAATCAAATCGTTTAAGAGTTTCAAATTTACACATGTTTGTGGCCTTTATAACTTGCTGTGTGACCAGAAATACCAATGTCCTTATTAGATATTTTTTTGACAAGAATTTCTTACAAACAACAAAATGTATGTATTTACTTACACCACTCTCTGATGAAAACTAAATATTGCCTAATCTGTGTATTTTATTGTTATGGCTACATAACATTGGCAATGTTACACTTGAACACTTCCTTAGTCAGTCTTAGCTTTACGGTTTATCTTTGTAAACATTGATTCACCAAATAAACAAACTTGAAATACCATTTGCCAGTATGAATAAATTGCTGTTGTGCAGTTTCAAATTATTCAATGACTGGCATCTATAAACCCACATACAACAATGAAAACATAACTAGAAAACAATAGGAGGGGCATAATACCTTTCAGTTTATATGAACTCATTGCGAGCTTTCTGTCGGGCGTAGTTACCAAGACAGGCCAGCACTCCGATTACTGCAATGGCAAGACCCAGGACTGTGGCGACGAAGTCTCCGAAATCGTAACCGTGGGCTGCTTCTACATTGGTAATAGTTAGCAGCGCGAACAGCAAAACGCAAAATTTAAAATACATTTTGTCACGATCAATTTATCAACATGTACGCAACTTAGTTCAAATGAACACAGCAATCAGCAAACTCTGAATTTACCTAATTATATATAATTATAGGAAATACTACTAGGAATTTGCAAGTTTGTTGAATATTTTCATTTGGAAAATTGGTTTGGAATGAATGAATGGAAAATTGAATTTTGGAAATGATTTGTGCAATTTGTGGAAAAATTGAATGGAAGAATGAGTAGAATGACAGCTATAATGTTGCCACTTTTTGAAGTTATTCTTTAGGGCACGTATACGTAAAAAGCAGGCTAGTACCATACCAGCGCATCACGCGCAGGCAGTCTCTATCTATACTTTGCCGAACCAGCACCGAACGTCGCCCATAAGTTTAAATCTGCTCCGATCAGCGCTAGTGGCTGGTAAGCCGTTATTTATTATTTAACTTGCAAGGGACTCTCGCACGCTAGCCCCTGCTTTTTTTGTTGTAGAAGGGGAAATCTTACATGAGACACCCACGTGCTAACGTGGGTAGTGTAGAATTGTCCGGATCAAACCATATTCAATAAATACACGTATTTAAACACAAATTCATATTTAATAACTTGTTATCGTATTTACATGCAAATCAGATATGACACTTCTTTGTCATCTATCTTTTTAATATCTACAGGTAGTGTCAGATTCTTACTGACTAAAGCCCCTCCTTGCATGTAACCTTGCGGTCATTCATGCATCACCGGGAGCGTTTGGCTTCCACCTTACGGCTTTGGCCGAGAACTAAGGCGTCTAAGGGGACCACTGGCGGTCACCTCGGCTTAGGGCCTGTGGTGAGCGAGTGAGGAACGCCCTCGGGTCCGTCCCTAGCAAGCCCCTGCTTGGGTATAAGTATGTAGAGGTTATCTGAGCGGACAAGTACCGATATGCGCTAGTAGATCGGCGCTGGTAACCTGCTTTGTACATGTACGCGCACTTAGGCGTGACAACATTGACAACATTAAAAATCATGACAGTGAAATTTTACGACGCAACAAAAATCGGCAGTATGAAGTTAAGACGCGAGTTAGACAATTAGGTACTAAATTAAATTAATATTTGATTCTTAATTTTTTTTTAATTTTAATATTTCATTGAATTCAGATATTAGCAACCGTATTTATTATCACGCAATTTTATTTTCTTTAATTGTTATTTGCGTCCTAAATAAACTTATTTGTATTATGCCAAAAAGGTAAATACATAAAGTACACACACAGTATTTCCTAATGCCTTATTCAAGAAACAGGGAATTTGCACTATTTTCCTTAAACTCTTCGAAAATTATTAAATCTCTCTCGTTTAGTATGTACCTACACTTATAAACCTAGGTTTATTAGGTACAGGCTGTTGGAGCAATACTTTGTTCCTATATCATTATTATTGCATTTAAATAAGATACATTTATGCGAGAAAGCTTATATTCATTGTTTACACAATAGATAGAAAATATAAAGTCACTATGACATAATATTATTATGACACACTCCTAGTAAGCATTGACCACAGAGGCTAGGCCAAGGAGATCGTACAAGAGCCTGGTCCAACACCTCCACTTCAATGCGATACGAAGAAGTACTCTTGAACTTGAAACTAAAAATAAAACCTCCACTCAAATTGGAAACACAATAAAATAAAATGATGTCTTCATCCTTCATCACCCTTGCACCAAACCAAAATCTTGTACAATTCTATTAAATCTTCCCTTCTCTAAAGGTTTTGTAAGTATATCTGCTAACATAGCTTGCGAAGGTAAATATGTGATGGCAATAACTTTGCTTTCTTGTAGTTCTCTTATGAAGTGATGACGCACATCTATATGCTTACTTTTGGCACTTGTCATATTATTTTTGGTTAAATGTATTGTTCCCATGTTATCGCAGAATATATCCATAGGTGTAGTCATTTCATAATCTATATCTTTAGCTAACTGACGTATCCATAAAGCTTCCTGTGACGTGAAAGATAACGCCATATACTCTGCTTCGGTGGTTGACAGAGCAATAGTTTTTTGCTTCTTGCTAAACCAACTTATTAATCCACCTTGAAACTGTACACAAGTACCTGTAATTGAATGTCTGTCAGATTCATTTGCCCAATCTGCATCAGAGTAAAATTTAATGCTTTTATTCTTCTCTCTATCATATTCCAATTTGTAATTAATAGTACCTTTCAAATATCTGAATATTCGTTTTACAGCTTTCCAGTGTTTACTTTTTGGGCTATTGTTAAATCTACTAAGAAAATTAACACTATAAGAAAGATCAGGTCTGGAAATTTGAGATAAATACAATAAACTCCCAATCGCTTCCTGATAAGGTACATTAATAAGGTCTTCATCGTTGTCATCTTTGTTAAATTTAAAGCCTGGCTCCATTGGCGTAGAAACTGGATGACAACCTTCCATGTTGAATTTCTTTAATATGGTTTCTGTATATTCACATTGATCTATCCAAACTTTTCCTTTCTTTAAATCTCTTGTAATTCTCATACCTAAACAGTTTTTTACTTCACCAAGATCTTTCATCAGGAAATTATTTTTTAAATTGTCTTTAATAGCTTTTCCTAACTCATGATTATTATAAAACAAAAGGAAATCATCTACATATATAGCAACTATAACAGTTTCTTGATTACAACGTTTGTAATAAATGCATGGATCAGCTTTAGATTGGATCAATTGAAATCCCTTTAAAATATTATCCAATTTTTTATTCCAGCATCTCCCACTCTGTTTCAGACCATATATTGATTTCTTTAACAGCCAATATTTATTTTCATTTTCTTTGGTTACCAATTCTTTTGGTGGTTTAACATAAATCTCTTCATCTATGTCTCCATATAAATAAGCTGTTGTAACATCCATTTGATCTATTTGTAAATTATCTCTAGATGAAAGTGCAAATAAATAACGCAAGGATGCATATTTAACAACTGGTGAATATGTTTCCTGGTAATCTATACCCTGCTTTTGTGAGCAACCTTTCATAACCAGACGAGCTTTAAATTTTACGTTCATTTCTGCATCTTTTTTAATCTTATAGACCCATTTAGTATTCAATGTTTTCTTATTAGGTGGAATTTCATCAACAACTACATAAGTGTCATTTCTAAGTAAAGAATTATGCTCTTCTGTCATAGCTTTACTCCATTGCTCAGCGTGTGGACAAGATAGTGCTTCATCAGCAGTTAATGGCTCAATTAATTGAAATTCATCTATTTTGCAATCTGAACTATAATACAATAAATAATCATCATAAGACTTTGGTTTTGGAGTTCGTTCAGATCGTCTAACAACATGAGATTCAACATTTTCATTTGATATTTCTTGTAAGTTGTTCTCCTCATTATCACTACTTTCACTTTCATTTATCTCATCGTTTATTTCATCACTACCAGTATTAAATGTCAATTCATTTGTATCACTTTCCTCCTCTATTTCATTGTTCTCTTCCGGGTTTAAATTCTCCTGTGATATTATATTCAATTCTATAACATTTTCTTTAATTATTTCCTTTTTGTCACATAAATTATTCTGACAATATTCACTTTCATCATTTGTTCTACTTATATTAATGTTATTTTTATTATAATTTTCAAAGAAAACCGCATCTCTACTCACTGTCACGTTTTTCGTATGTGTATTTATGAAACGCCATCCTTTCACATTTTCTTGATATCCTATAAATAGCATTTTTTTAGCCTTAGGATCCCATTTACGTCTTTTCTCTGTAGGAATATGTACTAAAGCTTCACAACCAAATACTTTTAAGTGGGACAGATCTGGTTTTTTACCACTCCATGCTTCTTCTGGAGTCATTCCCATCACACTTTTAGTTGGTGAGCGATTATATAAGTAAACAGCAGTATTTGTAGCTTCGGCCCAATATTCCTTTGACAGTTTACAGTCTAATAGCATACTTCTTGCCTTTTCAATTAATGTCCTGTTTAAACGTTCTGCCACCCCATTTTGCTGAGGTGTATAAGGTGTGGTCCTTTCATGCTTTATACCATTTTCACTCAAAATTCTTTTAAACATTAGGCTAGTGTATTCTCCACCATTATCAGAGCGTAAAACTTTAATTTTCTGGCCTGTCTCATTTTCTACTAGCACTTTGAAATCTATAAATATTTTAGGGACGTCGCTTTTGTTTTTAATAAAGTATGCAAAGACTTTTCTGCTATAATCATCAACTAAAGTGAAAATATATTTAGCACCACCTATAGACATTTCCTCCATTGGACCACAAATATCACTATGGATAAGTTGTAGTTGCTTTTGTGACTGTCTCGTGCTCGCTTTAAATGGTTTTCTAGCTAGTTTAGCCTCAATGCATATTTCACAAGGTCTGTTATCCCTCATAACCATATCCAAGCCAGAGCACCAACCCTTTAATATATTCATCGCCTTTCTGTTTAAATGTCCAAGACGACGATGCCATAACGCTGCTAAATTGTCATTACTTTTATTATAATTACTATCTTGGGAACTGTATACCACCTTTAATGGATTAGCCAATTCCATTTTATATACTCCGTTTACTTCTCTAGCTTTAGCAACAGTGTCACCTTTATTATTCATAATAAGGCCTCCAATATTATCAAAAGTAACTACATATCCCTTTTGTACAATTTTGTTTACAGATAATAAATTCGCAGCAGCTTCTGGAATATGCAGTACATCTTTGACTACTATTTCATCTGTTAATCCATTAATATTAACATGAATAGGAATATTGCCTTTAGATTTTGCAAAAAGTTGCTTGTTATCTGCGGCAGTAATTGTTTGTTGTGACTCACGAATGTTTAACATCTGCTTATTTTCATTACTGATGTGAGCTGAAGCACATGAATCAAGAAACCAGCAATCCCTATCTGGAACTTTATCGGGGGAATACAATGCAAAAAAAGATTTTCCTTGAGTATCTTTACTACATTCACCACTACTTGCATTTTTCTTTACGCGGCAAAACTTAGACAAATGCCCTTGTTTCCCACAGTTAAAACATCTAGGTATATACCTTTTGTTAGTGTATAAAGCAGTCTCATCTCTATCAGTCACATCTCTATTTTCCATTTCCTTTATTTTGACATCTTGTAGAATTTTAATCTTTATGGAATCTCCAGAAATTTTTAAACCCGAGCTCTCTAATCCCATAATCATAGGTTTATATTCATCTGGCAACCCTGCTAACATTAAAGTGCCAATCCACTCATCATCTATCTTTAACCCAATATCATTTAGTTTTTGAGCTGTAACCATAATATTATTTACATATTCTTCGACAGTACTACATTTGTTCAGTTGTGTTGTAACTAATTTTTTTAACAAACCAACTCGCCTTGTCAACCCTGAATCTTCAAATGTTGTTTCTAATATATGCCAAGCTTCTTTGGCTGTCTTTGCACTTTGTATATGTGCATAATTTATGGATTCAGTACATAAAATAATCTTAGAAAGTGCTTTCCTGTTCTTTTGTTTGTATATGGTATCATCTTTAGGAATATCGTCTTCAATTGCGCACCACAAATCGTCATATTCCAGAAGAGCTTTCATAGCAAATTTCCATGTTGTATAATTATCTCGTCCTCTAAGTTTTTCTATGACGGTTTGATTTGAACTCATATTTGACGACATATTTGTTTACATTTACAGATTATCTGGGCCCATAACCTGTTGGAGCAATACTTTGTTCCTATATCATTATTATTGCATTTAAATAAGATACATTTATGCGAGAAAGCTTATATTCATTGTTTACACAATAGATAGAAAATATAAAGTCACTATATAGGGAGACTAAGGTTCCTCCTCGATAAAATGAAAGGAAAGTTACTCAGGGTAGGTTTTAGATTAGCCACTGATAATAAACATTGTTTAGAACATACTTTATTAGCGTTTCTACAAAGTTATTTACACTGAGAACACATTTACACACAGAAAACATACTACTTTAATGTACATAATATAAACTAGAACCCGAGTCGTAAGGGTGGATAGCGTGGACACAGACACGTACGCGCCGCTATGAGTAGGTAACACGACTGGCGGCGCGGGAGTTTTAACGGACGAAATCCTGGAGGTGAGGGGGGACGCGGCGCGCACGACGGGAAGGGTGGATAGGTGCGATAGCGCGGAGAGAGCTTGCTATATCCTCCCCCTCCAAGTCACACGAACGCCTCGCGTGCGACTTGGCAGGCCTACCCCTTTTCCTACTATGAACGATAGGACCCTCGTGTCCTACATACGGGGTTAAGACACTGGCATGGTACTTTCCTCGAGTCACGCCCTCCCGATCCTTGACCTCAAATGTGGATGGAGTGACACACTTACTAATTACATAAGGGCCTTCACGGCGCGGAGCAAATTTACTGGTGAAACCTTTCGAGGCTTGGCTCAACATGTGGGTCCCTACGAGGACGAGGTCGCCTTCCTTCCAGCAAGGTCCTGGGCGACGATGACGATCCGCTTCATTTTTGCGAACGTCTTGTTGGTGTTCCACCCTCCACTTGGCGTCTTGTAAATGAGTGGCGAAGTTCACCAAGTAGGGGGTGATCTGCGGAACGTAATTTTCTTGTTCCACCATAGCTCGAAGATCATGGCCCACGACCACAGGCGAGCGAAATTCGCGAGCGAATGTTAGAAAGGCGGCTGATTTGCCGGTACCTTGATTTGGAGAAGTGTTTAGTGCGAAGCGTATCGCCGGTATTCCTTCAGGCCAACGACGATGCTCCGGGTGAATCAGCATGGCAAGCATCTGTTTTAAATCTCTGTTTTTACGTTCGGCCGGGTTGGCCTCAGGATGGTATACTGGAATGAGATTCTGCTTGACACCAAGCACGTGCATAGCTTTTTGCATAACTGCCGATATAAATTGCGAACCGTTGTCTGAGATGACACGCCTAGGAAAACCATATCTCATGAAAACTTCTTCGATGAGAACCTTGGCACAAGTTTCAGCCGTTGCGTCGGTCAGAGGAAAAAGCTCCACCCATCTACTAGCAGTGTCCTCTATAAGAAATATCCACTTTTCTCCTTGACTTCCTTCTGGAAGAGGACCAAACAGGTCCATGGCGAGGACTTCAAAACGCTGCTGCGGGACTGGAGTTTGCAAAAGACCAGCGGGCTTAAGATTTGAAGGCTTGAATTTCTGACAAAGGTCGCAGGCCTTAATATATTGAGCGATATATTGGCGCATATTTGGGAAATAATATCTTTCCTTGATTTTTCTGACTGTTCGATCTAAGCCCAAATGACCGGCGGTAGGCGCATCATGTAGTTCTTTCATGATTTCGTCGCGCATAGACACAGGTACCACCAGCTGGGGCTCCTCGGATTCTCCATCCGGATCACAGCGAAAAAGAACACCTTGGGAGAGGTAATAACCTCGATTTGTCCAACGGACTGAATCATCATTTTCCTCGAAGTCCACGAATATTTTCTTAATTTCGGGGTCTTCGAGTTGAGCAGCACGAATCTCTTCCGGGCTGCGATGAGGTAAGTCGATAGAAACGGGACAAACCTCGCAGGTAGGGGCATGGTCGGATGCTTTATGCACGGGACGACTCAACGTGTCGGCGACTACATTTACCCTTCCTGGAGTGTATTCAACGTCAATGTTGTAAGCTTGAATTTTTAGAGGATTGACGCAGTAGGGTGGGACGGCAACGGGAGGACTGCTCCCCGTATCGATACGGTGAACAGCGAAAGGTGACGGACCTCCCCCTGGCTCGAAGATATCTTCATTTCTTCGAAGGAGTGTGGTCAGCTGATCCTTTTGAAGCCCCGTCAGAGAAGAGCCCTCGCCCTCGCGGAGACCAACAGATGAACAACCCAGTTCGCGGTCTACATTTTCATATTGGATGTCAAAGAAACGGGTAGAAGTTGGCAAGGTCCAACGACCTTGACCAAAGTCAAGCACCAAGCCAGTGTCTTGGATGAAGTTCATTCCTAACAATGATTCAGTCGCACCTGGCAAAACTATAAAGAGTGTTGACACTACTATTTCATGTACTGTTACATTTACGCGTGCAGTATCGACAAATAACAATTTTTTAGACCCATCGGCTAGCTTTATTAGAGTCTCTAATTTCACAAACTTTTGACCGTGACGGATCAAATGCGCGGTTAAACTCATACTTGCGACGGATTGTTTGGCGGCGGTGTCGATGATCGCACTACCGACGGAACCAAATATTTTAACATTTAAAATTGGTCGCACACGCGGATCAATTTGTTTAGAACTGTCGGCGGTCACTGATTGAAAAGCGGCTGACGGCGTCGTCATGGAGGATGAAGTCTTCTTCTCCTTACAGGTTTCACATTTTGACCGGATCACACCGGGAGCACCACAACCAAAACAGGTAATCGGAGGGCGAGGAAATGTTGTACCTGACTCGCTTTCGTTAACACTAATCAGTGTGGCATTATTTATTTTTGCCAATCGTGGGCAAGAATCTCGAGTGTGACCGGAGCATCGACAGTACACACATCGGGATTTATTATACGTAAGTGAAGTAGACGGACTATACGATGTCACATTTTTATTAGCATTGTTAAGTGAGGTAGTCGGACTATAATGCGTCGTGCGGGCATGAGGCGTAGCAGGATCACGTCGCAGCGGCAACATCCGAGCTTCCTCTGCAATGTCTTCAACGCATCGCGCACGCTGAAGCAAGTCGGTGAACGATGAAAACGAATTACGTGGCACTTTCTCACGTATCCGCCTGTTGAGCAGCCCGTACACCATGTCAAGCTGCACCGGGTTCTCCGGCAATGTATAAGGCGGTAACTGGGATAGTAAGGCTCTTGCCTTACACACGAATACATCGGTATTTTCAGTACCCTGTTCGTGACTGAAAAGCTCCCGATAAATTTTGTGAGGAGGTAAGCGTGGACCATAGGTTTGTTGTAGTAACAGCATAGCGTCCTCCCAGGTATTTATTGTATGTTTTACGCCTTGCCACCACGTGGCGGCAAATTCGGTGAACAGCATAGGGAGACCTCGTAGAGCTATGTCATTGTTCACTAGAAGACAATCTTTATATATGTTCACAGCATCGATGAACGTGTTGACGTCGCCCTGCCCACTAAAGCGACTAGTACAGCCAGACAGGTTCGCTGAAGGGCCGGGATGCGGCGGTTGATTTGATCGTAAAGATTGTAGTAAAGTACTTAACTGTTGGTCCGTCATTACCAACGGAGTAGGAGTGTGCGCAGTCGCTGGTGAAGGAAACCCGACCCCCGGCGCAACAGGCACCGGTTGGGCGGGCGGCGTATGCTGTGCGTCCGATGTCAACGACACAGGCTCGTTGAACAGGGCGCACTGCAGGGAAGGCGGCTCCGACAAAACAGGCGCGATGGACAAGACGTCCGACGCCGACGATGCGAGCTCGCCAAGAGAACTCATACTGTTCGCCTTTGATCTTGTTAACACCATTATATTGTCAAACAAGAGTTCACAGGACACACGCAACTTTCGCGGTTATTGCACAACAACTTTTCACAGACGCGAATATGTTGCGTCACACTTTTTACGGTTTTTATTTTGAAAGTATGTAGTGTTCTTATAACTTTGAGAGAAACGGCCCCACGTTGGGCGCCAATTTTATAGGGAGACTAAGGTTCCTCCTCGATAAAATGAAAGGAAAGTTACTCAGGGTAGGTTTTAGATTAGCCACTGATAATAAACATTGTTTAGAACATACTTTATTAGCGTTTCTACAAAGTTATTTACACTGAGAACACATTTACACACAGAAAACATACTACTTTAATGTACATAATATAAACTAGAACCCGAGTCGTAAGGGTGGATAGCGTGGACACAGACACGTACGCGCCGCTATGAGTAGGTAACACGACTGGCGGCGCGGGAGTTTTAACGGACGAAATCCTGGAGGTGAGGGGGGACGCGGCGCGCACGACGGGAAGGGTGGATAGGTGCGATAGCGCGGAGAGAGCTTGCTATATCTATGACATAATATTATTATGACACACTCCTAGTAAGCATTGACCACAGAGGCTAGGCCAAGGAGATCGTACAAGAGCCTGGTCCAACACAGGCAGACAGGTGTACGTGTAACGTAAACTCAGAGCTACGGTTAAATATATTTCCTAACTTTTAATATTTTTTTTTTATGAGGAGAGAAGAAAACACTTTTCTCATCGCAAATGTTTGATTACGTTTTCCAGGTGTATGACTACATTTCCGATGCTGGATTGTACAGCTGAAACCGACTTAAACATGCTGTTTCTCTTCTCTCTCCGAAAATAATTTTGACTATGGGGAAAAGTTTTACAAAATTTAGGGCATTTTTTATTGAACATAATAAAAAATATATTGATCGATGGAAATATTTAAAGTACACACAATCGCCGAGCATGTATGAAAGGTATAAAAGAAGAAAGAAGTATGTCAGGATATCAAATGGCATTCTATTATCTCTGGATAAAAGGCGTGATGATAGATGGGAATTTTAGAAATAGCATCAGAAAACACTGTCAATCGGATTATCAATCAATAATGGGTTGATGGGAAGTGTCAAAAGAATGTCAATGGTCGATGAATGAGGCTGAATGAGGCAAGCAGAGGCAGTTTTTGTGATTCTGTGTACCTACTAAAAATAAAATTTTATTAGGAATATAAACTTTAGTTTTATTATTAAGCACTAAAACAAAAAAAAAATATAATATCTATCACACATATGTGTCTAAACTAAACCTAGTTTTTACTCAGATATTATCCCCAAAATAGAATTTGTTTAGATTACAGTAGGGTTAACTATTAGTAAAAATGAGTTACAATTCAGGGGGGAATAGTGGTAAAGGCTTCGGTTTTACTGGATTCACGATGCCTAAACGGACTCCTTCAACTGGAGGTATGCATGCAGTACCTCCTCCAAGTACTTTGAGTGCAGTCCCACCACCTTCCACAGGATTATCTAAACAGGGGTACTCCACAATGAATGCTATATCACAAAATGCTCTAACTGGCCATTGGGGATCTGTTGGAAAGAAGAGATCAAAAACGGAAGATGAGTAAGTAATATGAAGATTTTTGTTTAGTTTTTAATGTATCCTGCCTGTGACTTCTTAGGACAGGATATTAGCTAATAGCTACTGCTACCTGATTACTACAACTTGGCACGTGGCCATGGCAGTCACGGCTGCAGTAGGATGCCTAAAATACTGGATATAATGCTAGCTTTTGATACAATCAGTACCCAAGTGAAAAGTTAATATGACTTGTCTTTAGAGATACTACTAATAAAAATATCTTAGGTAAAGCAAAAATTTAGTCCTATTCACTATACATTTTAAGTATTTGTAATACTCCTTTTCATTGGGTTAATTACTCAATCTAGGTAGGTATATTGCATATTTAAAAAAATAAATATTGATATTTCTATTTATGAATACTTATGTAGAGTCTTCATGTATGTATGACATCTAGTTTCTGTGTCATGTCATGGTGACAGACGCACGCATACCGTCGTGACATGATGGGGAATCTGATTTAATCCCATAATCTTAGCCATTTTAAGATGTTTATTTTTGTAACATAACTTTATTTAAAAAATTGTCATCTTGCATTTATAAATATAATTCCACTTTGTTTCACAGATATTTTGATGAAGATGATGAGCCTCCTACTCCAGCATTAGCATACATCCCAGCTCCAGGAAGCCCTTCGTATGAAGAAGCATGCGGTTCACAGGTAGTTTTATTGTTAATTTAATATTATAATATAACATTGATTTATCTATCTATTTATCATCACACCTTTTGTCCCAATTAGGGTAGGCAAAGACAATTGAATGTCATTTTCTATTATATAATAAAAGTTAATTTTGTCATATAAAAAATTCAGGAACAGAATACTGAAAATACAAATGATGAAGATGAAGACCCCCTAGATGCGTACATGGCGGGGTTAGAGCAACAAGCTGCTAAAGACATGGTCATTAGTAAAGAGAATGCAGCCAGCGGGAAGGACAGCGGTCGAGCTGCCAGAGTTGACATTGATGACTTGGATGATGAGGAGTCTTACTATAAGTATGGCTATTATAGAAATTATATTTAAAAAAAAGACCTAGTCTTACAGTAGTCTCTAATGATGTGTAACATTTAACCTTAGTAACCTAATTGGCTGTAATGAAATATAGTTCCATTGCTTTGTCCATGGAAAGAAAATAAACAAAAAAAAATTTTATAATAATACTAGAGATAGAGATTCCACGTCCTGGCGTGGCGACAAACGCACGCGTCTCGTTACGACATGATGGGAATCCAGTTTAATCCCGTCCGCGCTGTGATAGTTGTGATTAGTCATTGATTAATAAAACATATCACAGTCGGCATCCTAGCTACCGATTTATCGATTAACATTGATGGATAATACTAGCTGTTCGCCCGTGGGACCCATACTAACTTGCAACCCTATTAAACCCCCTTAGGGGTGGATTTAAAAAAAGTACCCTATAGATTAACCTTTCTCCACATCAAATTTCATCAAAATCGGTTTAGCTGTGAAAGTGTGGCAGACAGACAGAGTTACATTCACATCTGTATTAATAATTTCTTTAGGGGTACGGTAGACTTGATATTGTTAAGAAGAAAAAAATTCTGCGTTAGGAACATAATATATCCGTATATTCAAGGCAGTGGCATGTCAAGCCGATATTGGACAGGCAACCGGATGGCGAGTGGTAAACTGGGCCTTTGAGTGGTACAAAGTGACCCCAAATGGACAGGGGCGGCGATATGGGGGTGAGGCAAAATCGAAATTTTTTTGAAAAGGCAACCGGATAAAAATGCGGTAGCATTAAAGGAAATACCCTAATTATATAATAATTTTTTTTTGCCAGCTAAACACGCGGGCCGTTCTTCGGAGGATTTTCAACAATTTTTTGCAGCATATGGAATTATTGGTATTTTCATGAGGTTTGGGGGGGGGGGGGTGGCTAAATAGGGGTTAATTTAATCGAAATCGGATGGCATTGATACACATCATTATTTGTACTTAGGACAGTATAAATTTCGAATGCCATCCGATTTGAACAATTTTTATTAATTTTTTTAATTATTGTTGAAACAATCGAAAAAAAAGTGTTTTTCGGCGACTTTGAGGGGTTGTTTTTCCGAAACTGCCCATCAGGATCGGATGGAAATTTTTTCCCAACGTTTGGTGGTGTCAATAAGTATGCTCACTAATTTTGAAGCGGTTGCCTTTTAACTTTTTTTTTAGTGCAAGAACGGCCCGCGTGTTTCGGCTGGCAAAAAAATGTTTATTATATAATTAAGGTATTTTCTTTAATGCTACTGCGGTTGCCTTTTCAAAAAATTATCGATTTTGCTCCACCCCTATATCGCCGCCCCTGTCCATATGGGGTCACTTTGGCCGCTACCAGGGGTTTCTGTACCACTCAAAGGCCCAGATTACCACTCGCCATCCGGTTGCTGTCCAACATCGGCTTGACGTGCCACTGCCTTGAATAGTATAATCGCATAATTTCAATAAATAAGTCCAAATTTATTCATTAATGCTGTCAGAAGAACAGAGCAAAGCCAGTTTATAATATTAGTATGGATATATAAAAGAAATTGTAGTTGAGCTCTCTCTGGATAAATAACCAACATATATATTATGTTGCCACTTGTAAAACAACTGTATGCCTCATGGAAGAAACATTTGTCATTTGGCTAGGTGCTTCAACATCATAAATAGAAACAGGCTCATCAAGACATTCTTCTTGAGATAACCCTCTGTGAAAGTTGTGATAAATTATGGCACAGACAGAGACGCTAGTAACATTGTCCACTATTTGCCAGTTGTCCATATTAAACAGAATAGGTGGCAAGCCTGTTGCTGCCTTAATGTGTCACTACTTTAATGTGTTATTTTGTGGCTGTTGAAGCACGAGACGTCGATTAAAGTTGTTGTGCTAAACAATAATTAAATTACTCTTCCCCAGATACATGGAAGATAACCCTCTTAACCAAGCTGATGATGGTTCAGATTTGGAAATAGAGTATGATGAAGACGGGAACCCCATTGCTCCACCAAAGAAGAGATTCATAGACCCGTTGCCTCCCATAGACCATTCAGAAATTGTCTATGATCATTTTGAAAAAAATTTCTACACTCCACACGAAAATATTGAGAGCCTCACGTTCGAACAGGTTGAAGAGTTGAAGAATACACTTGGTGTTAAGGTGAGGGAGTTAATTGTGTAACTCTACGTGACATAGACATAGCAAGCAGCATGACTCTGACAGCACACAGACTGGACCAATCTATGAGACGTGACACAGCATAGAGTACTAAGCCTAAGCAGGGGCCATAGACGGGCTTCCCCTTTCGCCAATTTTTTTGCTCTTTGACCAGTTAAACTGACCAGGTGCGCAGTAATAAGTATCGTTTTGTGTTGCGAGACAGAGCTCTAGATAAATAGTTAATTGTGATGTTTTAAATGGGAAAGGCGATCTAGGACGTCAAACTTGCGGGAACATAATGTTTCCAGCATAATCATCATATAACTTAAAATCCGTTACGACAATGAAACAACAGAAAAATAGTGGTCTTTACTAGTTAGTATTAGGCGTGTACCTCCCCCCCGCCAAAAGTGGCAGAAAAAATTGTTCGGTGATTTACTGCTTGACGCCTCCTTTGGTATATACTCAAAGTGACACAGACGTCACTTGATTATGTACAGAGGTATTGATTGTTACATGTCACCACTGACATAAGTATATAACTGCTGGACAGGCTTTTCCATACAAATGACAACTAATAAGGTGTACCAATTTGAAACACACATAGGGGGACGCGCGTGAATGTCACGAGAAGAATTTGTTACGTAAACAATACTAGTAACCCCTAAATATTGTCTGTGTCAAAGAGTAATATATCACTAGTTTTAGTTCCGCTGGTCCGCCTACAGCGCCAAAATATTATGTTTTTAGGAAAAGAAAAATTAAAGTGTTTCGTCACGGGTTGCCAAAACCGTTCCAGGGTACCCATCGGAAGACCAAGTCTCCCTCGTTTAGCCGATGGTATTTGTGAGGCTATACCTAATATATTATTAGGTATATGGAAAAGCCTCTAAGTGTGGTTTGTCGGATTATGTACATAAGTTTTTAATTAAAAAACCCATTGGTACATGGCCGGCATCCGGGAACGAACCCTGGGTCTGCCTAGTTAAGTACAAGACGTCTTAACCACTTCGCCACCGACGCACCATTTTTGTATGAACTCAAAACCATAATAGGGGATGAAAGTTAATATGGGCTCCACGGGTGAAGCCGGGACGGAAAACTAGTTGCTTAAAAAAACTGCTTTGTATAATAAATTGACACTTGACAGCCAATTTGACGTTAAATCTCCACAGAGGTTATAGACTTCTCGTGCTTCAAAGAGCATGTAAAGAGTCCGTACTTCTCCTCTGACACTAATGGATCTATATTTGTGTTTAAAAAGTGTCAGCTAAATGTGCACATTGTTATTTCTAGATAACGGGTCCCGACCCCCCGCGGCCGGTGACCAGCTTCGCGCACTTCGGCTTCGACGAGCAACTGTTGAAGGCGATCAGGAAGTCTGAGTACTCGCAACCGACACCCATACAGGCGGCCGGGATACCTGCGGCGCTCTCGGGTCGAGATATTATAGGTGACTATTGGTTGATTCATTGGGGGTCCAACATGAAGATATGGGAAGACGAAATTCGTCTGACCTTTGACAGAGTCCAATGGAGAAGGCGGGCATTTATAAAAATTGTAGGTATAGGTGCTTTCTGCCCGTGGGGCCCATTCTATTTTTCATCCCCTAATATATATATATACCCCTTATCAAATTTCATTAAAATCTGTTCAAGTGTTTTAGCCGTAAAAGCATAAAAGGCAGACAGAGTTACTTTCGCATTTATAAGCCTATTGGATAAGCGTCGTCCGTCGATGCAAATCAATCTATCGTATATTTATAATCTGTGGACGGTTACCAACACGTTTTTGTTAGCTACAGAGGCTGGATAAACTTCTCGTTTTGAGGTCCAAAGCTGTCGAGCAACTTTAATCGGTCTTACTTGACGAGAGTTATAACAGGCCAAATATGGTGTTATTAACCATTAACCTAGTTATAAAACACAGGTATCGCCCGCACTGGATCCGGTAAGACAGCAGCGTTCCTCTGGCCTCTACTTGTGCATATTATGGATCAGAAAGAATTGGCCCCCGGAGAAGGACCCATTGGACTTATAATGGCACCTACCAGGGAATTGGCACAACAGGTATGTCTAGCTAGAGTATTGTTGAAAATATTAAATACTTGCTTTCCGCCCCGGCGTCGTCGTCCATGGAAGGTTTTGAAATGTGATATGAATTTTATACTACATCTTGAAAAATACCTATTTACTTACCTCAACAAAAACAACAATGCGGTGAAAAAATTCGTGTTTCTTTTTTTTTGTTCTGAAAAGGCAAAAGTAAACACTACTATACCGCCAAATCTTCAATATTTTAAGGCCAATTTCTATATTTTGATGTTTCTAAGGCCAAAGCCAAGTTTTCTGTTTTTTTCAAGGCTGAAGGCAAATCTTTCAGCTCCTTTTCTTACCTTGGCGGTGTGGCCAGAGTCACTTCTTTAGCAGACGTAAATATCTGTACCTTTAGAAGATGTGCGGACGCTGCCTTACGTGCCCTCCGAACCACGAGGAGTTGATTAAATGGCATAATTTAAAGCACTATTAGCTTAGCATTTTTGGTGCGAGTGGGATTTAAACCCGGCTCCTCTCGTTTCAAGTTAACGCTCTACCAATTAGGCTATCGACTCTTTACTAAATCCATTCTACAAGGGCAAAGTTAATGTAAGTAAAAATGGCGCGCGTTTTGCTTTGTTGAAACAGTTAATTTCTCGTACTTTTCTCGTATGTTGGTATAACTCCGTCACTCGGGAGAAAGTTCGATTCCCAACTTGTGTTCTTTAACTAACTCAACTATACCCTCGATCGTAATCGGCGCGTTTCATCCCTTGGTGAACAATCTACTATATCCCGAGATTGAAAGTAGCAAAAAAACCACTTAATATCCTTTATCTATATTAGTTATAAAGTTAAAAATACTGAACCAAACAGTTTTGAAACTCGACAAAAACTTTTTTTCATTCATTCATACTTATCTCGTTTTTTGTTCATAAAATTATTCATTGACGTATTTTATTTTAATATTTATATTATAATTTTCAGATATATATGGAAGCGAAGAAGTTCGGTAAGGTGTACAACATTCGATGTGTCTGTTGCTACGGCGGCGGGTCTAAGTGGGAGCAGACAAAAGCTTTGGAAGGTATGTCGAGGTTTTTACTCTCAATACCTACTACATTCTCGACGAAGTTGCCCGAAGTTTGCCGAGGTCGAAAGCAGAGGGGTAGGTAGACATTCGACATCGGGCAACTTCGGGTAACTTCGTGCCGCCTCGCCACTGGCAACTTCAACAATTTTTGAAATAATGTAACAGGAAGTAGAAAGAAGCGCTCGGTATTCTAATGATTCTTCGATGCGGGCTACAGTGTTAAATCTCTGTCAGATTAGACAGCATACGCCATGAAAACTCACTGGAGCTAACTTCTTTCCCGACTTGATACACTTATACTGTTAATGTTCAGCTTCTAAACATGATATGTCCATGTATAATACTCGTAAACCTTCCCGGTGAATCAAGCTATATAATATTGAAAACCGCAATAAAATCCGTTCAGTCGTTTTTGCGTGAATAGGTCACAGACATACAGACGCGGCGGGGACTTTGTTAAATAATATGTAGTGATATAAATTTAGGTTACCGAGGTTAGATGTTACACATCATTGACGACTACTGTAAAAGTCGCTCTTGTTTATACTATTCCTGTTATTCATGCTATATTCTTCTTCTTCTCACTTGACAGAGCAGTCGTGGTCAATCATGGCGGTCCACAGCGTGACGCACCTTGTATTGTCTCGCCACGGTTAACTTTCTTGGGAATAGTGCAGTTTTCCTCTTGACTTCTGCATCAGACATTTTGAGACTACTTAGGTCTTCAGGCTCGCTGTACTGTCTTCTTCCAGCCAGTTGCCTAGTTAGGGGTATAGTTATACCGGCATTGCTCGGTCGCCAGAGCCTCGTTTGTTGTCTAACAGCGGGTACCAAGCGAGAGATTGACATTTGGGGTCGAATAGATCTTATTCCGTTCTCCTCCTTACCCCCCATGCTCATGCTACATTATTATTCCTTAAAATGTATCAAGCGTAAGAGAGCCTGTGTTTTCATGTGTTACAGGCGGTGGCGCGGAGATAATCGTGGGTACCCCAGGTCGGGTCATAGATCTCATCAAGTGTAAAGCGACCAATTTGAAAAGAGTCACGTACTTGGTGCTGGACGAGGCTGATCGGATGTTTGATATGGGCTTTGGTAAGATTTTCCTAAGATTAAAAGCTGTGCGAGCATGGCGGTGTAGAAAGAATCTCTCTGCGTAGACAGATCTCAGTTTAGGAAGAGAAAGATATAATTTCCCGTAGTGACAAAGCAGGACAAGGAGTAGTGTCGCGGAAACCGGTCCGTTTTTTCTTGCTTTATCTCTATGGGGCATCATTTATCTTAGTCTTTCTAACGGTCATGCTCGCACGGTTGGATTTCTGATAAAATGGGGTTATAGAATGAAAATTTACGTAGCATACTTTACAGATAACACGAATGACATTCCTCTCCTAAATAAAAAAAGTAGTAGCCTATGTCCTTTCCTAGGATTCAAGCTTTCTCCGCATCAAATTTTATTAAAATGGGTTCAGTGGTTTAACCGTGAAAGCGTAACAGACAGACATAGTTACTTTCGTATTTATATAGGATAAGATACGAGTCTTTTGTAATCGTTTTGAGTAATATTCATATTTTATACTATTATATACTAGCTTTTCGCCCCGGCTTTGCTCGCGGGGTCCATACTAACACCTTACGGGAAATAAACAGAAAATATAGGTTAAAAATGTATGGACGTGACTAGGGAATGCAATCCCGCAAAATAATTTCAATACCGGTATTTGCGGGACTGAACCATCTTAATCCCGCGGGATCCAGGTATTTGCGGGATCCCGCAGGGTCGACTTAAACCTCTGAAATCAATCGTAAATAATCGTAATAAAGACCTAATAGATAGATAGTTTTCACGGTTTTAAATTTAACTCAAATTAAATAAGCTTTTTGTTACATTTAAAATGGTTTAAAAATAAAATTCTTAGAAAAGGTCGCAGGTGTGACGCAGGTGTTTGCAGGGTATACCGGCCCGATGGTTCCAAAAATAATATTATTTCTTATAAAGTTCAGTTTGATTTTGATTTATCTGTAGATTCTATGACAATCAATATTCAATGAATAAATGATTGCATTGCGTCATAATTACAAGTTGTAACTGGCAAAATATAAGTAATCAACTGTTCCCCTAGGGCTCGGCGCCCCGCACCTTAGAGAAACACGTATGTACCACGATTCTCTGTAATCCCGCCAGTCCAGCGGGATCCCGCAAATTTTTCGACCGAGATTAGTCCCGCAACATGTATGCGGGATCCCGGTATTGCATTCCCTAGACGTGACAGAGTTTCAATGCTTCAAATACACGCATATACCCATTCACACATTTGTCTTTCTCTATTACCGTCATTATCATCATTCACACCACACTTTCATATAATAATAAATAAAAATAAAAAACCCTTTATGTATTTTCCAAAATAATTATGGTATGAACCCCTCGCAGGTGAAGGCCTCCTCCAGTGATTTCCATTTATCTCTATCTCTGGTCAACCATGTATGCCCAGTCACCTTTAGGATGTCGTCTGCCCAACAAGCTCGTGGTCTACCGCTCGTCGTGTCCCTGGCGGACATTTCCATTCCGTCACAACTTGTGACCATCGTTTGTCCTGGAGTCTAGCAATGTGTCCCGCCCACTTCCACTTTTCATAACGATATATAAAACAAGTACTTAATCCCGCAGAGCCTCAAGTGAGGTCTATATGTAACCACATCCGACCAGAGAGGCAGGCGTTGTTATTCTCCGCTACGTTCCCGCGGCGTGTTGAGAGGCTCGCCAGGGACGCCCTACATGACCCGGTGCGAGTGACGCATGGAGCGGCGGGCGAGGCTAGTGCTATTGTCACGCAGCATGTCAGGTCAGTGACATTTTGGACGGGACTCCACGTCACGCCTTTGTGGACAACGCGACTAATAAGACATATTACGGTCGGCATGATTATCTTAAAAATACCGATTAATCGGCTATAAACACTATAAAGGCTATAATACTTGACATTGGCTAATCACCGATGAACATTGGTGGAGCCATAATAAAAGAAGAAGACATTTTGGACCTATATAATTTTTAAAGCGATTTTTGGTAGGGGAAATCTTATAAGTTCGCGTCACCGACTTGCTATGGTATCTTAGAACAATGCCGTCCCCATGACTGTCTATGCCTTTTTTTGGGTTTACAAAATTGGTTATGAGCCTGGCTAGCAACACGCGCCATATTTTGTCCTGCTTGTATTTATGGGACATTATTTTTTTCTCTTTCTAAGAAAGACGAACCAAAGTATATATTATTTTTCAGAGGTGTTTATGTTTGTCGGTATCAAAAATAATGTTTGATACGCCATTTTGAAGATAATTTTTCCCTATAATGATGAAAAATAAACAAAACAAAAGTTTTAAGAAACCGAAAATATTTTTTTTTGTAAAAGACGCCATCTGTTGAACTAACGGTGCGAAGTATTCTCACGGGTCAATGGTCATGTAGTTAGCTATATTATATTTTAGACAGATTGTGACCCCCCATTAGATATACTTCAAATATACTTCAAAGCGACAAAACCTAGGTTGAGAAACAATGCTAAGGGATCATTTTCCACTCTATCCAGCCAGTTACTGTAAATATATCTAATGTTGGTATTGTGTTTGTTTAGGATATTCAACAGACCGGAGCAGAAGTGGCTGTGGTTGCTCAACAACTTGGTGGAGTTCCTATCGTCTGGCAGTATACTCATTTTCGTCACTAAAAAGGTAAAAACCACGGTTGGTCCCTCCAACGACCATGATTTGCGGCTTTACTTTTCTATAGAATATTTTCAAAACGCAAAAAGTATTCTGTGGGGTTAGTACGTATACTTAGAACCGCGACATCTTTTTTGTTTTCGTTTTGACTAGAACGAAGGCCAAAAACCACGGGTCCCCACCAATGGCCTGACAAGCAATGTCCAACACTAAAATGCCGAGGCAGTACACGGATTTTTCGTTTTTGCCCTTCGTTCGAGTCAAAACGAAAGATGTCGCGGAACCCCACTGTATCACTGTACGAGGGGCACACCGAAATGATCGGGAATTAACTACTTTGGACTGAGTTAGATGAATACCGGTTAAGACTATTGTTTAGCTAAAAATTTTCATACAAAATTAGTACAAAATGCGTTAACGTTTCTACCCCACAAAACATAATCCGTTCTTGCTGGTTTTTTTATATGTTATAGAGACAAGTAAAAACTAGGTCGACTCGTTTTTGTTTTTTTCATATTGCTTATAAATTGAGAAATAATTAATCCTCAAAAACCGTATCTTGTGATAATTATGAAACTAATAAAAATTTTGAAAAAATCAAAACGAGCCGACTTAGTTTATGATGTAACAAAACGATAGAGACTAAAATCATAAAATTTCGTTAGCGTTTAGGTATAGTAAAACGTTAACACCTAAACACCTATTTTGCGCGTAATTCAAGACAATTTCGTCAGAAGCCTGCAACTCTCTCTATCGCACACGTGTAAGTGAACGCGGGGTGACTGATGAGATAGCAAATATTCGAAAAATCACAGCGCCCGAACTCTGTAACTAAACGATACTCTTAAGGGACTGTGTTGTTTGAGAGATTGTTAATAATAAGCAACATAAATACAGATTTGAGAGGATGGGTAACCGCTAGGCATTTCAATGTTAAAATAACTGAGCTAAATAAGCTTAAAGATCACTCTCGTGTTTCTCTAAAAATAGGGTTAGTAACTAGATATTTGAGTCGAAATGCAATACTTAGATGTTTATGTAGAACAGCCTTTTCACATATACCTATAGTATTAATTTTAAGTTGTGTGAGCCCAAATTACTCTTGGCCGGTTTATTTCAGTTTCAATATTGCACAGATCCCCATTATCACAGCAGGTTAACATTTTTTTTACAATGACACTCAATCAACAGTTAGAAGCTGAACAGACGGCGTCCAACCTGGGCGTGCAACAATACGACGCGCTTCTGTTACACGGGGACATGGAGCAGGCAGAGAGGAACAAGGTTATTACGGCTTTCAAGAGACAGCAGTCTAACATACTAGTCGCTACTGATGTCGCTGGTATGTACAATTTATTTTTAACCGCCTGTTTTTTTTTAAATTAAAATAGAATAAATAAGAGACATGTAGGCAAAATAACTGTGCAGTCTTGGCCAATATGACATAAAAAAGTCAATCTGCCAAAGTGATGTTAGACATCAACTTTTTTTAAATCGCTTCAGGCTTGGCAAAGTTAAACCGCATTATTCCTATTAAATATCATTTTTCAAATAACTTAATAGGTTAAAATATTGTTTACGCTTTGTAGCATCTCCAAACCGCTTTTCTGAAAGTCTTTCCTTTCTACTGCAAGTTTATAGTTTGATTTTGATAGCGACAAATGCGCAAAGTAATGAACAACAATATATACCAACTTACGGCGGGGGTGGATTTAAAAAGAAGTAGCCTGTGTCCTTCTTTAGGGTTCAAGCTTAGTGCATATCAAATTTCATCAAAATTGGTTTAGTGGTTTAGCTGTGAAAGCGAAACAGTTCTTTCTTCACGGGGTTGCTTTACAGCTCCCGAAACCGTGTACAGTCCCAGGGTACCTAGCGGAAGACCAAGTCTCCCTCTTTTTGCCAATGGTATTTGTGAGGCTATACCCAACAAGTGGCCAGTTCTATCGAGGTATATTTAGATAGAAAAACCTCGTGTGGTTTGTCGGATTATGTACATTGTGGCTGTGATCCAGGATTGAACCTGTGGTTTGCCTGCTTAATACCAGACAATTTGGCCACCAACAGTTACATACTTTCACATTTAGTAGTATGGATATTTCAACTGTATAAATAAAATAGAGGTTGTAAATCCCAATATTTGTCCAGAAAAGACTCAATAGATTTTCATGAAACTTTCAAGGATTATAGTGGGTACTTGAGTAACACCCAGAAATTCCGCCTAGAAATAGCCTTTCATGAGGACTTATAGCATGTCTTATGAGTATCTTGTTTTTTAATTAATGGAGTTACAAGTTCTAGCAATTGAAAATAAGTAAGTTCATCCATTCTAAGGTAGTTTCTCCAATCAGTAGATAAATGGCTAGCACTATTCTGAGAAGTAACAAATGTTTTTCAGAATATTCCATTTTTTTAAAATATGCAGAAGTAGGCGCATGAGCTACGCACAAGCGAGAATGGGAACTGGCATCAAGAACGCGATGCATCGTTAGTGTGCTAAATATTTGGACGCCCGTCCATTCGGATGCGTCAATGAAAACGGCGTCCATTTCGATGTATCGTGAATGCCAGGCTTTAGAATTAAGAAAACGGTATTCTTAGTGTTGACAACTCGACTTTCCTCAATGGGTATCAACTACCTACAAAAAGGAGATTAAATTAAGTAGGGTGGACGTTTTTTTTTCGTATTTTTAACTTCAAATAAGCAATAACTAAATTAGGTTGAGTAAAGGTGAGGTTACATTTAAGATGATGGGTGTTAGAATCTGTTGTTAGTTTCATTTAAATATCTTGAAGGGATCAACAGATGTTTTATCCATTATATGGTTGTGTTAATGAGATGGGGCAAGCATTTGAGCCAGGGGAGGGTAGATGTATGAGAAAAAACAAGTGAGAATTAAGTTATATTAACATATATTCCAAGATCCCAGAGCGATCTGACATAACTTATTTTCACAAGAATGAAACCTTGGGCTCTCAGTAGTGTCTCATGTGCTTTGAATACCTTGCGTGCTTGTGGAGTTCGCCCTGTGACAACTGGGCAGGTACCAGGTGAGAAAGGTAACTAAAAATAAGAGTTACTTAACTTACATTTACACGACTGATTTTTATATATATTTTGTAGAATATTACTCTGAAGTAGTGTCTAAAGTGTCAGACACTTTCCATGGACCAGAACTTTTGTCAGACGCTTTAAAGCTGCACAAAAAATAAATGAACTTTACTTATTTTTACATGTCTGATTTTTAAATATGTTATTAAGACAACTATTATGAAGTTATATTTAATCAGTCAGACAAATTGTAATGACAAAACATCCCCTAAACACAAAAAATATTCAGCCATGAGTATGAACTCTTTATTGCACAAACATACAAAAATGAAATAGAAAAAAACATTCTGTGACAGCAGGGAAAACTTCTAGAAACTTGAAATTAGGAACCAACACAGAGTAGGTATGCTAAGTCCTTATTCTGAGGGAACCATCAAGATCTTTTTCTGCAGATATAAATGAGGTAAAAGTATCTCAACTTTACATATAAGGGAAGTACATATATACAAATTAAAATATATTATGATGTATAATATAATATACATAATAATTTAGTTTCATCACTAAACAAGCCACATCAGCAAGACTTGGGTATGGAATAAGAAGCATGAAAGTAAGATAAATGCAGTCTATATGTAGAATGTGTGATATAAAGTGTATTGACCACATGGAACGACGGAACGATGTCATTAGAGAAGAATACAGAGTGTCAGATGATGGATGTTGTGTCTACAAGGAAGAAAAGTAGTTTATGTTGGTTTGAACATGTTGAAAGATTGACTAAAAAGATTTATATGGCTGAAATTAAAGGAAATCCTGGCAAAGGAAGACCTAGGTGTACTTTTATGTAATATTAAAAGTACACACAATCGCAGAGCATGTATCAAAGGTATGATGAATATAAAAGAAGTGAGAAGTGTCAGGATTGTAACAAATGGCTGAAATGAAATCCTGGCAGAGGAAGACCTAGGTGTACTTTTATGTATTGATTTAATGGAAATATTAAAGTACACACAATCGCAGAGCATGTATGAAAGGTATGATGAATATAAAAGAAGTGAGAAGTGTCAGGCTCTTAACAAATGGCATTTGATTGTCTCTGCCTACCCCTCTTGGGATAAAGGTGTGATGATAGATAGATATGATGTTAAAATTGAGATATCTAACAGGATTATCAAATTCAGGTCTGTCACTGATGTGTAGACTGAGAGCATCTTATAACCTAACATTTGTTGTACTAACTTATATCATAAATGTGAAAGTGTTTGTTTGTTTGTCTTTCTTTGACATCAAAAAAGAAAAAGATATCGAGGTTTTTGCACAGAGATGGTTGAAGGATTTTTGTGTCACATTTCAACAAGCTAGCACAATAATAAAAAACATTGCATAGTTTGCTAAATTTTTTAACATTTATTATTGCAATATTGACAAAATAAATAATTACACATTTCAAATTACATTTCAATACACTGTAAGAATAAATTAACAATATATTTGAAATATTCTTGAGTGGTGTCCTTTGATGTACAGCACAACAGCAAAGTCAACAAAGCTGGCTGTGATATGACTCCAATGTCAAGTCACAACCACTTTATTGGCTCCGACATTGCTATGTCTTCATATTCTGTCTCTTAATATCTCGCAGCAGCATAGCAGCCATCAGCTCTTATAAATTCTTAATACTCAGCAAAGCTGGCTGTGATATGAAACTAAATAACAGCACATCACAACCACTTTGTGAGCTTCAAGAATTATAAATGAAGTAGAAAAATCAAGTGTTTGGGTGTAGAATGAAGAATTTCCGTAACATCATCTCGTCAAAAATGGCTGTGATATGAATAAAACTACATGACACAACCACTTTTACGAACTGAAGTCACGTATTGCAACCTTGTCACCAAAATCTTTACCCTATAACTACCAAAACAGTCCCCTGGTTATGTTGTTGAGGGCCGTGCAGCTTCGCTCATCAAAGCCGGCTGTGATAGTTACTTAATAGTCTAAGACAGCCCCGATTTAATGAACAAAGACACATTCAAGGAAGGGTTCACAACTGAAAATGTACATAAAACATCACATAACAAACACAAATCAAACAAAAAGTGGTTTGCATCATCATAGAAACAAAATAATAGTAAAAATTGATTTAGAATTAAAATAGATAAGTATGAACAGTAGGCATCATGGTCAATATCAATAGTAGTAACTTACGACGCGTCTATTTTGCGTGTTGCTTATTAAAGGCAACTGTGGAGGTATATATAAAAATATGAATAGTAATGAAATACTTAACTGAAATAACATTCATTTAGATAGGTAGGTACTATTTCTATACTGTAAATGAAGAAAGCTTCATAGCTTCTATATTTAGGTTAACATCTAACGTGTAAAAGAACAACTTTAAAAATTTGATAAATAGACAACAAAGTTCTTTACATTTACAAGTTAGTTTCATAAATCTTAATTAGCTTGTCTGAAATTAAAATGGATTTAATTAGGAAACATCGCAACTTGCAAAAGTAGGTACGCGCGAGGAAATTCTCACCAGATAGCATCGACGCAATATGTTTGTAGGACAGAAACGATTTAACAAAATATTATCAAATACTTTAAATTAACTAAGTTAACTAACTCCAACGGATAAAATTTATTTAAACTTTTCATTGTTGCATTTTTTACGGCGTGCGTGCGTGAAAGAAACCGCGAACCGCGACGCGCGAAGCAAAAAGCAAGCGACATTGACTGAGCTGATTGATTGTAGCTGTCAGTCATAATTTGTAACATTGACATTTATGTGAGACCGACTGAAATGTGCGTTCAGAAGCCGAATTTTTAAGATAACACGCATGATAATTTATTAGAAAAAAATAAATTGTAATTCTTTTTCTTTAAAAATATTACGATAAGATCCTTCTCATTATCAAAATAAGGCCGACTGGCTGGGTTCTCACTACATTTTAGGGTTCCGTAGCTGGTCACAAGCATAAAACATTACGAGCGCGAGCGAAGGTCATCAGCGATTCCGCTTGCTATCCATCGTTCGCTTGTATTTTTTCGGCTTTTGGTGTGGTGCGTAAAATCGCCGTGACAGACAAACATAAAAGCATAGAAGTTGAAATAATGGTTCTTTTTCACCATGAAGAGACCATCTGTTGCTATTGACCGGACAAAGATATTTACTTAGTTAGATTTTGACTAAACAGTATCAACACGCTGTTTATCCCATGACGGGTAAGCAGAGACATTCGATCTTTCGCTTCATATTCAAGCAACACCTCCCTGTTATAGGTACCGGGACGGTTCTTGAGCGGTGGCCGTTAGATGCGCAGAACACAATTTTTGGGTCATAACTTGTATAATAAATATACAAGTTATTTTGCACTCGAATTACATATGCGCAAACATTCCCCCACTTTTTCGTCGAGCGCTCAAGAACCGTCCCGGTACCTGTACATAGGTACCGTGGCTTGTACTTAAACATTGCCCTCAATCATCAAGTTTTCAATGTGTTCAATTTCAATGAATTTTCATGAAGGTACGGCGAAGGCGCCATTTACCGGCATTTCGTGTCACTTCTTTCACTCTTTCGGCCCCGAACACAAGTGAAATATTGTACATATTTTGATCTTGTCCTTTGCAGGATCAAAGTGGAAAATGATAATGTAGTACGAATGTACCTACAGGATTAAAAAGTGGAATTACTCAAAGAAAGCACTTGCCTGCTTTCGGCGAACCAGCGCGAAACATGTCTGTGTAGTTAGCCTATCTATCATCACGCTATTTATCCCAAGAGGGGTAGGCAGAGACAATCGAAGAATGAAGTTAGCCATACCATTTTTACTTAATATTGGAAAAACAAAAGTAGGCAAACCTGCCGAGTTAGCATACATTTTGACAGCGACACTTTCGTTTCGGTCGAATGGCCTTGAACAGGCCAAAACGTTCATGTCCAACAAGGGCCGGCCAGAGATAGCCCGGAGCCAAGAGGTCCGGCCCAACAATGTGCGTGCAAATTTGCTATGCCGGGCAAAGACAAGTACACAGAATTTGCCCGCACATTGTTGGGCCGGACATTCTCGGACCGGGTATGTCCTGCACAAGAATGCCGAGCAATTTGCTTGACCGGACAAAGACAAGTACACGGAATTTGCCCGCACATTGTTGGGCCGGACCTCTCGGCCCCGGGCTATCTCTGGCCGGTCCTTGTTGGACATGAACTTTTTGGCCTGTTCAAGGCCATTCGACCGAAACGAAAGTGTCGCTGTCAAAATCTGTGCTAACTCCCCTGCTTTCTTTGTGTCGCGGCCAATGGTGGATCCAACCCAGCGCTAAACACATTTAACTTTTCCCTCTTTATTTAGCTCGAGGTCTCGACATTCCGCACATCCGCACCGTGATCAACTACACGGTCGCACGTGACGTGGACACACACACGCACCGTGTGGGACGGACGGGCCGCGCGGGCGTGCCGGGGGACGCACACACCTTGATACTGCGGGACAAGGACAAAGAGTTCGCCGGACATCTGGTGCGGAATCTGGAAGGGGCCAGTCAGGTGAGAGGAGACTTAGAAAAGTCGACCGTTACGAGACGGAAGTGACTCCAACCAGAAATCCCGCCGCACATGCCCACACTGGTATAAGAAACTGAGTACCTATATCACACGTTATCAGCTGTACGACTGATAGGCCAGTCTGTGTAAATTTTTTGGACCAAAACTATTATAGGTACAGGCACAGCAAACGAAGATATCTAAAAAATCGGAAATTTTCTGTAGAATTCAATGCAATATTTTTAAAACAACTGACATTAGGGGGTCTTATAGAAAATGGCGGCCAGAGTTGGTGAAAAACACTATTTCGTTTAAAAAAAATAGGCTTTGTATTAAAAAAAGTTGTGGATCTAATGTCAGTTCTTTTAAAAATATTGCATTTAATTCTACGGAAAATTTCAGAATTTTTACATATTATATATTATCTTCGTTTGTTGTATAATGATTACGGAAAATTTACATAGAGCTAAAAAAAAACTTTAATTTTTTTTAAAAGCGCTGTTATACCATTACCCTTTAATTATATACATCGCATTTTTTTGTAGCTTGTTGAAAATTAAAAAAAAATATTTTATGATTTTTTAATTTGTCAAAAATAATAAAATAATTATTATTTTAAATTTTCAATAAGCTACAAAAAATGCTAAGTATATAATTGGGTACTAATTGTATAACAGTGCTTTAAAAAAAATAAAGAGATTTGCATTTGTGATAGATTATGAAAGAGACAACAGGGGCAAAATAATCCTTTATTCTACCACCCATATTTCCTATTCAATAAAACCAATTGAAAAATAATGGCTATTTTACTTAGATATATTGAATAAGTAACTATATGCTAAATTACAGTGACACAGGTTAAAAAATTCAAAAAATTCAAATTACATTATTTATAGAGAAATTGGGAATAGTTTATTCCAGAAAAGTTATGGATATAGGAGCCTTAACAATAAATTAATATTAATTTATTACTTACTAGCTTTCCGTCCCGGCTTCGCCCGTGGAAGTTTTCGATATAAAAAGTAGCCTATGTCAATCTATAGTTTTCGGCCCTGTATTTATCTCTCGTGCCTTATTGCCCGCTATTATTAATGCAATTCACCCCCTTGGGTAGGTAGCGTGATGTTAATAGCCCAAGAATTGGACTATCAAAAACAAAAATATTTTTTTAAATCAGTCCAGTAGTTTTTGAGTCTATAGAATACAAACCTATTTATCCTACACAATTTTTTATTTCGAAAACTCATTGGTTGTGGCCGGCGCCGATTTTAAATTTCATGTACCTACTCGATATGAGATTATAAATAATTTCTAAGCAAAATTACATTCACAGGAGGTGCCAGATGACCTAATGCAGTTAGCGATGCAGTCCTCATGGTTCAGGAAATCCCGGTTCAAGAAGGGCAAAGGGAAGAACCTAAATGTGGGTGGTCGTGGCCTGGGGTACAAGGAGAGACCTGGGCTCCCCAACAGGCCTGAGGTCGATGAGATGTCAAAGATCACATATGATAAACAAAGTACGGGTGGTCCAGCTACGGATCGTTTGTCCACTTTGAAGCAAGCATTTCGAGCTCAATATAACACGGTGAGATTTTGTAATGGGTCTATATAGGAGTAGGTCAATTGGACTTAAAACCGGGGACCAGAGTTCAAACCTCACTCATGCCAAGCATCAATAAAGAATAATTGCAATTGTAAGTGTCTTCTCTTGCTTTGGAGGACTTCTAAAATTAGCAGATACTTATATAATATAATATAATAATATAATATCGGGGTTTAGAGGGACTTGAACCCCCAAAACCCACCCCCTAGATGCGGCTATGTGTTTGATGGTTCTGTCAGTCAGATATACTAATATTTGTAACTAAAAGGGAGATGATTTCCTAATCTAAAACACAATTTGTTAAAATACCTTCGATATAATTTAATCACATATCTAACCTTTTAAAAAAGTATACATAATTCAGAAATTGTTCCCTGAATATCAAGAAATAATTAAATATATGAATTTGGAGACAATAAAATTAGAAACCACCTAAACTTTTTTGAAGTCGGTTAAAAATAACATTTAATTAGAGATGCGTTAACTAATTTTTCCTTTCATAAATTATAAATATGATTTTGTTCAGTTCACAGCATCGTCTGATCATTCCTGGGAACAAACACGCACTGGGTTCTTGCAGCCCGGTGTAAACGCGCCCGCTAATCCTGAGGCCCAAGCTGAACGTACCAGACGCAGTGGGAAGCGGAGTAGGTGGGAATAACATAATGACATGTATTAAAAATGGTTGTCCGAGTGTATGTATTTGTATAGAAATAAAGATTAATGTTAATTGCATTTTGATGGCTTTTTTTACTGACTGTACCTATCCCATAGCTAAAACCTGTTTTTTTTTGTGTGGCACAGTGCTCTGATGAGTGCAGACAAATGAAGATAGAACCTTAGTCGACTTCTAGTGCTTGGGAGGGCACGTGAAGCTGGCGCCCGTGTTTCTTTCATTAAGTGTGTTACCCCTAGTTCAGGGATTAAACATTTTGTGGACAACAACATCGAGTATATATTATTTCTTCACTAGTTCTACCGTGCGAGTATGACGAAGTCTTTCTATCATCACGCCTTTTATCCCAAGAGGGGTAGGCAGAGACAATCGAATGCCGTTTGTTACGATCCTGACATACCTCTTTAGCTTCTTTTATATTCATCATGCCACCATTTTTTATATGTTCAATAAAAGTACACCTAGGTCGTCCTCTGCCAGCATTTCCTTTCATTTCAGCCATATAAGCCTTTTTAGTCAATCTTTCATCCTTCATTCTTTCTTTTCTCTATCTCAGATAGTCAGATCTTAGATGATGACTAGACCTGGCCCCAGTTTAGAGAAGATATCGCCAGATATACAAGCAGCCGCTGAGGCCGCCTTAAGACGTCTAAAGAAGATACCGGGGGGGTTGCTGCTCGCCGAGACATTGTCGGCGCGGTTGACCCATCGTGACTGTGTGTAGTATGAATGTGTTTGAACTAAATGACGTTTTCTTGTATATTTATATTCACACTTACAACAACTATATGATTTTTCTCCTGTGTGTGTACGCATGTGTCTAACTAAACTACATTTTTCTGAACATTTACATAGACACTACAAGTATATGGTTTTTCTCCTGTAGGTGTAGAACTAAATTGCGTTTTCTCGAACATTTATATTGGCAAATATCACAACTATGAGGTTTTTCCCTTGTGTGTACTGTAAAGAAGTTGCTTGCCTTAGGTTAGAAAATATGTAAACTCCTTTATAAATTCAAATATATGAATATGATATTAAGAAAACAACTAAGACAGAGACAGTTCGTGTTTTGGTCGAGATAGACGAACATGCAATCTCTATTAGAAAAATAAATATGTTATATAATATATAAACAAACATAAAGAAAATACAATAAATAATGATTATGAAATATCCTGTGTATTATTGAAGGCAAGATCCCGAGGACCGACGTTACAGTACGCATGTGTGTGTCTAAATTATCTTTTTTTGAACAATTATATTGACAATTAGTACAACTATATGGTTTTTCTCCCGTATGTTTACGCATGTGTAGAACTAAACTATATTTTCCTGAACATTTCTATTGACACTACAACTATATGGTTTTTCTCCTGCGTACACACGCACGTGTCCTTCATAGTAAAGACAGTAAATTGCGGAAACGCCTCGTTTTTAAGAGCCCTATATCCATAATTTGTATGGGGATGTATAATTTAGCATATAGTTACTTATTCAATATATCTAAGTGAAATAGTCATTTTTTTTCAATTGGTTTTAATGAATAGGAAATATGGGTGATAAAATGAAGGATTATTTTGCCCCTGTTTTCTTTTTCATAATCTATAACAAAGCTTTTAATTTTTTTTATTATTTTTGATTGACCAATTAAAAAATCATAAAATAATTTTTATTTTCAAATTTAAATGAGCTACAATAAAACGCATACCTACCATTTAATTGAAGGGTAAAACAGTGCTTTAAAAAAATTTACAGCTTTGTGATAGATTATGAAAGAGAAAACGGGCAAAGTTTAACCAAACCACCCATATTTTCTATTCAATAAAACCCATTGATAAAATAACAGCTATTTCACTTAGATATATTCAATAAGCAACTATTTGCTAAATTACAGTGACACATCTGGATTATTTACAGAGAAATTGGGAATAGTTTATACCAGAAAAATTATGAATATAGGAGCTTTAAGATAATTAATATTGAAAAAAAAATAATCTCTAAATAACCACTATCTTATGTAGAGATATATAACAAATGCTCCTATACCCGTAACTTCCCAAAGCCCTTTAGTGAAGACGGCAAGTTGCAGAAACCCATACTTTGTGAGAAAATCGATATTGAAAACATAATCTCACCTCAAAGCCAGAAATATCATATATTTTAGGTTGAGACACCTCCCTCCTTTGTTATTTATACATTTAAACCCTAACTCTTTTTAAAACTTTTTCATACCAAGTACACCTATCTACGTTGTAGGTATAATATCTATATTTTTTTATTTATGACTCAAGAAGCTAAAAACGATTTGGAAGGTTCAAGCTGATCTCCCTACATCCACACTTTGCCCAAATTCATTGTTGACCGATTGTTGACCGCAACAGCAATAACGCTGCGGAAATAACCGAAATTGGAAACTTCCAAGTCGTCCAATCATACATTTACTTGGGATCATTGGTGACTTGTGGCGGTGGCTCTGAAGAAGAGATCAAGCGGCGCGTGGCTATAGCTAGAGCTGCTATGGATAGACTGTCTAAAATATGGAGGAACTGAAACACAACAAAAGCTACTAAGACCCGCTTAGTGTTCCCCATATTTTTATACGGAGCGGAAACGTGGACAATAAAGGAAAGGGAACGACAGAGAATAGACGCACTGGAAATGTGGTGCTGGAGAAAAATGCTGGGCATATCTTGGACCCACACCGCACAAATGTTTCCATACTCCAAGAACTTCATGTCAAGGAGAGACTGTCGGCTGTCGTTCAATCTAGGATCCTTCGGTTCTTTGGACATGTTACGCGACGAGACGAGCAATCCATAGAGAAACTGGTTGTGCAGAGTAGAGTCGATGGCGGCTGATCGCGAGGACGTTCTCCCTTGCGCTGGACCGACCAAATAAAGTCATTAACTAACACCTCCTTGAATAACTGTGCAAGGCAGGCCTCGGCGAGAGAGACATGGCGCAAGGTTGTGCGTCGCGCTGTGGACCGCCATGATTGACCACGACTGCTTCTACGACTGAGAATAAGAAGAAGAACGTTTTGTTGCGGTTTTCACGATTACCGATCATGATTCGTTTGATTCGCAAGGAACTCCTTACTACTTCTACCTATATCAATGAAGGTGTGAGCGTAGCGTAGGTACGTTTAATACATACCTAAGTACCTACTTTTTTTTTCAGCCACAGCCACTAGGGACTCTTGTACTAACCCCTGTACTACTGTATTTATGTGTTTGTTTGTTTGTTTGTCCTTCTCATCACGGAAATCCTAAAACCACTGCCGTACTTACGCTGTAGGTTCTGTGATGATTTAGGAGGTGGAACAGGATATGACTGAATGAAATAAGGCTATATTTTAAGTAGGTATATTCTTCTACGGAACCTTTAAAAATGATGCATGGCAAAGCCGGCATTTCACCAATAGTGTAAAAGTTAAATACAAATCCAATTTGCGTGTTCCTACTGGGTGTTAGAACAACTTTTAATTTATTTGTCTTTAATGGCGGCTAGACACGAACGTTGAGACATTTACTCGGGAATATTATATACTTACCTATTGCAAATAAACTACATTGCAGAACGCGGCATGAAAGGATGTCCAAGGCGTAGAATTTCAAATCAAATAGGTCAAGTAGGGTCCTGGGTCCTCTACTTTATGCCTTTGTCTCTATGTAGGCGTAAAGATGGTGAGGCAAAATAAAAAATACCAGGTTTTCTGTGTTTGGGGTTCAACCCAAATAATACTATCATGCAACCGGGTACTCTATTTCAGTCTATTATTTTGCAGTCTCAGTGCCTCTGTTTGAAGAATTTATGCGGATTCTACTTTATTTTACATTCTGAGGGTATTCTTTTATCGTCTGAACGAGGAAGACGGAAGACCCTTGTCTTCCGCTGGGTACCTTGGGTCCGGTTGGCGGCAGCAGGCAACCCCTGAACTTATAAACAAAATAATAAGTACCTACTATCAATATTATCTCGCAATGAACTCAGTAAACCACGCGGTTATTTTGTCGTATTCTTTTTAAAAAGTTGATAGGACAAAATAAGATAGGCCAAGATTCACGAATCAGTAACATGAGAAAGAACGATTTAACAAAAATAAGGTTTTGCGAAAATACACATGCTCTTCCTGTATTATACTAAAACTATTAAAAATAGCAAGTTGATACGCGTAAAATTAATGACTTTCAGGGCTTCATAAAACTTAGGTGTAACTAATTTTCATATTTTTTAAAATTCATACTTTCGAGAGCTATTTAAATTTCGAAATTAAGACATTAACGCGTAATTTAAGAAGTCATGAAGCATGTAATTTGTATGGGACTAAAGTTATGAGGCGTCTCCTTAATGGACGGGCGAAGCCGTGGGCTTCCTAAAGTATATTTTGGTTCATACTGTGGTTCATAATAGCCTGGTACCGTCCAACTTAAAATTAGATGTTTATCGCTTTCCGCTTATCTTTAACAAAGTTCCCATTCAAACTTGATGGACTAATTGTGGTGATGTTTTAGTAGTTTGATGTTGAGAATTAATTTGTTTTTTTTGTCTTTGTTATGTTCACGACTTTAATTAAATAAGGAACAGATAGAAAAAGATAAAATATTTAGGTTATGAGCTTGCCAGGAGATGCTGGCAGACGACGACCTAGGTGTAGTTTTCCACCTAGAACATATTGAACATATACAAAATTTGATTGATTGAAGGCAATATTAAAAGTACATACACACAATCGCGGAGCATGTATGAAAGGTATGATGAATATAAAAGAAGCGAAAGAAGTATCTAGGTATATCAAGATCGTAGCAAATGATATGCGATTGTCTCTGCCTACCCCTCTTGGGATAAAAGGCGTGATTATACCTAGATATGTAGATAGATAATATATTTATTTAAAAACTTAACACTTTGGATCTAAATGTACTGTCAATATTGATTAAAGATAATGTTCCTATGACCCCGATGATTTATTTTGTTTGTGTAAAAATATATTTTAATTTAATTAAGTTACTTATAAATTTAGTTTTAGATTTTATAATTGTATTAAGTCTATTTTAAGGTTTTTATATTATATTCTTTTTTATGTAAGTAATTATTGAATATTCTATTGAATTTAATGACTAAAAAAAAAATTAAGTTACCTAAAGATTTTTTTTTAATTTTCCTGCATTTCTATGAATAGTCGTCAATGATGAGAAACATCTAAAGAACCCAAAAAAATATTGCATAGGGAAGCAAATGTGAGGAGTCCATGAATATAATTATGTAGGTACACTACGCTGACCAAAGTGCCAAATAGTATATTACATGCTAAATTACAGTGACACATGCGGTGGATTATTTACAGAGAAATTGGGAATTGTTTATCCCCATGCAAATTATGGATATCGAGCTCTTAATTATTCCTTTAACGCGACCTACATAGTACCTAACCTAACCTAATAGTTTTTTAATATGCCCCGTGCTTGTTAATGTATTCCAAGACATGGAAGATAAAATATTTCGCCGACGACTCACTGATAAAACTAAGTCGCGTGCTGAGTTCACATTGGGTTTTGTATTGTTGTTTGTCTGTCTACTATATGACTACGTACGTACGCAAGTTAGACGTCATTATTCGCAGCACCAATGTGTAAATATGATATTAATGCAAACAATACATTTGTTTTAAGTGGTGACATCTTGGTCTATAACGATTCCTTATATTTACTTAATGGAGTCCCCATTTACGTGACTGGAAGATCGTGACTCCGACGCATCAGCTTTTTCTCAACTATCCATTTCTTCAGCTGTGAAGGGCTGTGGTCCTCTGCCTGATGAAGAGTTGTGACTATAGTAAAGAGGTTTTTAAATGTTCGGACATTATCGCTAATTAGGTATGATTGTCCTCTCTTCGTGCAATGTATGAATCTTAAATAATTTTAATGTCCAAATAAAAACTAATTTAGATTTTTTATAGAAAAGCCATAGGTAGGTATTGTATGATAATTCTGAATCTGTTTGAGAAGTAAGAAGAAATTATTATCATTAATTAAGTAAGTAGGTACAGTAAGTGTACCAATTGTGAGACCCCCTGTATGTATTTTAAAAATACAAACAGTGACAGCTGTTATTCAATACTTGAATGATTACTACAATATGCAAGGCTCTGTCGGTAAAACCTAAGAATAATAATTATTCGGGTAAAACAGATAATTAACATCCATATTTGGTAGATTCATGCGCGTACCCAGCATTGTTTTAGAGGTGGGGCAGAAATAAATAAATTCGATAAGTAGTAGGATTTACTGACCTTATTTCAGACGACGCCCTACATGATGCGCGCTTGATTCATCGAGACTGCATTGTTTCGCGCGGTAGTTTTGAATTTTACCAAATGAATAATTAATTTTGTTACTAATAAACCTACATTTTTAGGTTCGAGGGACCAGGATGGGGCACATAAAAAAACTGCTGACCTACTTCTACGTGCCAACAGATTTGATGTAAATAAATTGATGTGCAATAACCCCACTTGCACCACCGTGGATAGATTGTTCACACTTTTAATTTAGTTTGTTTATTACAACGAAGTTTGCAAGTTATTAATAAAATTCCTAATGTGAGATTTTGCCATTTTTCTTATTCCAACACATTTATCTGCATCACTATGATCGTATCCTTTTGTTTGATGATTAAGAACTAAATTATTAATGCACTGAAATTAAAAAATATGGTAAAAAAATTTAAAAAAAGGCGTCACTATTTGGTGGTAGGTATATCTTTAGTACTTAATGTCTTATTATATTTGTTTTATTTTTATTATGGTTAATATGGTTATAATATAATAATTTGGAAAAGTTGCATGTTCTGAAAAGGTTATGATGCGGTCAATAATGCACAGATAAATTTGTAAACTTCCGCTCGAAACCCTGGGAGTTAATTTTGTTTTAATATATCAAAATATAAACAACAATTTTGTATCAACAATTTGCTTATTAAGCGCCATTGTGAATCGCGTTTTCCGGTCGCATCACACCTATAGGGACAACAGAATAAATTACGTATCAATTTCCACTTTATATTCTAAATAATAAAGTCGAGTTTAGTTTGAACAATCAAAGAAAATTGTTATGTAAAAAAAATTGTAGTGTGAATAGGCTTTACATTAGTCCTTCCCGCCAAGTGCTGTGTTGACGTTTGTAACAGTTGCCGCCAAAATTGTTTTTAAGAATTTAAATTTAGAAGGTCGCGTGTGGTATTAATTAAGTTGGGTTTTAATTACATTTTTAAATAATGGAAGTGGATTAAATTGAAGATAGGTAAGTACCTACTTATTTTTTTGTTTTTAAATAATTTGGTATGTTAGCATTGTAGGTATGTGATTTAACTATGTAATTATTTACTTATTTGTTTTTTATAAGATTATGTGAGTAATTTAATAACATATCATTAGTTTAAACTTGTCCGAGATTTTGCTGTTTGCCTTTAAGCATAGATTAAATAATAATTACTCTTTAAGGAAATAGTGGTTACTTACTGATACATGGAAGAACCTACGTAACATTTTCGCGACCCACAAGTTTATATGAAATAAAAATTAACTATGTTAATTTGTGTCACTATACTTAGCAAAAATCACAAAACAAAAAGCGGTCTTATCTAGAACCACCGCTCCATTGGGTCGTAGCGTGATGTTATATAGCCTATAATCTAGACTAATCTAAACGGACACGGTGCATATATTCTACTTCAGTGTTCAAGGAATCCCCATACCAAACTCATCAAAATCAGTTCAGCTGTTTAGCCGTAAAACCAAGCAGACAGATATAGGCACAGTTAGTTTTGCATTTATGATATTAATATGAATTTGCAATTTTAAAACTTCCAACCGGACCCCGGCAGTCTTTTATAATTTTAAAACGGACCTCTAACTCGAGAATTTAGCTATCAAATGCAAATCTTGCAAACAAACAAACAAACAAACAAACTTTTAGCTCTATTATTAGTAGATATAGATATCTATACTTACATACATTTAGTGGCAATAATATAGGAAATTAATTAAATTTATAATAGCGTTATTTTATTTCATTTCATTTTAAAAGAATCTGAATGAATAAAGAAATACAGAAAACTACTGAACCGCAATTTGTTAAGATGTTTTACAACCACCGCATTAGGGGTCGCTCTCAACTAAGGGCTTGTTTCATAGTCCAAATCGACGTGATTTTTTGCACAGAGATAGTTGGAGGGCCTGAAAGTGACATACCTACTACTTTTTATCCCGAAAATCTTTCAGGATAAATACGTTAAATTTCGAAAATTTCCACTGGCAACTATACTAAATTAATTGGTTTCATTGACAGTTAAGATGTAGTTAGGCCTTAATATTATGTACACATTTTGAAACTAAATTATTAACCGACTTCAAAAAAAGGAGGATGAGGTTCTCAATTCGTCGGAATCTTTTATGTTTTTTTATGTATGTTCCCCGATTACTTGAAGACGCCTGGACCGATGTGAAAAAAAAATTATGTTTGAAAGGGTATACTTTCCATGGTCATTAGGTCAGGATCTGATGATGGGATCCTGGAGAAATCGAGAACTCTTCAAATTTTATAGACACACTTGAAGCGATTTGGATATTTTTTTTATAGTGACTTGTGCATTTGCTTTCGGAAGCACATTTTGGTTTTGAAGGCGGTTTTTTTATTCAACAGAAGTGGTTATGAATTATTTTAGTACCAAATTCGTATCAAATGCTACTCATAGAAGGTGACAATACAGAAGAGATACCGTCAAACTCACAACACAAGTGGACCGTACACTGTGTCACGGACATACATGAGTTAGCAGCGACCTTCCGTCGATAACATAATGACTGAATATAAACTACTTGTCATTCTGTTTGTTACATCTTTTTTTATGAACAACAGATAAAGCATCTGTTAGGTTTTTTTTAAATTAATTATTTACACACAACAACATAAAATACCTTAAAATTTATTCTAAACATTAAAAATCAGGTCCGCGTGAAATAGTGGCATTTATGACTGCAATTCTTCGTTGAATCACGATGCTGATTCGTTGAGCGAGGAAGGAGCCAGCCGAGTTAGCATACATTTTGACAGCGACACTTTCGTTTCGGTCGAATGGCCTTGAACAGGCCAAAACGTTCATGTCCAACAAGGACCGGCCAGAGATAGCCCGGACCGGGCATGCCCTGCACAAGAATGCCGAGCAATTTGCTTGGCCGGACAAAGACAAGTACACAGAATTTTCCCGCACATTGTTGGGCCGGACCTCTCGGCGCCGGGCTATCTCTGGCCGGTCCTTGTTGGACATGAACGTTTTGGCCTGTTCAAGGCCATTCGACCGAAACGAAAGTGTCGCTGTCAAAATCTGTGCTAACTCCCCAGCTCTCTTGTCACCAGAGGAGGGATATATCTTAAAAAAACTTTTTGGTAGGTGTTAGAGTGCGTTTCATGAAACAGTTATCTTCTAATGTTGGCAGCGCTGGATTATTAATAAATAAGAAATAAAAAAAAACTAAAAAAAAATAACTGTAGATTGTTAGAACGACAAAGAGAAATCTTTCCTGAAACTCACTATAGACTATCTATTCATGTTCATAGAATCTCCATATTTGCTTTACCCGCATAATAAAGTTTTTATTTTTTTACCACGACTTTGTTGGCTGTTTGGCGAAGTTACCCGTGTTTTATCTAGCGCGACGCGGGAAAAAACAAAACATTTGAGAATTGTACTTTCATTAATTGTTTTAATAATTAAATGTTAAAATCACATGAAGTTTGTTTTTTCCCTACCAAGTGTGTTGAAAAAGGTCGTATGAAACATGTGCATACTCAGCTTTCTTATAGCACTCGCCTAGTGGTAGGTACCGCCTCGTACGTAATGACCAACATAGCACACTTGTATCACAATATACTATTATCGAATGTACAGACGTACATCTTATAGGTTTGCTATAAATTAGGGCGTTTTTATAGAAGATTTTACAATATTTCGTTTTCATAAGTAGGTAAAACACAAAAATTTGTCTCAAAATAATAAACATCAATTTGTTTGTTTACTGCTTGTTTCAGATGAAGCAACCGAATTTAGTAGAAAATTTTCTAATTCTTGTATCTACTAGCAAATATATCTCTGGGTATTCTGAAATGTGTAAATACCGTGATGTTGTGAGATGTGTCAGAAAGTTAACCGTTTAAATGAATAATCACGTTCCTTCGGTTACCTAAGTAGGTCAGAGCATGTGATTTATATATAACTTAATGTTAGAATACTATTTACTAACTTTTGCTTGCTTAATGAATTTGGATAAAATGTAGTAGAGTCTCATTTTGATGATACAAATCCGGCTACAATCCAGGACATCTCTTTCGTCTCATTTCTTATGAATCGTGTCATCGGTTCCAGGGTTCCCACCGGAAGACCAAGTCTACCTTTTTTAGGCGATGGTATTTGTGAGGATATATCTAACGAGTGGCAAGTTCTGTTGAGGTAGGTATATTTAGATGAAAAATTTAAATTTTCCTAAATGTTCTAAATTTACTATACAATATTTATTAAAAAAAAACATTGGCTAAATGAGGAAGACTTTGTCTTCCATCGGGTACACTGGGGCCGGCAACGATGTCAAAAAACATCAACAGAACTGACCAATCGTTAAATAGCTTTAAAAAGTACCTTATACCAAAGATTTAAAAAAAATAATTAACTTAGTTGCTATGTTAAACAACAAAATGTTATAAACCGTAGATAGAGTATTTTTTAGATACAAATATTAAAAAAAAATCTAAACAGGCCCGCGTGGAATAGTGGCAAGAATACTGGCTGCATTTCCTAGCTGAATCGCGACGCTGATTCGTTTGATTGATTTAATAAACTTTTTGGAATTTGAACCAATTGAACCTCACGGACCTAGAGTTTTTACACCAATCGGCACTTTGTAGTTTTCTATAATAGAACTATATTTCCGCCGCAGCTCCCTCTTTGATTACTGTTTCCCTGAGATGAGACGGGTCTAATGTGTCCACGCACGTATATCATCTCATACAAGGGCCCGACCTCACTTCCAGGGAATCAAAGTCCATCCATCTGGATTTGTAAATAAATATTTGTCAATGCAATAAAATCACATGTTTAAAGTGGCGAGACGTAATAACACACAATGCAATAGTGTACCATTGCTTATCGTTGAAAATTCCGTCAAGTGATACATAGTTCAAACGAAGAGTATCCAGTATATAACCGACATTTGTATGAGTAGAATATTTTTGGACCAAACACGTGTTATCAATAACTAAGTGAAGGTGACAAACATAGGACTAAGTATTATTATAAATATTTTTTTATAGTAATAATAAACTTTGCTTTGTTGTGTGAGGAAGGAGCCAGCTCTCTTGTCACCAGAGGAGATGATCAGTCGTGCGGATATATCTTTAATATTTTTTTTGGTATTTGAAAATTCATACTAATATTATAAATACAAAATAGAGAAACGGCTCACAGAGATAGTTGGAGTTTTTTCTGGATTTTTTTTATAGAGAAGACGACATGTGACATGATGTGACCCTGCCACCGCCTGACTATTAAGCATAGGTGGCTGCGCGACTGGCAGAACATAATACAGTCCGCCAGTCGCGCCCACTACGGCCCGTAGAGGTGCTTTTTCACGCTTCGCTTGAAGGACCCGTTGTAGGAAGCAGGAAAGACCGACGCCTGAATTTAGGGATAAATTCTTATTTCAATACTTTCCACGGGCGAAACCGGCGCGGAAATGCTTGTATTATATATGCACTCTTGTTTGTCACCTTCATTCATGGACTCCCATATCCACTTTCCACCAAGTGCATGGAGAGTCACATGTCGTGATATAAAATATACCAGATCAGTAACATCATGACTCTCCCATCATCTCCGGTTGACAGAGCACTCACAAAGTAACACTACGGTCACTTCCGCCGGACGTGGGTGGACGGTACACAGTCCATTATGCTTATATAATAACTATGTGTAATTGTGTTTAACATGCAATTGCGTTGCAGAATTTTACTTAAATTTTCTAAAATGCTTTGTACATGCAATGAACAGAAGTTGAGCTGAAAAATACGTGTTTGCGGAATCATGTTACCGGCCCTGGGGTACCCAGCGGAAGACAATATTATCATCATTTAGCGGCTAAATTTTAGCCTACAGTACTTCTGATGTTTAAAGGAGTCTCCAGTTTTGTTGAGGTATTTTGGGATGGAAAGGAAGGAGGATTTCCTTAGACATACAAACATATACACGAAATAAATTGAAAACATGCATTACTATTTATTACAACCTCGATTTTTTTTGTAAGTTTAAAATTTACTCAATTATTTCCTATATAATTTGCAGCATAGTTTCTGATTTCTATCAATGGGAAGAGATCATTTTCTGTGTAGCTCTACTTACCATATTTTTTTTTAGGAAACGTTGTCCTTCTGTATGTTATGGTAATCTGTATTTATTACATGATGCTCGGTTTAATAGGGTTGAATATTTTTGAAAATATGGAAAAACGAATAAAAAAAAGTGTTTCGAATTGAGAACATTCTCCATCTTATTTTGAAGTCGGTTAAAAATAGACAGAAAGTAATTACCTACATTGCTTGACTCCAAACTAGGGATACAAATAGCAATTTTGTTTACAGATTGAAACATGGGCACTGGAATATCAGCAGCAGCAGTTGAAACGCCAGGAGCTGATCTCCGACTTCCTGAAACTAAGTTACGGTATACCGTCACACAGCTGAGGGCACTCAATTCTTATATTGATACTCTACATGCTATTGATAAAAGGAGTAAGGGAAATTATATATATATATATATTTATTTCATAAAAGAAGCTGGATGGATGGAGACAAAAATTATCAACTCTTTCAAAATAAGTGCACGTATAGCCAAAACATAGAGCACATTCATTAGTGTAGCGATAAAATAGTCACGGAAATCGGCTAAATGTGGGCATTGATAGTTACCTTACAGAATAGTGCTTTTGGCTATACCCTGCAATAGCTTTCCCATACATGATAGATCAAATCAAAATTCGTTAGTTAAATGTCAATAATGTTCACAGTAATGAGGAATTAAATTATGATGTTATATTCTTCAAAATATACATCCGCTTCATAATTATAATATTTTACTAAATGCTTGTAGATGGCATGTCACTCGAGTTGGAGAACACTGTGGAATCTTTGGTCCAGAGAATAGTAGACGGTGCTGGACAGAAGGACCCCAGGTTCAGATGTTGTCATCTTATTGCTCTACACAGAGAGAAAAAGGTAAAAAAATATATTATAAGATCATAACCATACTATCAAAGCAAATGCTATTTTTTTTTGCAAAGTTTTATTTATGATACAATAGAAGGCATGACACTGATTGTACAGAATCTGAATATCCATCCATACTGTGCTCAGAAAACTGTCTGTTTGTACCTGGCCCCAGGATGCCCAAGGAATGACTAATCCTCATTTTGTTGAGATAAAGGCATAAGTTTTTTTCATCACGGGTTGCTTTCGGCTCCCGAAACCTTGTTATTGGTCCCAGGGTAGGTACCCAGCGGAAGACGAAGTCTTCCTCTTTAGCCGATGGCAGTTGCGAGGCTATACCTAACGAGTGACCAGTTCTTTTGAAGTATACTTGAATGAAAACGCTGATACATGGCTGATGTGGAGATCGAATTGGTAATTTCAAATTCATCCGTTCAGCCGTCATTAACAGAAAGCTTACACCGTTCATCACATTCCAGATGCGATCCAGGTCCCTAGAATACTTGGTAACTTTAGACTCGTTGCCAATTATAAATTCTGGTGATGAAGAATGTGTCTTAGTAGAAGGTCCACCAGGGTACGGCAAACTACGATTATCAGGTCGAACTGCTCAACGATGGGACGAATTCCTGACGCCAGCTGGATATTTATGCAGGTTTGAATGACCTTATATCTTATTGTTTTTAAGTGACTTCAAATGTGAGATGCCAAATAAAAAAAACTACTTTCACCAAAATAAGATAAATATAGGTACAACTTTATAAGACCAATCTGTCTGTCTGTTTTATTATAACTTATGATCTTATGGACGAAATTGGTTTAACCATGTTAGGACTGTTATTACAGAAGGACAAGTACAGATGCCTTCCACGATAGCTAATCTATCATGACTGTAACGACTGAACAGTGGTATAGTGCCGATATTGCGCGCCAAATAAGATGAGCTAGATTGAGTGCTAGAGGCGCAGTATAACCACGTGATACTTTTCGGTTCAACTTAATAGGCGCTAGTTATACAGACAGATATAAACGCATCATCATGACCTGTTTACTTTGCGGATATACTGGTAACAGTGTCTACATTTATCAATTTACATAGAATTGATGATCCGTACTACGCAAAATTGGTTTCGCCTTTTTGGTTCTACTGAGAACCGCGGGATCTCCGGTTTCAAATCCAATACGTCAGTAAGGATGAGATATGGTTTTCAAAAAGAGCGATTCACGTAATCATGGTCCAAAGGCCAAACGAAATCTCGAGCCACTACAGTAACGCAAAGATATAGCCTCTTTTAACGTCTTCTATCGACTGTATTATGAGGAATGTTCTGAAGAACTCCATGACTTTGTCCCTCCATCCCCTTTTCGTACCCGCACAGCTCACACGGGACATAAGTTGCATCCACACACCGTGGAAACGTTCCGCATAGAAACGAAAAGGTTTGGTGACTTGATCGCAACAATAAAATTGGAACTATCTGATTTGCCAGTGGCACACATTCATGGACCAACCACCTTCGCTTAAGACCAGGCGATGCCAAGGTCACATGTCGTCTTCTCTATAAAAAATACGCTTGTTTCGCCTACTTAATTCTACGATGGCCGCGGACATAGTCTCATTCACATAAAAGTTCTGTGGTCTCATCCATAAATGAGATTATCTTAATATTTCAGAGAGCGCGTAGTAGAACGCTGGGTAGAGCTGGTAGCAAGTTCAGCTCGAGGTCGTGGCGGAGGATCATCCCGGGTGGTGAGTGCTGGGGCCGCGACACGAGCAGCACCTTATACTTACTGCTATTTGGAGACTAGTGAGTATATGGATACAATCCGTAGTAGAACGCTGGGCATATGCCTGTAAGCTTGCCGACATGTGGGTTGAATCTAACCCATGTTTGCACATCTTCTATAAATAAAAATGAAATGAAACTTGAGAACAGCTTCGTAATTTTTTAAATGTTCGTCTGAATAAGGTTTTTAGGTAAAGAAAACTTGGAAAACTGAAAGTGCTTTTTTCTTTTGGCTTACGAGTATTTAAAAATGGACCTATTATGTTTAGGAGCTGAAGCATAAACATCACTTAGAAAAGTTAGCCCCAGCGAGTTTTCATGGCGTATGCTGCCTAATCCGTCAGAGATATAACAAAATGATGTAGGAAAGAATTGTGTAGAATAAAATGATCTACAATAAAGTCCGCGGTAGCATATATCTATCTCTTATACATAAATAGTTATAAGCGTATTGTGCACGAAAGTCGCTCCCGAACTATAGCTACAAAGTTTTCAGTTTTAAATAAGTGAGTAAACTGTGCTAGCAAAAGTTAGTCTCATGCAGCCAGTAGTTGTGTAACCTCCATGGAGGTTTAATTATACTAGCCACTCGAGTCAACTCCGGAACTTTGGAAATAGGTTAACTGTCAAGTAATACCTCGTGTGGAAAGGGGGACCAGGGTCCGCAGCTATGTATAATTGATTTATCTACTTTGTCAATATATACCGGCTTCACACATCCTAATTAAATTATCTCATACTAGCTGTCCGTTTCTGTTTCACCATTGGAAAAGCTGAAGAGTTTGTTTGTTTGTTTGTTTGTTTGTTTGTTTGAACGCGCTATCTCCGGAACTACGTGTCGGATTTGAAAAAATCTTCTTTGCATTAGGCTATATAACATCACGCCACGACCCATAGGAGCGGAATAGTAAGCATTTGCGCGGGTGCAACCGCAAGGCAGGGCTATACCTAATAAAATAATTCCCGCGAAGACGTTCTGGGCGCGTCACGCAAACCAACAACATGATGGTCACAGATTAAATAAAATAACAAGAAAATAATTTAGTCAGTGTCAAATTTTACTAATATTATAAATGAGATTGTATATTTGTTGCTTAATCACGCCTTAACGGCTAAACGGATTTGCAGAACAATTCGTTTATATTTTTTTATCTTGTAAAACAGGTCAAATAAAGTTACTTAGGTAGGTATATGTTTTGTATTCCTAGATAAAATAGCTCCTACTAAAAGTATTTTATAGAAATGCCATAAAACTTTGCTTTTTTCGGGCGCTTTTCTTTTTAATTTGTGCTAATTTCCCGCGAGTGAAAAAAAGTCAAAAAGTTAATATTGCATTATCTTTACTGATATTTTTTTAATAAATATAGCCTAGAAGTAATCTGGAATAATGTACGCTTTACAATTTTTTTTAATTTAAATTCGTTATTTGTCGGTTACAATTATAATAACGGAATCCATACATGTAACTGTGCAATATCGGTCCAGTAATTTTCGAGATTCCTTCTTACAAACAAACAAACTTACATATGTTTATAATAATATTTACCTACCCTAAGTTCAATTATCTCGCATCATGCACACCTTCCCTTGCCTATGTCATGATTTGAGAGATTAGATGAGTAAACAATAATATTGACGAGTGATCGTAGTACAAGACAACTAACCAGTCCCGGCTTCTCCTAAAACATGACAAATTTTTTTTCAAACACAATATTTTTGTGCATTAAGTATATAGTTTGTGGCGGCACATCGCGTCGCGTCGATAGATGTCGCACCGTTACACTCATTGAAACCTGTATCGCGCCATTGAAAATATTTAATAGATTGGCATATATGTAACTTTCCAACGATGTGCGTCGGGGAGTATTCCTTTTACTCATGATCGTTGGATTGTTGTATGTAGCCATTTCTATATTGGTGACCCCGTATGAACACGCCTGTATTCCTGACCCCGCAATGCCCCGCATCCTTCTTCCACTTCCCACTGACCAGACCGCCGGCCCGACATGACGACAGGTCATACATCACGACAGGTGATTCAGCCGCGATACAGTCCACCACACAGTCCATCACTGCTGACAAAGCTAAAATGGATGTTGGTTTTCATACTGTATCGACCTCTGGTCTGGGAAGGGAGTCATGTGGCGGCACATCGCGTCGCGTCGATAGATGTCGCACCGTTACTAACTCATTGAAACCTGTATCGAGCCGTTGAAAATATTTAATAGATTGGCATATATGTAACTTTCCAACGATGTGCGTCGGGGAGTATTCCTTTTACTCATGATCGTTGGATTGTTGTATTTCTATAAGTTATATAGATTGAATAAGCACTACATATTATAAAATAAAGTCTCTCTGCCTGAGTTTTTCTGCCTGATTTACATAGGTTTTTACTAATTGATAGGTTGATGTTAGAGTATTTAAACATGTTTAGGAGCATTAACAGTAAGGAGAAAAGTTATAGCGCCAGCATGCTCTTATGCGGCGTACGCTGACTAATCTGTCAGAGATCAGAGACAATCACGCGAAAAGAATAAAATAAAATTATCTACTTACAAAAAAGTCGTCTAGGTGCGTCGGTGGCCGAGTGGTTAAGACGTCTGGTATTAACTAGGCAGACCACGGGTTCGATCCCATGAGGGAGACTTGGTCTTCCAGTGTGAAACCGTAAGACGGTTTCGGGAGCTGTAAGGCAACCCGCGAAGAAAGAAAGAAAAAAGTCTTAATTGTATTAGATTGTAGATGTACTTTACGATACGGGAGTAGAAAATAGGTTAAAAAGTCAGTTCAGCAAATACAATCACAAACAATTGGAAATTCTGCCAGAACCACCGAGCTTTAGAAACAAAACGAATGAGTTTATTTGCAATGAATAGAAACGTTTACTGGGAATTAACTTTCGTGAACTAGGCCGGCGGCACCCGGCGGTATTGAAAGATCAGCCGCTGAAACTTTTAATAGGTCGATGTAGGTATTCACTACCTTGATGCCCGGCGGGACTTAACAGGGTTTCATTCTTATTGATAGCATGACAATTAAAATATAATAGGAATGTTGACAGTGAAAGAAAATAAATACACAATAATATTTTTTATATAGTCTATAACGTATAATCATTGACAATAATGTTTATTTATTTGTTTAATAAATATGAAAAATATTTAATTCATACTTCCGGTCACGTGACCACAAACGGTAAGTGACGTCATTTTAAAGTAAATGTCAAATAAATAACTACAGACTAGTAACTATATTATAATAACCGTCTGTCAATCTGTCATTGACTAAGTTATTTTCTTGTTATTTTATCTAATCTGTGATCATAATTTTGTTGGATTTCTAGATGTGACGTCATCATTAGTTTTCGCGGGGATTAAAATTAAAACCATGATTTTTAAATGAAAATACAATTATAAAGTTTTCTAATTATTTTATAAGCTATAATTTAAAAGTATTTTCAAAAAATTGTCAACATCCCTAACTGCAGAGTAAAGACGTTGTTCCCTAAATGAAGCGTGAAATTTTTTTTATTTTCTTGTTCTTCATGGGTTGCCGGTTTCGTGTTATCGGTCCTAGGGTACCCAGCGGAAGACCATTTCTCCCTCGTTTTGCCGATGGTATTATTGAGGCTATGGTATTATTTAGGAGCTTTTCCACCGTAAACTTAAATCCTTCTGTTTTATATTTAATTTGTCTGTTACGTCGATCGAGACGAAATGAAAGAGTGAAAGAAGAAAAAAAAACCGGTCAAGTGCTAGTCGGACTCGCGCACGAAGGGTTTCGTACCATTATCTATAAAAACGACAAAAAAATCACGTTTGTTGTATGGGATGGGATTTAATTATTTCTTTTTAAAGTGAATAATATAACTAAATATTCTGTGAATATTTCGAGAATCTACTAATATCGAGTAAAAACGAGCAAAAACACTTTTGTTGTATGGGAGCTCCATTACATATTTATTTTATTCTATTTTTTAGTATTTGTTGTTATAGCGGCAACAGAAATACATCATCTGTGAAAAATTACAACTGTCTAACTATCACGGTTCATGAGATACAGCCTGGTGACAGACAGACGGACGGACAGCGGAGCCTTAGTAATAGGGTTTCCGTGTTTACCCTTTGGGTACGGGACCCTAAAAACAAAAAAAAAAACACTTTCTCATTTATATTATGAGTTAGGAATTAAGGATTATTTAAAAATCCTAAAGTTTACCATTTCATTTTAGCAGGGTCATCAAACGGAAGCGCTTCTCAGCACCGTTTAGCTATTGTTGAGGGTGCAGCCTGGGTCATGGTGAGAGTGGGGGCTGGCAGGGCCGAAGCTAAGTTGGTGATCGGCGCACGCGCATCTGGCAGTACGGCGACTACATACACAAGTCGTATCCCTCTGACACATCCTATGGCCTTGCTTCATTATACAGCTGCACAGACTGTGAGTATAGATATTTTTTGAATGTAGTGGACCCGAGTGGACCTATGTAATATTTTAGAGGCATATTGATATATTTCAGACGCTTTCAGGCATCAAAATGTAATCTTTTACAGGTTTTCTGATTATGCAAAATACATGGTTGTTACATCTAGCTTATAATCTACAGAGTTTAGTACATGTAGGTATAGGTGTTTCACTATATTGCATACAGATTCTTCCGCCGCGTCTGTCTGTCTGTACCCATTTCACGCAAAAACTACTGAACGGATTTAGTTGCGGTTTTCTAGATTAGATAGATTGATGTTCGAGGAAGGTTTACGGCTATCATGTTTAGGAGCTAAGCATTAACAATATTAGTGAATGAAGTTGGGAAACAGCTCCTGCTTGTTTTCGTATGCTGTCTAATCCGTCGAAATGATGTAAGAATTGTGTAAAATAAAGTGATGTATAAAAAAGTCCACAGTAGCTATCTATTTATCATCACGCCTTTTATCCCAAGAGTGGCAGGCAGTGCCATTTGTTACCATCGATCAATACATTTTTTATATCTGTACTAATATTATAAAGAGGAAAGATTTGTATTTTTGTATGTTTGTATGTTTGTTACGAATAAACTCAAAAACTACTGGACGGATTTTGATCATTCTTTCATCATTGGAATGCTACATTATCCCTGAGTAACATAGGCTATATACCATCACGGCATGACAACATTCTGAAATAGTCACGTACGAAGTCGTAAGAAACAGCTATAATATATATTCAATAAAAGTACACCTAGGTCGTCCTCTGCCAGCATTTCCTTTCACTTCAGCCATATATACCTTTTTAGTCAATCTTTCATCTTTCATTCTTTCAACGTGTCCATACCAGCGTAATCTACATTTCTTAATTTTAGTCACAACATCATCTTTCACTCAGCGTTCTTCTTTAATGACATTGTCTCGGATGCGGTCAATACGCTTTATATCACACATTATACGTATATAAAGACCGCATTTTCACTGCATTTATCTTACTTTCATGCTTCTTATTCCATACCCAAGTCTCGTTTCCATAAGTAAGTGATGGAACTAAAACCGCTTATATCTATATCTAACAGATAAGCGTATTTGTGTTGGTAGTAATTGATGTAAACCAATTTCTAGATAGTTTTATCTTTGCAGGGTTTCTACGCTGTTGCGGTCGGTCCACCTTCCAGTCTGACATGCTCCGAACGACAAGCCAGCTGGCAGCTATGGCATCCAGCACTGGAAGCGTCACTGGATTCTCATATATCAGATTTTAGCACTGCAGGACGAATTGCTGGTGCCTTAAATGGATTAATTGATAGATTAAGAGATGGAGTCGTGCAGGTAAATTTATTACTAACGACCTCAGCTTCGCACGGGTAGAAAAGTTTATGAAAAATCAATTTTTCCAGGAAAAAAAATCCGGAATAGAAAGCAGTCACGCTCCGGCCCTCTAACTATATCTGTGTAAAAAAATCACGTTGATCCGTTGCACTGTTTTGACTCTAAAGAAAGACAATCTGGGTCTTACTGTGACACGGTGTCTATTTAACAAGAGTGTTTAGCTAAACTATGTTTTATCACTCTCTTACAAATCTGTTATTCAATATGAAAGACTAAGATAGAACTATGATTTAATTAAATACTGGTTAAACCAAGGTTAAACACTGTTTTTTTGGTAAGGGGGATTGAGTTTACAAACTATCAAACTCACACTTTCTCTTTATTACTATAGGTTATAGATTTGGTTTGCGAAATTTTATAATCACCTTCATATCTAATTATTGATATGTCATGTTTGTCAATCATTTTCAGGATCGGAATCCATAATATAAATGGTGAATTTATTTCCACATACCCCATAAAATACCTTTTCAATACACTTGCTCGAAAAAAGATTTTTTTAATTTCAGTAAACAAGGCTCGTAAGATGATTATTACGCTCTAGGGCGATTTCTTTACAATTTTTTTTTAAATTTCCACAAGTCCAATGTGAAGGTTTGGTAGCAAGAAGTTTTTAACATGAAAGTTGGAAGTTATGTCGACTTATAAATTAAATTTTAAAACTAAGCAATAAATTATCAACATTATTGTAAATTGTATATTAAATACCGCAGTTTTTAAATGTTAAAAAATTTCGTAAAGCTGAACGTTCACTTTCTTTGCCTCTTAATTTTATAACAATTAAAACAAATTTTACGCATGCGCATTGCGTAATTTTTATTTACTTTAATCTACGACTTTAATTTATTTATTTTATCCTTGTTTTATTTGCCTATTTTTCTCACAAATGTATTGAAAATTGTCGTATTACAAACTCGTGACAGTCAACTCGTTTGTAATATCCTACTTACCACCCTTGTATCACAATGTACTATTATTTGGTCCAAATACAACACACACACACACACACACACACACACACACACACACACACACACACACACACACACACACACACACACACACACACACACACACCTTCACGACATTTATAACTTGCGGTGTGGCCAGAGTCACCAGTAACAGTGTCCACTTGCAGGCAGTTGTTTATATTAAACAGAACAGGTGGTGAGCCTGTTGCTGTACTTAATAGAACTAGATATTGTGTTACAGGTCACTTCTTTAAATTAATTATTTTTGGAAGAAATGCGGACGCAGGCTTTGCACGGCCTTCGAAGCACGAGAAGTCTTGTTGTCTAAGTTAGTTTAAAACTTAATTTCATGTTTTCGATAGAGGTCGCCACTAGCCTCAGTAAAGATGCTCTTCATTACTTTGTGTTAAATAAGTGGAAATTATTACTCAATTAATTAAGTTTTTTCAAATACTTAGACAGAAATAAATAAATTAGAAATATTACAAATGTTAACTAACTAAAATTTAAAATAGAACTATGCCACTGAAGCTGAACAATGATTGGGTATTGTTTTATTATAATAAAAATGGGTGATTAAAAAAATTAAATGTTGTCCATTCAAAAGAAATACTGCTCCATGATAGCATCGTAAACACTGATGAATAGAACTTAATATAATAGAACTAGATATTGTGTTACAGGTCACTTCTTTAAATTAATTATTTTTGGAAGAAATGCGGACGCAGGCTTTGCACGGCCTTCGAAGCACGAGAAGTCTTGTTGTCTAAGTTAGTTTAAAACTTAATTTCATGTTTTCGATAGAGGTCGCCACTAGCCTCAGTAAAGATGCTCTTCATTACTTTGTGTTAAATAAGTGGAAATTATTACTCAATTAATTAAGTTTTTTCAAATACTTAGACAGAAATAAATAAATTAGAAATATTACAAATGTTAACTAACTAAAATTTAAAATAGAACTATGCCACTGAAGCTGAACAATGATTGGGTATTGTTTTATTTTTTAGTTAGTTACAATTTGTAAACAAGTATTTTTAATTTATTATTTTTTGTGTATTTCCAATGTTATTCATTTATTATCAAAAGTTCAATTAGTTTAATAACCGACCAGAGTCATGAAGGTTTCCGTACCATCGTACAATAAAAATAGTTTAGTAAAAAAAATTGTCCTAGTTCGAAATGGCCGGTTTTCAATATTTGTTGATTGTCGCCAATGACATTGACCATACAAACGGTCACCGAGCGCTGTCCCCGAAACACCTTCGAAATTGACATATTTCGATATTATTTAAAGGAAAATGTTAATTGATTTAGATATACTTTGTTGTGTTTAAAGCACAACGTGTTATTTATTTTTAGGCATGTAAATATTTCTAAACGTCATAGCCGTTTAAGAGCAGTAGACAATTTAAGTCAAAAAACACCATTCCATTATTGTTATTTTAAATATTGAAGTTTTGCTATTACAAAAAATATTTTTTAGGATTTGTTATTCCAGCGAATTTGAGGACACTAATCAGTAATCACTATACTTGTTAGACGTTTGTAGAGGACGGGTTCTCTAGAACTAAATAAAATCTTCAAACAGGGTTCCCTTCGTGTAATCAGTCGGTACGCAGTAAGTTGTGCATGGCGACGACGTATGGACAGAAATGCATCCTCAGTTCATACAGCGGCCAGGTTCTGTGCGGGGTCACATGCTTCCCATCACTTGCTGTTGGTTCTTGACTCGTGAGTTCTTTAATAGATTTAACATTTACCAAGGTAGCGTAGTCAGGTAAGAAAGCAGACCAGAAACCTTGGTTAGCCTACCAGAAATTTAAGTTTTTTAATTTTTTTATTTAATTGGGAACAAAACCAGATTTTTTGGTAGGGCACCCCCGAGAAAAATGTTTAGGCTACGCCAATGATCCTCACAAGGTTAAAGCGCTATATAAAAAAATCCCCTATGTATATATGTAATTTGAACTTATATTGCACACAGCCTCGTCTGTGACGTCTGCGTTATTTCAGAATATATCTAGTATCATGCTACTTACTGAGATCCTTTGGAAAAAGATAAACCGTGTGATTTTAGATATTTCCTATTATCCAAGTGATTTATCATAGTTCAAATAAGTGATACAAGGACACAGGGAAAAGTTTAAAAAATGTTAGTAAATATTCCAACAAAAGTAAACTTATTCTTTTTTTATTCACGGGTCCTTATAACTCCCGAAACCGTGTTATTGATTTCAGGGTACCCATCGGAAGACCTAGTCTCCGTCTTTTAGCCTAACGAGTGGCCAGTTCTGTTGAGTTATATTTAGAATGAAAAACCTCTAAGTGTGGTTTGTCCGATTATGTACATAAGTTTTTAATTATAAAAAACTCCATTTTTTATCTACTTTCTGGTAAAAGGACGATTTCAAAGACTTATGAAATAACCAAACTTTATATTATCAGGTTGATAGCTGTATGTGAAAACAGACAACTAGCTGGCTACGTGTATATGTTAGAGAGAGACAGCTGCGCTCGTCGAGCTGTGAGGACAGTGGAAGCAGATTGGAAATCTGATGCTGCCTGTCTTAGGAATTATTTGCATCATTTACACGTGGAGACTATTAAAGGTAACTTAATAAAAATATTATGAACGAAAGAAATACTACTCCATGATATCATCGTAAACACTGATGAAGCCTAACTTTAGAAGATGGTTTAATCCCTTTCATTAATTTAGTTATATTTTTACAGCTTCAGAAATACCCCCAACACCATCAGAAGAATTAGAGACGATGTTATTTAAACGATGGGAGAACATAGTGAAGGAGTCAAGAGTCACAAGTCAAAGTAACGGAAGAATTTATTGTAGACGACAACTGCGTTATATAAGTAAACTGGTCACTGAGTTGGTTAATTATAAGAAGAATATTTCATGTGTAAGGATTTTTGATAATAATCTACTTGATGATGATCTATGAGAGATTGTCTCTGCCTATCTCTCATGAAGGTGATTAGATTCGGCCACCGATGCACTCTTATTCACGCATTCATATCTATCAGTTAAGACGTCTGGTATTAACTAGGCAGACCACGGGTTCGTTTCCGGATCCCGCCCATGTACCAATGGGTTTTTATGTACCTACATAATCAGACAAACCACACTTAGAGGCTTTTCCATCTAAATATACCTCAACAGAACTGGCCACTCGTTGGTATAACCTCACAAATACCATCGGCTAAACGAGGGAGACTTGGTCTTCCGCTGGGTACCCTAGAACCGTAACACGGTTTCTATAAGGCAACGCGTGAAGAAAAAACAAAGATATAAATGATGATTGTTACGAATATAGCCTAACTGTAAGAAGCAGCCATGATCTCTTTTTCTTTTCCAGAATATTCACAGCGTGTTCAGAGCTAACCTCATCAATGCCACATCATTAGACCAGGAACCTATTGAAGATCTAATCCATATCTTAGCCATAATGTTAGACCAAGCCAGGGATTGTTACTTGGTCAATAATTTACCTCAAAATTCATCCACAATCCCAATAGACAGGGAGCATTTAACTTACAGATCGAAAAAATGGAATAAGCTGAAAGACTATTATGACGCTTCGTCAACTTGTCTTATAGATGCTGTAAGAAGAGATGTCGAGTTAAGGAATGAGGATTTGTCCCACAACCTAGTTTGTTTAAAAAATGTTCTAAATTGGCTTTATAAGGGTGCCAAAGATGATAAGAAATATCTCGGCCCAGTTCTAAAACCGTACTTAGAAGCATTGTATAATTCTTCTTTGGAAAATTCATGGTTTTTGGAAGATTTTGAGTCTAAAAAGTGCTTGAAGGAATATGAAGGTCTGGAAGAATTTTGTTCGTGTGTTCATGATGGAAGGATAGACCCTCGAGTAGGACTGCTGGAGGCGTCTAAGAAGTTGTCTTGGGCAAAAGCAATGGTGGAGTTTGTTGACCGTTCCAGAAATATTGGTAAGTAATTTAAGAAATTATTTATTTATAAGCGACCACTAATTTGCTAAATTACAGTGACACATTTGGATTATTTACAGAGAAATTGGGAATAGTTTAATATATTTAATAATGTGATAATCTGAGGAGTTTCTTGCCACTTCTTCTCCACGGATGATGTTTCAGATGTAAAGAATATTTGATTTTTGGTTTTGATTATAACATACAGTACAAGTAAAAACCAAATAGGTACACGTAATAATTTTGAGCCTTAGTTTGGTTCTCCACAATCCTTACTTCCCCGAAAGTTGTTTGAGAAGTGCCACGAGTGAATTTTGAAATATCCACCGCAACCGAACAAACTTTTGCAAACGTTCGCAAAAATGTTCTGTGCGACGGACGTGTCCTATGTATTATTTATACATCCCGCTCCGGTGGGGTTAGCATGTTGAGGACAGCGACATCTTTCGTTTCGACTCGAAGACCAAAAACGACGGGTCCGCACCAAGGAATGCCCGGCCCGAGAATGTACAACCCGACATTTGAGTCGAAACGAAAGATGTCGCGGTCGTATGCTAAGATTCGTCCGTGGAAATTTCTATATTACTGTTGAACTGACTCCATTCATTAGCAAATCTATACTTACATTAGGATGGAATCAGCACGGAATTAAGCTTAATAAGCAGTTGCTAATTCTAAATTTTAATTATGATTCCTGAAAGTTTAGTCGAAATCCATTCAGCCGTTTTAGAGCTTATTCTGGACAATCATTTAATTAATTATCACACAGCAAATAAACAAAAAAAACAGTGTATCATGTAATTATTATATTACACGATATTGGTATTACCGATTACCGAGTTACTATGCCCCGTTGACCACCGCCAAGCACCGCAACGTCACGTGTAATCGAAGCCAAATGTCATCTATTAAAAGATAATATTTTAAAAAGACTAGAGTTAGACTTTGTAATGTCTCTTCTATGTGTAAATTGGTTTTAGTAAATGCTCGTGAAGGCATGCGATGAAACGCCCCACTCTTGTGTACAATCGAGTGAAAAATACTTCTATTACAATAAATTACATTATGAATTAAAAAAAACCCCGAGTTGGTAAGGAGTTGCGTATCTGGCTGCTTCCAGATGATGCAGCAGCATCAGGTCAAGGTTACCTTGCAATATCATTGAAGGCACATCACAGGATACTAAATTTTGAATCGATCAGACCAGTAAGTTGAGCAACATCCCTTCAACGATACTCAAATGGCTAAACTAAAAATGGTTAAACGTTCAACACCCCTCTTTTTGCGTCGGGAGTTAAAAATAAAAAGAAAACACTCCATAACCCCATCCTTAGCCAAATGTTGCGCAAATTCTGTGCTATTAAATAGAAATACAGGATAATATAAAAAACTAGTTTGAGACAAATCGTGTAAATAGAACAAAGAAATATAAAGCGTACCTATCTATACTAATATTATAAAGAGGAAAGATTTGTATTTGTGTGTGTGTGTGTGTGCGTGTATGTTTGTAATGAATAAACTCAAAAACTACTGTGCCGATTTCAAAAATTCTTTCAACATAGGAAAGCTACATTCACCCTGAGTGACATAGGCTATATTCTATTTTAAAAAAAAATTGGGATCCTTACTAAAACTCCAATAATGTAACCCAAGGTGTAAAAAAATGACTTAAGAATTTCCTTACATCGCGTGCGCTGCGAAAGGTAGTGGTAGTGGTAGAAGGTAGGGGTAGGGGGAGGAGTAGAAGTAGGGGTAGGGGTAGGGTTTCGGGTAGGGGATAGGGGTAGGGTAGGGGTAGGTATAGGGTATATTTTATTTTGTTCGTAAATATCCACGGGCGAAGTCGGGGGCGGAATGCTAGTTTATTCATCATAGAGAAGAATGCGGAGTGAAAGACTATGTTATGACTAAAATGAAGAAAAGTAGTTTATGCTGGTTTGTACACGTTGAAAGAATGAAGTATAAAAGATTGACTAAAAAAGTTTATAGGACTGAAGTGAAAGGAAATGCTGATAGAGGACGACCTAGGTGTCTTTTATTGAACATATAAAAACTTTATTGATCTATGGAAATATTAAAAGTACACACAATCGCCGAGCATGTATGAAAAGTATGATGAATATAAAAGAAGCGAAAGAGGTATGTCAGGATCGTAACAAATGATATTCGATTGTCTCTGCCTACCCCTCTCGGGATGAAAGGCGTGATGATAGATATATATTTCCGGAATATCGGGATGAAAATAAAAAGTAGATTGTAAATCTAAGTTATGTGCACGAGTGTACAAATGCAATGTATAAAATGCGGCTCGCAGCCCTCGTCTAATCGGCTGGAGGAATTTTCTGATAACTATAGTTTGTATGTCGTCCATTGATGATACCACAATAATACTGCTCTACAAAACTTTATTAGGTCACTAGCTAGACGTCCTGACTTTGCACGCGTTGTATCCTATTATCTTCATATAAATAATCATTTGTCTTTTAAAAAAATGTGTACCGACTTCAAAAATTATGCACTTTAAAGTGTGCTTTACGACAGCAAATGCACACGTCACTATAAAAAAAAATCAAGTGTGCCTATAAAATTTGAAGAGTTCTTTCTCCAGAATCCTATCATCAGATCCTGACCTGATGACCATGAGACCACATGGAAAGAATACCCTTTCAAAAAAATCATTTTTCTAAATCGGTCCAGGCGTCTTCAAGTAATCGGGGAACATACTATTGTATACATTTTGTTGTGTTCGTCTGACAATTACGGAGGTTCTTATAGTCATAGTAATTAGAGACACTTTTGGTCCGAATGCTGCATTTTTTGATGGAAGCAAGCCGCTTTGCACAGTGATAGTAGGAACCAAAATAAACGATTTGACCCGAGGATACACAACATTTACCCCTTAGGAATAGAGATGGCGCCACTTGTTCAAAAAATCTTTTAAATTTTCTAAAACCTGAACGGATGCTCCGATTTTAATGATTAAGGTATCAATCGACAGACAATTAATTAGTTTATTATAAAAAAAATAAGTAGGTGGCAGAAAATAATTATAACTAACAAAAAAGTCTTTATTTTTGAAAAAAAATTTTTATTATTTTTGTATTTATGTAATTTTATAAATAAAATGTATAAATATGGTACTTTTTTATTTAATTATATTGTTACGGAATTAATTGTACGTCCAATAAAAAAAAACCGTATATCAATATGTTATATAGTTCCAAAGTTATTGAAGAATACATGTACGCGATAGGGCCTGTTCCTCACGGATAGGGAAATGTTTCACATCGAAACACGCGGTGGGGCTCTTCTTTCGACTGTGACGATCTTAACTTAACTTATGGAGTCTTCCGGTCCGAGCCGTAGGCTCGGGCAGGGAGGCGCTGGGGCAACCCCCGTTGCGCCGGCAACGTCTCAAGGGGGCATCAACCCCCCGGGTTCTGCTTCTGGCCCCTACTGGGCCAAGGTGGCCGTCGGCAACCTATTAACTTGGGAAATTATACGGAGATCGTTGAGTTGCGGGCACCGAGCCCGATGCTCAGAAGGTCCATACCTACGCTGGGACCACGTCTAGTCCCTCCAAGGACCAGGCGAGAGGTGTTACCAGCTCTCTAGGGAGATGGTAGCCGTCGAGTGGCCTTCCAATCGCAGGGGCGATCCCTCGGAGGTGCTCGTGTCGGCTGTTATCGGCACGGTCAAACATTCGACGCGCCATGCCGACCACGAACTCCTCAACGTAGGTGATCTGGAGATCCCTGCGAATGGTCTCATTGCGGACGAACCAGGGCGCGCGGGTAATCGCGCGCAGCGCCTTGTTCTGCTGGACCTGAATTAAGTGTCTTGGCTGGGCGGAGAGAAGACTATACCACGCCGGCGAGGCGTAGGTCAGTCGGGAGCGGATGTAAAGCTTATAGATAAGTAGCTTGACCCGGAGTGGCAGAGGAGACCGCAGGACAGGTCGGAGCAAGGCGCCGGCCATCTTAGCGCTGTTGATCGCATAAGATGCCATGGCGCGCATGCTCAGTCCCCTGTCTATCTGGCACCCCAGGTACTTGATGGTACGGCTCCACTCCACGACCTGACCTCTCAGTCGCAGCGGTGGAGGGAGTCTTCTCGAGGTGGTTGTCAGTGCTGTCGTCTTACCGACGTTGACCGCCAACCTCCAGTCGTCCAGCCATGTAGGCAGCAAGTCCAGCAGACGCTGCATCTTCCGTGCTGCATGCCTGGGGTTCACGGAAGATGTGATGTAGGCGCTGTCGTCCGCAAAGAGGGCCAGCATCGACTCCTCTTCGCATCCTAGCGATGGTCCCAGCGTTGGTATGTCGTTGGTAAAGGCTGCGTAAAGTAGGGGAGATAGGCAACTGCCTTGGGGTACCCCTGCTGTGATAGGTCCTTAGCGGAGAGAGTTTTCCCTCCACGCTGACAAGGAACGTGCGTCCCTCTAAGAAGGACGCCACCACCCTGATGGCCATCGGCGGCATTGACGTCTTTTGGAGCTTGTACAGGAGTCCGCTGTGCCACACTCTGTCGAATGCTTTCTCTATATCGAGAAAGACACCGACAGAGCAGCGGCCCCTGTTGCGCTCCGACGCCAGGTGATGTAGCACTCTCGTAAGTTGCAGAGTAGTCGAGTGTCCCTCCCTGAAACCGAATTGCTCCGGTCTCAGGTCGACGTAGGGTTTCAGTCGTCGGAGGAACACTCTCTCAAACAACTTCGAGAGGCTCGATAACAGGGTGATGGGCCGGTAACTCGAAGGTAACCGGCGGTCCTTGCCAGGTTTGGGTAGGACTATCACTTTTCCGGACTTCCAGGTGGTCGGGAAGTGTCCGGTGCGGAGTACTCCGTTACAGAGGCCCGCTATCGCGACCATCGGCCGACGTGGTAAGCGCGCCAGGTCCGAGTTGGTGATGCCATCCCTTCCCGGGGCCTTCTTCGCCTTTAGGTGCATTGTTGTCTGTCGCACCTCCTTGGTGGCGTTCGCTTTCGCGGTTTTGATAGCGTCCACCAGGTGGTTTGCCGCCGCCTCGACGTCTTCCGAAGAGGAGAGAAGTCCCGGCAGGTCGTAGTCACGGAGTGCCTTTCCGTACGCCTGCCAATCGGTCCTGAATCTAGCCGTGGGAAGAGCTCGCCTCGTAGGGGCGATTCCCACGACTACCAACAATGGGAGGTGGTTAGTGTCCATGTCGTAGAGAGGTTCAATATGTATTGGCGCTCTCACGCCATGGACAATAGCCACGTCCAGCACCTCTGCCCTATAGTCGGGGTTGGTGGGGATGTGGGTTGGTGATTCTGGGCCGATGACCTCGTACCCGCGGTGTTCGGCGTCCCTACTGTGACGATCACTGTGACGATCACTCGCTGCCATTGGCAAATAAAGCTCTATTGTGATTGGCCCATTTAACTTTGATATTTTGTTTGTGTATTTGTTATTTTATTTCGTGTGTTTTATATTTTTGTATTTGTGTCATGTGACACTATAGTTCGTGATTGTAAATTATAACGTGTAATTTGTATTGTGAATTTTGTTCGTATATTTTAGTAATTGTATGTTCGTGTATTTTAATTGTGTGGCACTATATTTCTTTGTTGTTTTATTTATGCTTGTCATTTTGTATTTTATGTATGTGATTTGTAAATAAATGATGAAATAAGTTGTGTGTCACTGAGCGATTGGCCGACGCGCGTGCGTGGGGGGAGCTCTTTGCCATAGGCCCTGGTCTGGCCATAGCTCGTCCATATAATATAGGTCGACCGTGTGATCGTCACAGTCGAAAGAAGAGCCCCACCGCGTGTTTCGATGTGAAACATTTCCCTATCCGTGAGGAACAGGCCCTATCGCGTACATGTATTCTTCAATAACTTTGGAACTATATAACATATTGATATGCGGTTTTTTTATTGGACGTACAATTAATTCCGTAACAATATAATTAAATAAAAAAGTACCATATTTATACATTTTATTTATAAAATTACATAAATATAAAAAAAAAAAAAAATTTTCAAAAATAAATACTTTTTTATTATATATAATTATTTTCTGCCACTTACTTATTTTTTTTATAATAAACTAATGAATTGTCTGTCGATTGACACCTTAATCATCAAAATCGGAGCATCCGTTCAGATTTTAGAAAATTTAAAAGATTTTTTTAACAAGTGGCGCCATCTCTATTCCTAAGGGGTGAATGTTGTGTATCCTCGGGTCAAATCGCTTATTTTGGCCCCTACTATCACTGTGCAAAGCGGCTTGCTTCCATCAGAAAATGCACAATTTTTTTCATAATTACTATGACTATTATGGAAAGAAAAATTAGAAAATTTCCCAGAATATTCGGGAAAAACTGATTTTATGAACTAAGTTAATATGGGCTCCACGGGATAATCAAATTTGTTTTGTGTGTTTAAATAAAATAATAATAAACGTGCGAAGCCGGGGACGGAATAAAAGTACACCTAGGTCGTCCTCTATTAGCATTTCCTTTCACTTCTGCCATATGAACTATTTTACTCAATATTTCATCCTTGATTTCCGCGTAAACTTCTTTCCTTCATTTTAGTCACAATATCATATTCAAGGCACGAATATAATGCTTGTAAGAAGACAGTCAATTGATTAGTAGTTACGTCTTTTGCCCGCCAGGTGGCAGAAAAAGAGGTGCGTTGGCCAGCAAATGAAATGGTCGCTTTGTTTTAACTGTGTAATATTTTAATTCTGTTTAATTGTTTAATTGTGTCCAAAGTGGAAATTAAAGACAGTAATTAGTAAAGACGTTAATTTTATTCAATCCATCATCGTCTCTTTACAAGTGGCAGCCCAACTAGTGGCCAATAAAAGTTTCGAACCAAATAACGAATTTTTACGAACTCTTAAATTTTGTTTCTAAAATATATTCAGTTTTCAACAAGCATCTTGCTGGTTTTATGTGTGACTGTCTCAATCTTCGAGGTGTTAAGTGAAAGTGAAAATGCCAAGAAGAAAAAGTGCGCAAAGTAGCCACGAGGCGGACTTCGAGGTGGAGTCGCGCATGTCAGCGATGTTCGCGTCCTTTGCTAGGGCTCAAGCTGAGTCTAACAGAGAGTTAATATCAGCTATCCTAGCTTCCAAGGATTCCAACAGTGACAGCGGCGCTCCAAGCCTGTCTCCGACATCACACATCGCACCGCCCTCCGCGCTTATGGGAAACTTCGCTAACTGTACAGCGCGTTTCAGCGGGAGAGCTCATCAAGATCCACGTGTCGTGGATGCTTTTATTGATACAATCATAGTATACAAAGAGTGTACAAATATAAGTGACGAGCATGCGCTCCGCGGCCTGCCAATATTACTAGAGGCAGATGCTGCTGTTTGGTACAAGGGAGTAAAGGGCTCCATTTCTTCGTGGACAGAGGCAATACAACGCTTGCGATCCATGTATGGTGCGCCGAAACCTCCCTACAAAATATTTCGTGGCGTGTTCAGTGCAGATCAAGGACACGAGCGCGCCGATATTTATATCAGCCGTCAACGCGCGGAACTCGCGAGTCTACCGTATGTTCTTGATGAACGAATTATATTAGACCTTCTTTACGGCTTGCTAAACATCAATATTCGAAAGCGAATACCTCGAGACCTGGTTAATAGTGTCGACGAGCTCATCGAGCGCGCCAGACAGGTGGAGGACGAGTTCGACGAAGCAGCGTCGGTGCCTGTTCAGGGACAACGGGAGCTTCGTGCCGGCCGGCATGAGCCGCGCTCTACAGCGGCGCCTGCGCCGAGCACCTCACTCCGGTCACCTGTGTTTCACGGGTCAACGACTGCTCGTAACTCGGTCGAGACTCCGCTTCGGTCTTCGACGTGCGAAGTTCCTCGGGCGACACAGTGTAACCAAGTAATTCAACCTCTTCAAGGTAACAAAAGTTATTGTGTTTATTGTCGTAAAAGTGGTCACGCTCGCTCTGAGTGTCCGCGACTTAAAATTAAAAGTGATAGTGAAATCAAGTGTTATGGTTGTGGTGCTAAGGGCATCATTCGTTCCAAGTGTGCTAATTGTAATGCTGGGGACAGTAAACCTAAAGACACTAGTAATACATTTTATTCTTGTAATTTTCATTCTTTGGACAAGTCTTTGAGCGATGATACCTACCCATTTACAGATCTTAGTCATGAACCTAATGTTATAAATCGTAGTAACGATCGTAGTTGTACATGTTGTAACAATATGTCTGTAAATCGTAGCAATCGTAGCCCAAAGAAGAGTCCGTTTTCGTTTAATACAAATTTGTCAAAGATTAAGCAAGGTCATCTGTCAAAGATCACCGAGTTGTGTACTAACACTTTTGTACCTAATGGGAGCTTGCCTCTCAGAGGCAAGTCGCCTATTCAAAATTGTAACAAGCTACCATTAATGAAGGTTGCCTTTGCGTCTGACTCCAACAGTAACGGCACCAGTAACCGACCTATTCTCAATGTCGAGATTAATGGGGTTCGTGGTACCGGTTTAGTGGACACAGCGGCCAAACGATGTATAGCTGGTTATAGTTTGTATACGTTGCTACGCGATCAAGGTCACCCGTTTCGTAAAAGTAATTTTCGTGTAAAATTTGCAGACGGGATTGTGCGCGATATGAATGTCAAACTTGTTGACGTCGACGTTAAACTTGAGGGTAAGGTTGTACCAACTACCTTCATTGTTTTACCTAACGCCGTAAATAATGAAACACTTTTTGGTATCGATTTTTTATGTAGTGCTCGTATTGTTCTTAACTTACACGCGAACTCATGGTTTATGACTGATCACCCGCAGGCTGTGTATCCTTTGCAAGGCGAGAAGTCAAGCGTCAAGGTGAGTTGTGCAGCTGCAGACGTGATTCGACCTGATGAGGGGGCGATGCTGTCGTCAATGGAGCGAACTGCATTGTCAACCTTAGTTCACGAGTACGAGGACATCTTTGGTGAAGGGGGAGGAGCGACACCTTTCGCCGAGCATACCATCGATACAGGTAACCATTTTCCTAAGACTACTAAAGACGAGACCCGTCGTGTGGGGGAAGACTATTCACCTGGTGACCTAATCCTTCTACGTAGCCATGTTTTGAGTAATGCCAGTAAGGGTATAACCTCGAAACTCGTCCCAAGAAGAGATGGGCCCTACTGTATAAAAATGAAGGTGAGTCCCACCACTTACTTAATTTCGCATCGTGAAGCTCCTGATGAATCGATCGGTAAGTATCACGTGTCCGATCTTACTCGCTACCATGCACGTGAGTGTGAGGGTGATCAGTCCAAGCCACGACCCGTCAACCCAAAACGGAGACGCGGTCGACCTCTTAAACTATTAGATTATGTTTAAGTTCCTTGTTCTAATTGTTTTTTGTTATTGTTAATTGTTCTTACTGACTTTCTCTTTGTGTTACTTTTGTGTTTGTTTGACCAAACTGGTGGTCCTATATTTGGTCAAAAGGGGGAGTATGTAAGAAGACAGTCAATTGATTAGTAGTTACGTCTTTTGCCCGCCAGGTGGCAGAAAAAGAGGTGCGTTGGCCAGCAAATGAAATGGTCGCTTTGTTTTAACTGTGTAATATTTTAATTCTGTTTAATTGTTTAATTGTGTCCAAAGTGGAAATTAAAGACAGTAATTAGTAAAGACGTTAATTTTATTCAATCCATCATCGTCTCTTTACATGCTACAATATCCTTGTGTGACATAGGCTATATTTTATTTTGTTCGAAAATATACACGGGCGGAGCCGGGGGCGGAAAGTAAGTTAATAGTATATTTTTTAATTTTTATGCTAAGGAGTCGATATCGTAATTAGTAGAGCGTTGGATTTGAAATCGGGGGGACTTGGGTTCAATCAAATCTCACTCATTCATAGCACAAAATATTTTAATCGACTTCTCATGCTTCGGAGGGCACAGCAAGCCGGTGACCGCACTTCTATTAAAAATAACAGATATTTACGTCTGGCGACACCACAAGTAGAAAAATTACACTAGTTTACAATGGCGGCAACTGCTCCCATACATAACATTTCTAAGGAGTAAAAATAATACAGACAATAATTTTTCAGATCTTCGTTTAGTTTTCCCTACTGGAGATGGCATGGCGATATCTTTTGCTATGACTCTTCCATTACCACGGGAACATCGCGCTCTATCACTAAATCGTGGCGATAAGGCTGAAGCTAAGCTGAGATTGGCTAAGAGAGCTGTCTTAGCTGCGTTCTCGGGTGTTCTTCTTGGAAATTGGTGAGATAATTTAGTTTTTCAAATTTATGTGAAATAAAGAGAAGATTTTTATGAAAGCTGAAAGTTTAATTAAAATTCATTCAGCCGTATCGCACTCTATCACTCGTCGTGATAAGGCTGAATATTTTGGAGCCTATTTTGGATGAACAGATTCTTAAAGGCTTTTCCATCTAAATATACCTCAACAGAACTGGCCACTCGTTAGATATTAGCCTCACAAATACCATCGGCTGAAAGAGAGGGACTTGGGTACCCTAGGACCGTAACACGGTTTCGGAATCCCTAAATCAACCAGCGAAGAAAGAAAGATAGATAGATAAATATTGGACATTTTTATTAAACTATTTTAATTAGAATTAATGAAATGCATGGAGAATATGACTTTTGGTCACAAGACAAAGTAATGGGTATTGGATCCGTAATAAGCAATCACACCAAAACAAAGTCCGTTCAGATTTCGAGTCACGACACGAAGCGAGGTGTCGTGACAAAAATTACAATAAGATGGAACAAGCTCGACAAATCCAATTTGCTAGTCAGCCTTTTTACTTTACTAAAAGTAGAAGATATTCTTTAAATCCTTCGTGGAATCATAATGCTTAATATATCTCTCTCATTTAGTCTCTTAGATAAATGCTACCAATTGCTTAAGTTTTACTTGATAAAAGAACAGTGAATTAAAAATAAGATGGGATGCTTAGATATGTGATTTGGTCATATGAATATAATGGATGAATACTAATTGAAAGAGTAAATTAGCCCACGCACTGGTCTGGTATCTCACCGAAAAATTTCGGTCTGGCCAGCCATATGATCGACATTGAACACAGGCCACACATTAGCGATGTAAATCATACGATTTAGATCACATGCAATTCACTCACTCACAGAGACACACAAGATTCGATTAAACAAAATGTGTGTGTGCGACAGATCGTTCCGGCCATCTAAATCAACCACATATACAACGATTTGAAAACGGATGGCGGACCGTTCATTACAAGAACATTACATTACGAGTCTGTGGTCGATTTCGGCGGACCGTATGTCCGCGCGCCGGCGATTGGACGAATGAGTGCTCATTTGAATTGTACGCCCAATCGCCGAGCATGTATGAAAGGTATGATGAATATAAAAGGTGCGAAAGATGTATGTCGTTTGTATTTGTTTGTCTCTGCCTACCCCTCTTGGAATAAAAGGGCATGTTAATAGATTGATAAAATGATCTACATGAAATCGACGAGTATGGAAGTAATGATGTAATGTTGCGAAAAAAAAGATTCAGCAAAAACAGTAAATGAAACGCATATATGTATGGATGTGATTATTCATGGCCGCATGTCAGATTCTTTAGTCTATACCAATCCAGTCAATGTTCTAAAGATAAACTTAGTCATACAGACAGACAGCAAATTTATTGTATATTAAAATTTTCAGTGAGATTCCTTCAATAACACGACAAAACAGCACAGATGAAATTCTGAACAGTGTTAAAAACGGTCAATACTGGCGGAACTCAACAAAACCTGACATCATACCTGCCACAAAAGATATTAAACCAAGCGAAAACCAAAAACTCAAAAGAAGATCCAGAAGACGTCGCCCAGCCACCGTTTATGGATTCCCAGAAATTTCATCTTTAAACCAAACGGATCCAAAAGCTATGAAAAGAAAGTATCATACTTTACGAAATTTGGTTTATAAAGAACAAGTGGAGAGTATTAGAGAGTTACGAGAGAGATCCAAGTCTGCTACTTCTACTTTGAGGATGAAGGAAGCGACAAGTAGACCGAATATGTTGGAAACTTTGGATTTTATTAATGGGGTTAAAGATGCGCTTTGTGGTGAGTTTCAGAAATATTTTTTTGACAAAATACGTAGTACAAATTTAGTATAGCTCCTTCAGTGTATAATGCTTTGCCCGAAAGTTTTAAAGATTTGACAAAAACATGACGGGTAAGATATAGCTGAATACTGTATGTGTTTAAACATCTACTAATAATGTACCAATATCCAAGGATTTAATAAATTCTTATGATTTGAAGGTCTCGAAGCAAACAGTCCTTCGAATCTCATATTTGTATAAAAATGCAAATTTCATCAGTTCCGCGAAACAAATCAATAGGATCTTTCTAGCCATGAGATGGAGTTAGAGTCAAAGTGTCAAAACATTATAATGAATTGATAGACCTCTTTCTTCTGTTCTTTGGATATATGATGAATATCGAAAATCCTTGTGACATCATTGGCGATCCAAGCAGACAAACGCGTCCTCAATAAATAAAGGGGGCCTAATTGGAATAGAAGCCGGGGGACCCGAGTTCAAATATATTTTTTGCCAAAAATGTTAAGTACCAATTTTTTTGAAATATGTGTTCTTTAATCGACTTCTCGTGTTTCGGATGGCGGGTAAAGCCGGCGTCCGCACTTCTTCTAAAATTAACAGATAGTTACGTCTGTTGAAGAAGTGACACTAGGTCCAAACGGGCCTGTCACCTGTACTGTTTAATATAGACAACTGGTAAAGAGTGTCTCTGGTCACAGCGCAAGGTATAAAGCCCGTAAAGGTGTGTTGTTGTTGTTGTTGTTGTTGTTGTTGTTGTTGAACCTAGTTATACCTATATACTATAACCTATGTTTTTATTAAACATATTTTCTTAAATATTCAGGGACTTTAATGAATATACATAAATAAAAATTAAATGCTGTTCGTGGTAAGCGCATCACTTGAGAATAGCTGGGCCGATTTGGCTAAATTTCCTTTAAATGTTCATAATATTCTGAATAAGGTTTGGATAAAATTGGAAAAGTTGTCCGGAACATTGGAAAATTCAGGAAAAATTCAAGAACATAATAGGGGATGAAATTTAATATGAACTCCAGAGGCGGAAAGCTCCTATACTTAAAATTGTTTTTGTTTGTCACCAGTTGACGAATCCAGTACATCAGACATGGAGGATTCCTCTTGGGGAGCTGATCAAGACTGGCTACTAGGACAAAGTGCTCCATTAAACACAATCTGTCGACTATGTCAACCAAACAACACGCATCTAGCACTCGGAGATTTAGTATCTGCTATGTTGTGTAGAGGGAAGTTTACGGTAACTTTTTTATTTTAATTTTAACTATGTACTTATCTATGCTACTATAGACTTTTTGGTAGATCATTTTATTCTACACATTTTTTTCCTACATAATTTTGTTATATCTCTTCCGGATTAGACAGCATACGCCCTGAAAACTTGCTAGGGCTAACTTTTGCCCGACTTAGTTCACTTATACTGTTATTGCTCAGCTCCTAAACATGACACTCCATGTTTGATACTCGTAAACCTTCCCGGAAAATTAGACGTTTGTATGTATTGCCATAAGATTGAGCAAAAAACGGCGAATAAAAGACGTTTTTTGTATGGGGACCCCCTTCAATTTATAACTTTAATTTATTTTTATTATTTCTGTTGTTATAGCGGCCATAGTAACACACACTCTGTGAAAATTTCAAGTGTCTACCTATTACGGTTTAAAAGATACAGTTTGACGGACGGACGGACAGCGGAGCTTTAGTAATAGGGTTTCCGTTGTCACCCTTTGTGAGTCGTGGTCAATCATGGCGGTCCACAGCGTGACGCACCTTGCCATAGTTAACTTTCTTGGGAAGAATAGTGCAGTGATTTCCCCTTGCCTTGTGCACCAGACATTTTGAGACTATTTAAGTAGGTCTTTAGGCTCGCTGTAGCCTCTTCCAACCAATTTCCTGTGTATGGTTATACCGCCAATGCTCGGTCGCCAGAACCTCGTTTGTTGTCTAGCAGAGGGTACCAAGCGTGCAGGTGACGATGACATTTGGGGTCGGATAGATTTTATTTCTTTCTCCCCTTACCCCTTTGGGTAATAATGGCATTTGTCCACTAAAATTCATGAAAAATGTTGCAACTACCTGAATGTTTGTTTATTCTATGCTCTCCTGTACACTTTACATTACATTGTAATTAGTAGAAATATAGTTGTCCAAAATGAAATTGGTTTAATTCATACAAACAGTTGTTGGCAGCGAGCCAAACAGGGGACATGAAAACAAGGTTTTAAATTATAAGTTTTCCCCGCAAAAGGATAAATGCACTGTTTCTATATGTTGTTGTAGTACAAACAAAACAAACAAACACATCTTTACACCCTTGATACCTTGCAGTGTGGCCAGTTGCTGCTCTGATATTTTAGAAGAAGTGCGGACGCATTACGTGCTCTCCGAAGCACGAGAAGTCGATTAAAGAATTCTAAAGAACTTTTTTAATAGAAATATGGTTCTTAGCGTTTTGGCATGAATATGACATATACTTATATACATTCATACCTTCACGCCTGTATGCCATAGGGGTAGGTGAGGGCTAGGATTCTTACCTCTTGTTTACAACATTGCTAAGCACCATCGATGCTAAGCACCAATTTTCTTTAAGAGTATGTGCTTTAATCGACTCTTCATGCTTCGGATGGCACATAAAGCCGGCGTCCGCACTTCTTCTAAAAATAATAGATTTACGTCTGTTAAAGAAGTGACACATCTAGGTCCATTATGTGCAGCAACAGGCTTGTCACCTGTTCTGTTCAAAAAGTGAACACTGTTACTGGTGTCTCTAGCAAAGATATAAAGTCCGTGAAGGTATGCACATATATTATGTTATATGTTTGTATGTTTTTGTTGAGTGTGTTTTATCTTTCGTAAAGTGGATCAAACACTCAGAATAGCTCGTTCGCTGGGAATCGTATGAAAAGCTCCCAGGAGAGCAAATTTTCAGGCGTTTATTTTTCAAATACTTAAAAAAAAATTAAGTGTCTGTCTGTTTTTTGATTTTTGAAGCAAAGTTGACGCAGGTTTGGGGATGTTGCCTGACGAAATTAAAGAATTACCATTGACAATTTTTAAAATAAAATTAAAGGGGATACTTGAGACAAATGTATTATACCATAAATGTTTTTTTTTAATATAATTTTTTAAATGTATTATTGTAATTTTCATTATTTTTGACAATTTTTGACTTTTCTGTATTTGTTATTTTAGAATTTGTATTTAATTGACATTAATTTGTAAGTGTATATTTGTGTGCCTATTATGTAATTGTTTAGCTCTGTAATAATATTTGGATGGAGTTGTGGAGACCTGGCTGGTACACTTTCCTACGTTTACTTTATAATATTATATTTGATATTTTGCACGTCATCTTGGTTTTTGACGTTACTGAATGTAAACATAATTCAATGAATATATATGAGTATTTCAAGAATATTTCAGCGTTTAACTATTACATTCCTGCAACTCTACAGAGTTTTTGATTCTTTATTTGTTTTTTTACTAATTTGTGTTAATTTCAAATAGTATTAAACAGATAAATTATAAGAATACTATTGTACGCCTGAAAAGGTACCACATGGAAGACACAATCTAATTATGTACAACACCTTATTTTGATTCTGTGTGACAATAAAATATATTTGAATTAGAATTTGAAAACATACTTAGAAGCTTTTCCATTTAAATATACCGAACTGGTCACTCGTTAGGCACCGCTTACCCTGGGACCGTACACGGTTTCGGGAACAACCTGTAAAGAAAAAAAAACACATTTTAGCATATTATAATATTAGATGTAATTTTGACTACGGAACTCTGAAGATATGTTTTTTCCAGGTTTTACAGGAGCTGTGTTCCTGGTTAGGAGAGTCAGGTGAAGGTGCCCTGTTCGCGTTACATAGACTAGCGCGCGCTGCCAGATCTAGAAGTTCTGATAGAGCTACCAAGTAAATTATTATTTTAATTATTTATCTACTAGCGCCTACGCCTCTGTCTTCGCACTAATATATTTATGCGTATGGACTTTACTATATATTATTTTATTATTCACAATTGTTGTTATATCTCTGACGAATTGGACAACTCCATGAAGAGGGGTGGCTCGATGGGGCTAACTTTTTCCCCGATGGATTCACTTATACTGTTAAGGGGAAGTCAGTCATCAAAATCCAATTTTTAGTAAAAATTTTCAGAAAACCTAGATCATTTACGAAACTGAAAAATATATATATTGATGGATATGACAAATATTGTTATTGTTTTGAAAATATGATTAGAAACATTTTACTCGATAGAAAAAAAATCCTAAATACATCTGTAAACTTTATTTATCAAATTTTATTGCCATAATATACCTTAGATACAAAATTTGTAAAATTATTTGTATGTTGTATAAGAATTTTTTTAAATTGCTTTTTAAACAAAAGTTATCGCTTACGTTGAATCGCTTACTGTTTCTATCCTGATTCTAGATAAATGCGTTCTGCTCTTTCATCACTCATTTTCCCATCGACACCTTCACCTTAATGTCAGACTAAACAGACAGACGCGGCGTGGGACTTCGTTTTATAATATGTATAGTGATTATAGTGATAATTAATATATTGAGAAGAAACAAAGACAATTTTTTTCTACATGGGTTGCTTTACAACTCCTGGGAACCGTTGCCGGTAGACTATTCCACTAAACATTGGCCTCGGCCTATAATACGAGAAACAATCACAGACTTGGCTTTGGCCTATATGCAATCTGTCCAAGACATGGCCTCTAATTGGCCTCAAACAATGAAGACATGGTTGTATGGTTTTACATAGACCTTTGCCTTTTCCTCGGAAAGAAGACCACCAAAAAAAAATCCACTAAACATTAACGTGAAATCTTTTCATAATTTATTTTGTCGATGACTTTTTGGATTCGAGACTACTTGGTAAGTGACAATAAGTGATATGGCGAATTCCACATCCGGTCATGGCACCGACTGCACGCGTTTTCGTCATGGCGTGATGTGGAATCCGGTTTAATCCGGGCCGCGCTGTGATGGTTGTGATTAGTCAGTGATTAATAAGACATATCACAGCCGGCGGGATAATCTTAGCCACCGATTTATTGGCTTACTATTGCACAAGATTAAAAACTGGAGACTGGCAGAATTGCGACGAAAGTCAGCACTGTTGCCATATATCAAAAGAAGAAGTGACATGGCTTTTTCGTAGGGATCGATTCGAATCCAAAATATCATCGACAAAATAAAAGACGAAGATTTAAATTAATTCCGCCCCGGCTTCATCCTTGAATTCTTACAATAAAATTATCCCGAAACGTTTCCGGGATAAAAAGTAGCCTATGCCATTATCCGGTTTTCCAACTATTTCTGTGCAATTTATTACTCTGTATTGACTTGAAAGAATTACAATCAAACAAACACACTTTGACATTTATAATATTAGGATTTAAGTATATGTATATGTATATATGTTTTTCAGCACCTGGAAGCTTTCTGAAGCGGAAGGTGTGTCAGTGGAGACCGTCCAGAAGTACAAAGCACGACCTCCTGATTACTTCTCTGGAGATGAAGCGCCCCCACCACCGCCACTGCCAAGAAAAAGGACTAACATTCAACCGGTTTGTTTTGAATCACGTGCTACCGTGTGACCCAAGGTTACCAGAAATCGCACACATCTTCACGGCCCTAATTCTCTGCGGTGTGGCCACATATACCAGTGGGATTAGTAAAAGCGATACCGTTTCGTCTCTAATTGATCGATTTGGAGACGTAAAATGTCTAATAGCTGTCAAACTTCAGACTAATGACTAAAGAAACTGTGTGAGTCTACGTCATGTCATGGCGACCGACATTAGTATGTGATTAATAGAACATATCACAGTCAGCGGGATCATCTTAGTTACCGATTAATCGTCATATTGAATCTATAACCGATATAAAACTTGACATTGGCTGAACTATCAAAACCCTGATTGAGCCATAACAGGAAAAAATAGAATAGAAAAGAAAGTGTAAAGAAATGGTTTGACGACTCCAAATCGACACGAAATGATATCGTTTCATTAAATAATTAAATTATGCTAACCCCACAGTAACAGTGTCCACTTTTTGCCAATTGACAAGCAAGCCTATTGCTGCACTTAATGGACCTAGATGTGTCACTACTTTAAAGTCTGAAGTATATGTTATTTTTTAGAAGAAGTTCCCTCCGAAGCACGAGAAGATGAATAAAGCATTTTTGGAACGAGTGGCAATTGAACCCGGATCCCCCGGTTTCAAATCCAATGGTTTACCAACTACGCTATCAACTCCTTTAACATACAAACTAAAGTTAATAATCACTAGCAGACAGTTTAGCCATACATTCTGTATACTCTTGTAGGGCTAGCATATTTAGGATGGCGACATTTTTCGATTCGACTCGAAGACCAAAAACGACGGGTCCGCACCAATAGCCAGCCAAGGAATGTCCGGACCAGTCGTTTTTGACCTTCGAGTTAAAACGAAAGTTGTCTCGGTCCTAAAGGCGGCCACTCATTCGTCCAATCGCCGGCGCGCCGCCATACGGTCCACCGAAATCGACCACAGACTCGTCCAATTCTTGTACGCGCGGCCCACCATCCGTTTTCAAATCGTTGTATTTGTGGTTGATTTCGATGGCCGGAACGATCTGTCACACACACACACATCATCACACGTGAGTGAGTGAATTGCATGTGATCTAGATCGTATGATTTACATTGCTAATGTGTGGCCTGTGTTCAATCTCGTTCATACGGCGGCCGGACCGAAAATTCTCTGTGAGATACCGGACCAGTGCGTGGGCTACTTAAGTATGCTTACCCCACTGTAGTATAAGCCGTGATCATATGCATGCATGTGCTACCAAGTTGAGAAATATTTGAACGGAACGCCAGTTACAAAGTTAGATGGAAATTGGTGGAAAATATGCGGAACGAATTTTTAAAAGTCCGAACTAACTTGAAGTTTTGACAGTTTTTACAAATGCAGGCATATGTCTAATACTACTGTTCTCTCTGGCTTTATATACATAGCTGTGCCTTGCGGTTGCATCTGCGTTTATGGTTACTGCTCAGCCCCTTGGCTATCAAATACAAAAATAATGTTCAAATCCTACTGGATGTTCCAGAGATTTAGCGCGTTCAAAAAAAACAAACTTCATCTTTTTTTGCTATATTTATTCTCAAACTAGCTTCCCTCGTGAAGCTCAGAAACTGGTAGCTCTTACTTCTTGACTTTAAATCCTCAAATCCTGAATTTAATTTAATTGCGATGAAGACAACAGTGACGTGACAATTTTATTTAAATCGAGTAGCATAATGATAGAACTTATTTAAACACAATTCAATTTTAATCAAATTGTCGCTAATAGTAGCTATAGAGCCATCGCTACGAAATTTAACTCAGGATTTTAGGTACATCAAGAATTACCCCCTAGGTTTTAAATTAAAACTTATGTACATAATCCGACAAACCACACTTAGAGGCTTAATATACCTCAACAGATAACTAGCCACTCGTTAGGTATTTCCCTTTTTCACGCTAAAACAGAGCGATTATTCTGAGAAACAGATTATAACGGATTTTATGTACTTACATTATGCTTGTCTTACAATAAAAATATCTATTTATCTATCTATCTATCATCACGCCTTTTATCTCAAGAGGGGTAGGAAGAGACAATCAAATGCCATTTGTTACTATCCTAATATACCTCTTTCGTTTCTTTTATATTCATCATACCTTTCATACATGCTCGGCGATTGTGTGTACTTTTAATATTTCCATCGATCAACAATTTTTTTATATGTTCAATGAAAGTACACCTAGGTTGTCCACTGCCAGCATTTCCTTTTGACTTCAGCTATATATAAACCTTTTTAGTCAATCTTTCATCCTTCATTCTTTCAACGTGTCCACACCAGCGTAAATCACTTTTCTTCATTTTAGTCACAACATCAATCAATACGCTTTCTATCACACATTCTACGTAACACAGCATTTCCACCGCATTTATCTTACTTTCATGCTTCTTATTCCATACTTAAGTTTCGCCTCCATAAGTAAGTGATGGAACTAAAACAGCATTATGTATATTAATTTTACTTTTAGATGTAAGTTGTGTATGCATACATAAAATATTACAATAAAAATAATACTTGTTTTATTTCCTTTCAGATACCAAAACAACGTAACTTGGACTACAACCCACCAAAACGAATGCAGGACTTAGAACAAAACTTGACCCAACTAGAAATAATTAACTCCAAATTAAAAAACACAAATCTCACACATTGCAGTAACAACAACATTCATGAAACCTACACAGGAATATTAAACCCAATATATGACGAGAAGAAAATTCCAAGAGATAAATTTTTAACTAAACGCTCTAAATCTTTAGGCAGAAACTTTAGCACTAGACGTCTAGGCTTAGAAATAACTAGATACAATATTACCTTAGGTCACAAGTCAAATAGGAGTAACGATGTCATAACCGCTATAATGGGAGCTACGGAAAATCCAGTCACGGAACACAAAAGTAACTTTTTTCAAAGATACAGCAACTCTGCTAATGTTGTAGGCGATTCGTATAAGCTTAGTAAAGTTACTGTTGAATAGGTCGCGACACGTAAAAAGAGCGCTCGTGTCCACATCACTACATATTATAAAAAAAAGTGTACCGACTTCAAAAATTATGCACTGAAAAGTGTGCTTTCCGAAAGCACAAGTCACTATAAAAAAATACCCAAATCGCTTCAAGTGTGCCTATAAAATTTGAAGAGTTCTCGATTTCTCCAAGATCCCGTCATCAGATCCTGACCAGATGATCTGGAAAGTATACCCTTTCAAACAAAAAAAATTCCTAATCGGTCCAGGCGTCTTCAAGTAATCGGGGAACATACGTAAAAAAAAATTAAAGATTCCGCCGAATTGAGAATCTCCTCCTTTTTTGAAGTTGGTTCACCGGGTAGGTTTACGAGTATTAAACATGGATATATCATGTTTAGGAGCTGAGCATTAATAGTATAAGTGAATCAAGTCGGGGAAAAAGTTAGCTCCAGCGAGTTTTCATGGCGATGCTGTCTAATCCGTCAGAGCTATAACAAGCCGGGGCAGGGTCGCTAGTTTACCTACTCATAATTTCAGAAAACTGAGCATAGTCTCGAAATATACTATGTATGTAGCGTAGAAAAGGAAATTGCTCTGTTACTTTCTTTCACAAAAAATTCCGAGGTTGTCTTTAGATACCTTCCATATTATTTATTATTTTTATTTGAATATTATTTTAGTTAAATAAAATAAGGAAACTAATTTTTTTGTCCCTTATACACGGGATCAAAGTAGAATAATGTACATATTCCGAATAATTTTCCATCTAAATATACCTTCCTCAACAGAACCCTGCCTAAAGAAGTTTTACTTTAAAAAAACAACAAAAACATAAGCGTGCTTTGGAGGGCACTTAAACGCACTTCTTCTAAAAATAACATATGACATCTAATGCAGCAACAGGCTTGTCACCTGTTCTGTACAATATGGACAACTGGCGTCAAGTGCACACTGCTCCTGGTGTCTCTGGCTACATCGCAAGATGTCAAGTGCACACTGCTCCTGGTGTCTCTGGCTACATCGCAAGATGTCAAGTGCACACTGCTCCTGGTGTCTCTGGCTACATCGCAAGATGTCAAGTGCACACTGCTCCTGGTGTCTCTGGCTACATCGCAAGATGTCAAGTGCACACTGCTCCTGGTGTCTCTGGCTACATCGCAAGATGTCAAGTGCACACTGCTCCTGGTGTCTCTGGCTACATCGCAAGATGTCAAGTGCACACTGCTCCTGGTGTCTCTGGCTACATCGCAAGATGTCAAGTGCACACTGCTCCTGGTGTCTCTGGCTGCATCTCAAGATGTCAAGTGCACACTGCTCCTGGTGTCTCTGGCTACATCGCAAGATGTCAAGTGCACACTGCTCCTGGTGTCTCTGGCTACATCGCAAGATGTCAAGTGCACACTGCTCCTGGTGTCTCTGGCTACATCGCAAGATGTCAAGTGCACACTGCTCCTGGTGTCTCTGGCTACATCGCAAGATGTCAAGTGCACACTGCTCCTGGTGTATCTGGCTACATCGCAAGATGTCAAGTGCACACTGCTCCTGGTGTATCTGGCTACATCGCAAGATGTCAAGTGCACACTGCTCCTGGTGTCTCTGGCTGCATCGCAAGATGTCAAGTGCACACTGCTCCTGGTGTCTCTGGCTACATCGCAAGATGTCAAGTGCACACTGCTCCTGGTGTCTCTGGCTACATCGCAAGATGTCAAGTGCACACTGCTCCTGGTGTCTCTGGCTACATCGCAAGATGTCAAGTGCACACTGCTCCTGGTGTCTCTGGCTACATCGCAAGATCTCAAGTGCACACTGCTCCTGGTGTCTCTGGCTACATCGCAAGATGTCAAGTGCACACTGCTCCTGGTGTCTCTGGCTACATCGCAAGATGTCAAGTGCACACTGCTCCTGGTGTCTCTGGCTACATCGCAAGATGTCAAGTGCACACTGCTCCTGGTGTCTCTGGCTACATCGCAAGATGTAAAGGTCGTGAATATTATGTGTCTTGTATTATTTTCAATGACCTATATTTGTATAACAGATTACAATACTTTTTAAATTACTTATTGTAAGAAATATATATTGCAACAATACATTGTTTTTGATAATAATTATAGAAAAATGTTTGTTTGTACAGCTGACCGTATGGAAAGGAAAATTTTATTTTTAACTAATGCACCAAAATTTAATATAGCAACCCGCCTGGTTTCGTTTGGTTAGAGAAAATATTTTTGAAAAATTCTAGTTTAGGATTTTTGCATCGAGTTCAAACGCTTCTTCGGTCGTGAGCGCGTATTTTGTTACATGGTGCAATTTTTCATACAAAGTTTTCAGTTATCTTGGTGAAAAAACCAGGAGATCGGTTGCTTCCATTTTGACGTGATTCGTATTCATATTATTTGTTAGGATTAGGTTTTTTTTTTGGTATTTCACTTGGTTTTATCTTAGGTAGGATTGTATACAGCGCAGCTGCCGCGCCCATTTCCATACAAACGGATAAAATGTTTTTTACTAATTAAAAAAATGAGTATGTTTATCTAAGTATTTAGGGGTAGTAAAACTTTTTCTCCGTAAGTATGGTAACTACAAATTAATTTTGTACAAGTTTTGTGTGTTTCATGTGGTTTTTAGGAATAATAAATATTATTTTATGAATCTTCTGTTTGTCTTTTTAAATTATATATCCTCTACTCCATCAGCATCAAGGTAGCAGTGGAAACAAGTATGGTAGCCAAAATTTGTAGCAATGTGTAAATATTTAAATATAGTTTTTGATCACACTTATCTAGGCATTCCAAAGCAGATTTTGGAGTAGTGGACGTGCTTGTCATCACCGTTTTCCAAACTTCAAGTTATGCTTTGACCACAGATGTACTTCTTTCGGGAAGCACTGACAAGTACCTACATACAAATTGCCTCCTCAATTTCAGAACTGGCCGAAAATACAGGTAACAAAGAATAGTGCCGCTAGTTCTTTACGGTGCTTCCTAAACCTTTCAATCAATTGTTGAATTGTATGTATTAGATAGAAATAGGATGAATATATTTTTGATTTATTTAGAACATTGCGGGGAACCCCCAGAGCCCCCCTCTGGCTAAGCCCGTGACTATAGCTTGTTTTTCAGTTCAGGGTTTTTGTTTTATTTTAAACTTTTTAGTTGTATTTTTATTATTATTTTATAAATTTATTATTTATCAGGTATACCCATAGAGTACTAAGCCTATGGAGGGGCCATAGACGGGCTCCCCCTTTCGCCAATTTTTCCCCCTTTGACCAGTTATACTGACCAGGTGCGCAGTAATAAGTTACCTTAGATTTCGTTGGTATCGTTTTGTGTCGAGAGACAGAGCTCTAAGAAAATAGTTAATTGTGATGTTTTAAACGGGAAAGGCGATCTAGGGCGTCAAACTTAGTGTTTCCAATCATTAATTATAATTATTATGTTTGTATTTTAACATAATCATCATATAACGTAAAATCCTTTGCGACAATAAAACGACAGAAAAATACAGTGGTACAGGGGCTAGTACTAGGCGTTTACCTCTCCCCCCGCCAAAAGTGGCAGAAAAAATTGTTCGATGATTTATACCCTTCACGTCTCCTTTGGTAAATACTCAAAGGGTATACCTAATATATTTTCGGAATGCTCATTTATTTTTATATCGACCTTGGTTACTATATGTTATTGTTCCTATGTTTGTCCAGTTGCTTTTGTTGAGAAAAACAAAGAATATAATACGTAGGTACTTTTTGAAAATGGTATATAAAGGTGAAACATACAAAAATTGTCATTGTATCAAGCAGTACTGAAAATATATAACCATGCAATTCGTAAAGAAGGTAAGTCAGATATCTATTTAATTTTAAGTGACTTCTAAAAGAAAAGAGGATTTAAATTCGGCAGTACTGTGTTATCAGTCCCAGGGTGCCCAGCGGATGACCAAGTCTCCCTCGTTTAGCCGATGATATTTGTGAGGTTATACCTAACGAGTGGCCAGTTCTGTTGAGGTAGGTATATTTAGATGGAAAAGTCTCTAAGTGTAGTTTGTCGGATTATGTCATAGAGTACTAAGCTTATAGAGGGGCCATAGACGGGCTCCCCCTTTCACCAATTTTTCCCCCTTTGACCAGTTATACTGACCAGGTGCGCAGTAATAAGTTACCTTAGATTTCGTTGGTATCGTTTTGTGTCGCGAGACATAGCTCTAAGAAAATAGTTAATTGTGATGTTTTAAACGGAAAAGGCGATCTAGGGCGTCAAACTTAGTGTTTCCAATCATTAATTATAATTATTATGTTTGTATTTTAACATAATCATCATATAACGTAAAATCCGTTGCGACAATAAAACGACAGAAAAATACAGGGGCTAGTACTAGGCGTTTACCTCCCCCCCGCCAAAAGTGGCAGAAAAATTTGTTCGATGATTTATACCCTTCACGTCTCCTTTGGTAAATACTCAAAGGATTATGTACATAAGTTTTTAATTATAAAAAACTCATTGGTACATGGCCGGAAAAACAGCGAAATCAGTCAGTAAAAAGTTCACGTCTCCTTTGGTAAATACTCAAAGGATTATGTACATAAGTTTTTAATTATAAAAAACTCATTGGTACATGGCCGGAAAAACAGCGAAATCAGTCAGTAAAAAGTGAAAACCTTAAAGCAAGAAATACTCTAGTTTTCCGCCCCGGCTTACCTGTGAAGCCCATATTAACGTTCATCTCCTAATATGATCTTGAATTCTCAAAAAAATACCATAAAAAAACACTTTCAGTTTTTCCCGAATTTTTGCGTAGTTTTTAAAATTTATAAAAATAAAATTGTAAAAGAAATAAAAATTTATTTCACAATTAAAAAACCACCGACGCAAAATATGCACATTTAAAAAGCATCAATTAATTTATATTCAGTAGCTCGAAAATCAATACAATTATTTTCATTTTACAACATTTTCTAATACTTATGTAGGTCCTCAAGAATTGGGCTATAAAATGCAAAAATGCCGACCTCGTAGTTCCAGAGATTAGCGCGTTCAAACAAACAAAGCTTTATTATTACTAAAGAATATATAATAAACCTTACAGATATAATTTAAAAGTATTTAAAAAATACTTATTTCCTGAAAAAATGTAATTATTGATAAACAAATTATAATTTCAGGTTTTGTTCGCCGTGATCGCTGCGATCGTCGCCACTTCTATGGCTACAGCTCAAAGTCCTCCTGAGATACCAGCCGGTCTAGGAGACAAGCTTAAAATATAATTTAATGTTAATAAACATTTATACCTACTTAATAGTTTTATTTTAAAGTGAGGAGATAAATAAAAACTCTCAAGCGCCTTTTTACGGTTTCTTTTTATTTACAGAAAACGGTCAACTGTCTATAAAATATCATGCCTTTTATCCCAAGAGGGGTAGGCAGATACAATCGAATGCCATTCAGGCGCGGATCCAGCCCTCAAAAAAGGTTGTGGGCACAGCCACCCGAAAATCGGCCAAGTGCGAGTCGGGGTATGAACTCGCTCATGATCGATATAGTGCATTCCTACAAAGGATATGTTTAAAAAATATATGACGCCCTGAGTAAGATTTTGTACAGTTAGCCTAGAGGTCAGGGATTAAAAAAAATTAAAAATGGCGGTTTCCGCCTCCATCGAGTTTCTCTGCAGGAATCGCTTCAGTTTGGTGCCCACTATAATACCCTAAGTTTGCCGAAAAATTATCCGTCCGCTTCATTTTTTACGTTTTTTTTCGGTTTTGCTCGTAATATCTCCTTTCAGGTACATTTTTCGATATATAGGGTGTCCAGTAAATAATGGATAACCTTGGTCAGGAGAATCACATCATAAAAATTTGACCTTAATAAAAGTCGCATGGATTTCGAGATTTTTTCAATTTTCAAAATTCTAGGAAAATCACACCCTTTGACCAGTATTTTGCTTGTCCTGACTACAAATTAACCTTAATTTCCATTCTGTTTTTTGCAGTGTACTCTTGAATAATGGTATTATTAACTTAGTTCATAATTTCTCCAGTAACATTGAGGGTTCCGTCGGAAAAGACATTTACTTCCTCAAGTTAAGAGTACCAAGTTCATATTACACAAAAACTTGACTCCTGCTACACGACAAGCCGTAACCGCAGCGCAGTACAGGATCGAATGCGTGTCGGCGAGGTTTTCACTATTATCAAAATAGTTTGATAATAGTGAATCCAGGGCACCCACCAAGCCTATGTTTTTTTTGTGCATAGGCAAACGTGGCAAACGCGGTCTAAGTAGTGGCGGTGTCGTTCGATACTCTGATATCACATCCTCCAAAACGCTCCTCAAGTGCTCATTATACTGGCTACTTACTGTTATAACCGCATTATCCGTGTCTACATCACCAGTCTGTGGTGTAGCGGGACGTGATGTTAGTCTGCTTACCGCAGGCTGCGACGGTACAGAGATGATGCAGTTACTTTGTAATTCTGAGCGCAGCCTCTCCAGCACAGGCTCATCCAGCATGTGACAGCGTTGGATTGCCCGCACTTGATCCGACAGTCGTTGAACGGAGACGTTGACAGTTGGTTCCAGGGTCTGAAACAGAGGAAGCATCCGTGCACGGTACGCAGTGAGGTTAGTTCCCCCCTCTGTAGCCTCATAGTACGCTCGCATGACGTTCACATTGATTTTATTTGTCCATTTCATTATTATTATTACTGTAATATATTGGCTGGTAAGAAGAAATAGACTATATTTCCATTCTGGTGTGACGTTTAGCTCCTGTCATTATTGTCATTAATATAAAAACGCTTTGTGTATATTTCATGCGATTAATAAATTGTTTTACTATTAAAATGGATTTAATTTGAATATTTTACATTGGCGCAGTCGAAATAAATTATATTTAAAATGAGTGAACGTCGCTTCATAGGAAATATATCCGAGTTTACTGGAGAGGATTGGGATATATACCAGGAACGGTTAGAACAATTTTTTTTTGGTATCTAAAGTGAAAGATACAGAAAAGTCTGCATATTTATTGACTTTTATTGGGATTCCACGACACGCCTTGGTGGATAGCACACGCTCCCGCGGAGACGTGTTGGGGAATCCAGTTTAATCCCGCCCGCGCTGTGATGGTTGTGATTAATCAGTGATTAATAAGACATATCACGGTCGGCGGGATTATCATACATACCGATTTATTGGCTATAATCACCGTAAACGGCTATAATACTTGACATATTGATATTGGTGGAACCGCCATATTGAAAAAAAGAAGAAGAAGAAGAAGAAGACTTTTATTGGATTGGATACTTATAAAATATTAAGAGATTTATGCGATCCTGAGCTTCCAAAGGACAAATCATATTCAGAATTATGTGAAATTTTGAGAGCACATTTTACTCCCTGTGTATAAATTTTTAGAAAGAGAAGAGATTTTTATAAATTGCAACAATTAGAAGAAGAAAAGATCAGTGATTGGTATTTAAGAATTAAAAATGGTGCAAGTTACTGCAAATTTGGCAAAATGTTAGATGAAGTTGTCAAAGATAAGTTTATATCAGGAATGAAAGAAGGGTTTGATTTAAATACTTTGTTTGAGCAAAAATTGGAAAGTACAAGTAAAGAATTGCTGGATATAGCTTTAAATAAAGAAGCTAGTTTTATATATAAACATGAAAATAACAATTTTACATTATTTACAACCACATCTACTAGAGATGAGGCGGTGTGTTTTTCATGCGGCAAAGGCAACCACAATTTTAGCAAATGCAAATTCAAATCTTATAAATGTAATATATGTAAGAAGATTGGACATTTATCGAATGTTTGCCGCTTGAAGAAAACAAAATATGTTCAAGAAGAGTCTGAAATTAATGGTAGTAGTTCACTTTGTATTAAAAATAAAAGCGAAATTTGTAGTTTAAAAAGTTCTACTAATGTAAATATTGTATTGATACTGCTTTTATTTTACAGATTCTACAAAATTCGATTGAACCTTTTTATACTTTTGGAGGTAAAAGGATCAGAATGGAAATCGATTCTGGAGCTAATCGGTCTGTTTTACCATTTGATATATACGACAAATTTTTAAATAATATTGTTATCTACAAATTTACGTTCATATGATAACAATATTATAGACTGTATAGGAGAAATTATAGTGAATATAAAATTTAAAGGTAGTACAGTTAAAAATTTTAAAATGTATATAGATAAATATGGGAAAGTACCCTTATTAGGAAGAGATCTTATGAAGGCACTAAATATTAACATATTAATTAATGATAATATTGAAAGAGTTAATCAAATAGTGGTTCCTAGTTCAATACAGAAATTATTAGATGAGTATAAAGATATATTTAATAATGAACTCGGTAAATACAAATATAATAAAATTTCATTAAATATTTCGAAGGAGGTAGTTCCAATTTTTAAGTTCCTTTTTCTTTTAGAAATATGTTAGAAAAAGAGTTAGATGATTTAGAAAGTACTGGAGTAATAACGAAAATTGAAGATAGCGATTGGGGTACGCCATTAGTTCCAATTTTAAAATCGAATGGCAAATTACGTATTTGTGCTGATAATAAGACTACTATAAATAAATATTTAGATGATTGTCATTACCCAATGCCTAGAGTAGATGAATTATTTACTAAAATGGAAGGTGCTTCATTATTTTCTAAGTTGGATTTATGTTCAGCTTATAATCAGTTAGTAGTAGATGAATCTACGTCAATGCTTTTAACGTGGAGCACGCATAGGGGTGTTTATAAAGTAAATAGATTACCATTTGGTACTAAACCAGCTACTAACATTTTTCAACAAATAATGGAAAAAGTATTGATTAATATACCAGGAGTATGTGTATTTTTAGATGATGTTATAGTGTCCGGAAAAGATTTACAAGAACATTTAAATAGATTAAAAATTGTTTTTGATAGGATTAAAAATGCGGGATTGAAATTTAATTTAGAAAAATGTGATTTTTTAAAGTCTGAAATAAAGTACTTAGGCCATGTTATATTAATTATGCATTAGCAAAAGGATTATTTAAAGACCCAGAAAAAAATTATATGGTAAAGAACATTAAAGAACCTACAAGTATAACAGAAGTAAGATCTTTTGTAGGACTTTGTGGTGTATATACCTATATATAGTTATATATAGGTACCTGTTACAATTCAAAATGTAAATGACGGTACTTTGAGAGTCAGTTGTAAAACGGCTATTAAATGATAGCAACAACTCCAGTGTTTTATTTAGTAGTTTGCTCTTAAATACCACAGACTTATAAATTATTATGGCAAATTTATTTACAATTTGGCTGATATATTGTGTCCGTTATACAACTTGTTAAAAAAACCGTTATATTTAATTGGGATACATTTTGTCAAAGATCTTTTGAAAAAGCTAAGGAAGCTTTTTGTGAGGAAATGCATTTGGCATATTTTGATGTAAAGAAAAAGTTAAAGTTAATTTGTGATGCTTCTAACATAGGGTTAGGTGCTGTTTTATTACAAATTAATTCAGATGGCACTGAAACTCCTATTTATTTTATTTCTAGAATATTATCAGATTCAGAAAAGAAGTACTCAGTTATTCATAAATAAGCATTAGCTATATATTGGGCAGTAAAGAAATTGTCACAATATTTGTTAGGAAACTTTTTTATACTTTGTACTGATAACAAACCTATTGTTTCTATTTTTGGAGAACATAAATCGATTCCAGCTTTTGCGGCTGGTAAAATACAAAGATGGGCTGCATTTTTATCTGAATATAATTATCAACTTAAATATATTAAAGGCAAATTTAATGTTGCGGACCACTTGTCTCGTTTACCAGTAGGTTTACCAGAGAAAGAGGAAGATTTAGGTTATGAGTATTTAAATTTTGTTGAAAATAATTTACCTTTACATGTAGATGAGATGAAGAAACGAAGAAAGATAGAGTTTTAAATTTACTTAGCTCATATATTAGTAATGGTTGGCCTGATAATGTAGAAAATGATTTGAAGATGTATTTTTCGTAATGATATTTTACATATTTAATGTACTGATCAATGACTATATCAGAATATGAGGCGCCCACTTGCCACTTGGTACTGTGCAAATGAAAACCGCCATCTATAACCGTGACACTAGTTTTCAAATCCACATTAATATCCGATTTGGGTTATAAAACGTGATACATAGCTGCTTTTTGAATTTTACTTTTTCTGCACGGTGGCAATTTACTTTAGAATTGCCAATAATACCTGTTGACAAGGACATGAGTTTTTCTGTCATTGGAAAAGGCCAGTGATCCATGTACCAAGCGTAAAGCTTCTTCGTGTCCTCTTTATCCCTGCGTTGACGAGACAACAGGAGATCTACATGTTGATCTCCTGAAGAAAAAAATACTCTACTAAATTCTTCTAGTGAAGAGCAGATGGCATTGCTTGCTACCGTCGCGTTAACCATTTTGCTAGTGTTGAATTCGTGATTCCCCTTCCCACGTGCACTGCGTCTCTGTTTGTTTTCAGCTTTGTAATTTTTGACCCTTATAGCTCCTAAAGTATTGACTTAACACTAAAAATGTATATGACAAATTTGTAGAGAATTTAATGGAGATAATTTATGTAGTAATCGTAATGATATTATTAACGGTTTTTGAGATATGAGCTAAAAACTGAAAATTAGAACATTCCACCCCTCCCCCACCGCCGGCTCACCCCCCACCCTCGGGGACTTTTAGCATGTTTATCAGGACATCTCAAGGAACATCTGTACCATTTTCAAAACTACACGAATTATTTCGTCTGATTTAATTAATTTGCTCAGACTATACGGGAGCTAAGTTAAACAATATTGAAAATATAGTAGATTGTATCACAATACAAATATTACAAAAATATAATGTTACCCAATGCCCACTCTTTTCTTTGACTCAAACAAACGTTACTGTCCCTATATTATGCAATCCTTTCAAGATTTGGTCTCAAACAATGAAGACGTGGCAGTATGATTTTACATAGACCTTTGTAGTGGAGTGTCGTTAGATTTATACCTCGAACGAAGTCAACAGTGACAAAATTATCTTTTTTTTTTGGAATGTGTTTTTATTAAATAAAATAAAAAATGAATATAAAAATGTTTATATGTTGTTTTGTTTCGCTTTTTGTTTTTTTTTTTTTTTAATTTTTGTTTTTTTTATAATATATGTATTTTTTTTACTGTAAAGTTTAGACTGTAATTCCTAAAGTGAAATTATTTTAAATACAAAGCCTATTTGAGGTCTCAGGTACACAAAAGAGAATTGAGGGTAAGAAACTGCTAGGTGTCGGTTTGTATGAGTTGAGCTGTTAGTTTGGTGACGTACGCGAGTAAATATCACCTATTGCAATTTTGTGGTCATTAAAAATATTTATTGTTGTTGTGTTTTTTATCACTTATTGTGGTGGGGACTTCTGAGACCCTGCTTCGAGGTTCATAGGGAGCAATTCGGCTTCAGGGAGGGGCATCCTACTACTCTCCAGCTTGTGAGAGTAGGTACTCCACATATTGGCAAACGAATCTGAGAACGATCTCAGCTGGAGTACCCCAAGGGAGCTGTCTATCTCCTGCACACTACGCGATATACAAAAAAACCCATAAAAATATATTCACTGCTGCTCTCGTTCGAGGTTTTTCACTTTTTACGACTAACGGCACTCCACTATGCCTTTTCCTCGGAAATATAAGAACCAAAAAAATGTCATGTTGAAAATTGCTTCTGACAGCATTAATGATTTGGCGTTTTAGGTAGAAATCCCTCGTTATCTAAAGTGTCTAATGTATGGTTATCCATGTGTCCATCTTGAGGAGCTAAAGTGATGCATCAACATTCTCCAATACCGTGAATATAGCTCTGCAAAAGAGTACAAAAACATTTATGACACAACAAACACAACACTTAAGTTTCAGCACTCGTACCCCTCATTCCAACAAAGTCACCCCTAAATCGTCCATTGTACGTCACCTGATTCGTTTTTTTGTGTTTTGTAATCTCATCCTCATTTTTATACAAGTAGTATGTACTTCTGTACTTCAAAGGTTCCTTTGTCAATAAAAGAAAACTTTGTCTATGGTCGATATATACTCTATGGCACACATTGCTCGTCCTGATCGTACGTCACTAGATAAGTTAGTCCAATCTATATAATTATAATTCAAAGTTAAAACGACTGAACCTGAACACTTGCACACTCTCGTTCACGGATTTGTCTTGATGACATTCGTCAGTGTGCATCACATTACGTGCGGCAGCAACTCTAAAATAAAAAAAAATTATAAATTGCATATGCATTTTTATCATAGCGACGAATAAGCGACAACGGTCAAATAAAAGAATCTGTTTTTTTTTCACATATACTTTAAAAGTTAAAATAATTTAACACTTACACACTCTCGTTCACGGATTTGTCTTGATCACATTCGTCAGTGTGCATCACATTACGTGCGGCAGCAACTCTAAAATGAAAAAATATTACAAATGCATTAGTATTTTTATCATAGCAACGAATAAGCGACAACGATCAAATAAAATTATCTATTTTTTTCACATATACTACGCGTACTGATGTTACTAGGTATTAAGCGTACCATTAGTTGTTATTGTATTGTGAACTCTAGTGCTTACGATTTAGAGTCGATATTTCCAGGCGTTACTCTTTGAACGAAATAAAATTAAAATAAATAATAGGCATAGGCAAATAAAATATTATGACAAAATACATACCTTCGACAATTAAGTTTATATATACCACACTATAGCAGAATATTGAATAAGTTTTCTGAAACACAGTCACAGCACAGTCCTCCCGTCTCAACGGAGCAGTCACGACTGAGCGCGGCAGTGATCGGCGAAACAAATATATGTAAAAGCTAGCGTGGAATGCGACGAACGATAGTCTATTGCGCGGAATAAAAATGTAGTAAGCGCCAAATAACTTTTATTCCAATAACTCATAAAATATACATTTTTTTCCAAAATTACCAATGTCAGACCTAGGTAACATATAAGCAATGTTGTCATATTATTCTTGGCTCAATAATATGCTCCATAATGAAAATAAATAATTAAAAATTAATTCTAACGCGATTAAGTTATGTAAAAATCAAATCAAAAAATTAGCATTTTACTTTATACCCACATTACAAATGCCGCAACTCCATAACAACTTATGCAGATAGTTGCAGAAAGTACCAGCTACTGACCTTGGAGGAGAGACGTTTGGTGACAGATATGGTTCTGCTCTGTGATATTGCCAATGGTCATCTGAGTTGTCCATCGCTTGTTACAGCATTGGGATTCAGAATACCTACACGCCGTCCCCAACGAGTGAAGCCCTCACTGTTTTACGAACAGATCCAGAAGATATATAATAAAATGCTTGATGACATCGATCTGTTCTGCTGCTCTAAGCAGGCATTTAAAAATAAAATTATTCGATCAATAATTGATAAATAAAAAATTAAAATAAAATAGTATTAAACAAAATGATAAGTGTAATACACAACCCCCACCCCCACTTCTCCAAACACACACACACACACACACACACACATGCATTGAGATATAGTAATTATATTATACAATTAACTTGGGAAACTTTTAATTGGCTTTATTTACGGATTACACCTACATATTTAATACCAATTTCTTGTATAGCTGTAAGTTTCTTTTTATAAATAAATAAATAAAAAAAAATAAAAAAAATATTTTCAAATCGATTCAGTAGTTTTTCAGTCTATAGAATATGAACAAACAAACATACAAAATATTTATATACTAACTGTGCCCCGCGGTTTCACCAGCATTAATTTGAGGAAAAAACCTACTCATTTCGGTGGACCGTATAGCGGCGAGCCGGGGATTGGACTAATGAGTGGGCACCTTTAGTAGATATGATGCACAGCAATGGTGATCTTATCATTATAATCCCTTGTTCCGTTTTGTGTTAGTTAGGTCGATTGGTCTAAAGATTCGAAAAAATCATTCTTCTAGAAGGTACCCTCTTCAAACAAAATAAAATATAACCTAACACATGAAATAATTTTCAGAATCGGATCACTAGTTTCAGAGATTACCCCCTACATCCAATCTTACTAACTTTTTTTCTTCCATAGATTGCCTTATCTAGTGTTATCGGTCCTAGGGTACCCAGAGGAAGACCAAGTCTCCCTCGTTTAGCCGATGGTATTTGTAAGTATAAACCTAACGAGTGGTAAAACTGGAACTCTGTTGAGGTATATTTAGATGGAAAAGCCTCTAAGTGTGGTTTGTCGGATTATGTACATAAGTTTTTAATTAATAATACCCATTGGTACATGAAATTACAAAGGCAATAAAAGTATACACAATGTATGCTTAGCATATTGTATGGAAAGTATGATGAATATAAAAGAAGCGAAAGAGGTATGTTAAGATCGTAGCAAATAGCATTCGATTGTATATACCTACCCCTCTTGGGATGAAAGGCGTGATTATAGATAGATAGATGAATTAGATATTTGATAGACTATAATTTTTATGAAGTTCACCGTTTTCTGTAAATAAATAAATATCTACCGTAAAAAGGCGCTCGAGAGTATATCTGTCTCTTCTCACTTTTAAATAAAACTATTTTTTAAGTATGTATAAATGTTTATTTACATTAAATTACACTTTCAGTTTGTCTCCTGCCTGCCAGTTTATAAAGTTGTGCTGTAGCCATAGAAGTGGCGACGATCGCAGCGATCACGGCGAACAAAACCTGAAATTGTAATTTGTTTATCAAAAATTACATTTACTTTGGAAACTTTTAAATTATAGCGGTAAGGTTTATTATCTATTATATACTAATAATAAAGCTGAAAGTTTGTTTGTTTGAACGCGCTTTTGTTGAATTTTTGCATTTTTTCATTTGATAGCCCAATTTTTGAGGAAGGCTATATAACATCACGCTACGACCCAAAGGTGATTGTTGTGATTAGTCTGTGATTAATAAGATATATCATAGTCGGCGGGATCATCTTAGATACTTAGCGATTAATCGGCATATTGATACTATAATTGGCAAATCATCGATTAACATTGGTGGAGCCACAATAAAATGAAAAAGATACATTATTTGATACTTTTTAAATGTGCATATTTTGCGTCGGAGATTTTTTTAATTGCGAAATAAATTTTAAACTACACAAAAATTCTGGAAAAACGGAAAGTGCTTTTTTGTATGGTACGTTTGTATGAATTCAAGACCATAATAGGGGATGTAAGTTAATATGGACTCCACGGGCGAAGCCGGGGCGGAAAACTAGTTATTAATTACTAATTTTTTTTTACTTGTTTTTCTCATGAAATGAAGGTAAAAATGGCGCGCGTTAGGGGGGCAATTTTATGATACAAATAAATTAATTAATTGTTTAAAAAACACCTGGTTGTTTACAAGTAAGCAAGACACAAAAACACATCATTAAAATATTTGTTGTCTGACGGTTTGTCCTGGCTAATCGTCGAAACGGCCGATAAGGAGTAGTCTAGGCAGACTAGAGAGCGCGCTGGTATATTTTCAGGAATTTTGAAAAAGTAACTAAAGAGAAATCGACAGAACCCATTGTCATAATCACAAATGGAACCATTTTCAAAGACTAGAAATCCATGAAATACTCGAGAGATATGCACAAATTACTGAAAAAATGCATAAACAATTCAAACAGAAAAATTACATTTTTAAAATTCCTGAAAAAATACTCAAACAATTTTCAAGAGAAAAAATTGCACCATTTCGGAATAATGTTGAAAAAAAACAAATATCGGCGGCAGAATGGTTAAGGTGTCCCGGCCATACCAATGAGTTTTTTATAATTAAAAACTTATGTTCATAATGCTACAAATTACACTTAAAGGTTTATCTATTTAAATATACCTCAAAAGAACTGGCCACTCGTTAGGTATAGCCTCACAAATACTATCGGCTAAATGAGGGAGACTTGTTCTTCCGCTGGGTACCCTGGGAATTCAAATCGTCTTTTCTTTAAGAAGTCACTTAAAATTAAATGATCTACTAAGAAAATCTGACTTACCTTCTTTACGAATTGCATGGTTATATATTTTCAGTACTGCTTGATACAATGACAATTTCCGTATGTTTCACCTATATATACCATTTTCAAAAAGTACCTACGTATTCTCTTGTTTTTCTAAACACAAGCAACTGCACAAACATAGGAACAATAACATATAATAACCAAGGTCGATATATGTCCCTTATCCCAGAGATGTAGACAGAAACACCTGTTGATAAAGACATGGGCAGACAAATATATCAAAGTATACGAGAATAGCTCTCCGTCCCGTCTTTGCCCGTAGAAGCATATGAAACCCTGCCGTGGTAGCATGACGGTGTAGAAATAATATCTCTACGTAGACAAAATGTCAGATAGAAAGAGTTCGATATAATTTTCCGGTTAAAGGTCAGGTTTTGTTTTGTTCGTGGGAACATCCGGAACCCATTTTATCATGAAGTGGTCGATGCCAGGATATGCCCAAAATCGATTTCAGGGTTGTCACTAACCGGGAAGTTGGTCAAAATAGCGTTTGATCCTCAAGAGTTATGTTCGTGGGAACCTCTGGAACCCATTTTGTCATGAAGTGGTCGATGCCAAAATATGCCCAAAATCGATTTCAGGGTTGTTACTAACAGGGAAGTTGGTCTGGCATCGACCACTTC